>OY979686.1:2379200-2956441 GCA_963855955.1 Luperina nickerlii | reverse complement strand
GACACAAAGACACCAGTAGGTTAAAATTGGGGTTTCCAGATCAGATAAGATCTGGAAACCCGCAATTTTCACCATTCATTCATTCATGAGTGTTGTATTCAGAATCCTCTATTCAAAATGAGTATTGTATTCAGAATCCTCTATTCAAATGAATGTTGTATTCAGAATCCTCTATTCAAAGTGAAGGTTGCATTCAGAATCTTCTATTCAAAATGAGTGTTGTTTTCAGAATCCTCTATTCAAAACGCAATTTTTACTCCTTCATCTTTTCATTTATTCAATTTTATGTTATTCACTTTTTATATATTTAGATTAGATCCTAAAACCTACAGTTTTCACCATTAATTCATTCATGAGTGTGGTATTCAGAAACCTCTATTGAAAAATGAAGGTTGCGTTCAGTATCCTCTATTCAAATTGAGTGTTGTATTCAGAATCCTCTATTCAAATGAATGTTGTATTCAGAATCCTCTATTCAAAGTGAAGGTTGCATTCAGAATCCTCTATTCAAAATGAGTGTTCTTTTCAGAATCCTCTATTCAAAACGCAATTTTTACTCCTTCATCTTTTCATTTATTCAATTTTATGTTATTCACTTTTTATATATTTAGATTAGATCCTAAAACCTACAGTTTTCACCATTAATTCATTCATGAGTGTGGTATTCAGAAACCTCTATTGAAAAATGAAGGTTGCGTTCAGTATCCTCTATTCAAATTGAGTGTTGTACTCAGAATCCTCTATTCAAATGAATGTTGTATTCAGAATCCTCTATTCAAAGTGAAGGTTGCATTCAGAATCCTCTATTCAAAATGAGTGTTGTTTTCAGAATCCTCTATTCAAAATGCAATTTTTACTCCTTCATCTTTTCATTTATTCAATTTTATGTTATTCACTTTTTATATATTTAGATTAGATCCTAAAACCTACAGTTTTCACCATTTATTCATTCATGAGTGTTGTATTCAGAAACCTCTATTGAAAAATGAAGGTTGCGTTCAGTATCCTCTATTCAAATTGAGTGTTGTATTCAGAATCCTCTATTCAAATGAGTGTTGTATTCAGAATCCTTTATTCAAAGTGAAGGTTGCATTCAGAATCCTCTATTCAAAATGAGTGTTGTATTCAGAATCCTCTATTGAAAGTGAATGTTGTATTCGAGTTATTGAAATGAGACTTGTATTCGTTTTATTTTAAAATCTTTTTCTTTAATAAATTGAGGTCTTGATCTATCAAAATCAAAATATTTCATTTCACATAAACCTACATGGACACTTACGAAACGTCAGAAGCTAGGTGCACGGTTTCAATTGGTCGTTTCCTATGGAGAAGAGCCGGCAAGAAACTCCATGGTTACTCTTAGTTTCCAGACCAGATAAGACTTGGGAACCCGCAATTTTCACTCATTCAATCAGCACATTAGAAAGATCTGGAAACCCGCAATTTTTACTCATTCATCATTTCATCGATTCAGCACATTAAAATTCTGATAGTTGATCGCGCTCACACATTCTCCGATGTCGTCTTACATCGGATTTCTGATATACGCCACTGTGTCGCTGCCTCAGTTATGTAGATGAAGTATTGATACCTATTTGTATTAGAGAGTGCATACCTATATCAAATAACTTACACGTATTTTATAATGTGGGTAGAGTTCTTTAATCTCACGAAGCGACGTGAATTATTCGACTTTCAACCTTACCCTCAAAGATTTAAAAGTCACATGATGTCGCTTCGTGACGTAAAAGAACTATTAAATGTGGGTGCTTACGTGAAAGGTTAAAATAAAAATACTTCATCATCGAATAAGGATTATGATTTATTTTACGACATATTATTTGATACCTTTACAGCAATTTCTTTAACCGATTTATAAATATCATACATGAATATGTTTTTAACTACATGCTGCACGCACAATTCGGCATCACAATTACATAGCGAACTTATGGTATCAGGAAAATTTTCTACATCATAAACTTCGATCCTGATCACTTTAGCACCACGCGTCAGTTTTTTTAAAGTAGTGAATGCAGCTGTTGGAGATCTCTTGAGCTGTTTGCTGCTGGGCATCTACCATCTACATCTACAGGGTCTGTTTTCAAACTATCGTTTTGTCTTGAACAGTCTATCATAAAGAGAGGGGCCTTGTCCTTGAAACTGATCAAATCAAGCAACGGGTCTGCAGGAAAGTTGTAATACGACTGACGAAATTTCACGCATCAGTTTTTTTAAAGTGGTGAATGCAGCTGTTGGACATCTCTTGAGCTGTTTGCTACTGGGCATCTACCATCTACATCTAAAGGGTCTGTTTTCAAACTATCGTTTTGTCTTGAACAGTCTATCATAAAGAGAGGGGCCTTGTCCTTGAAACTGACCAAATCAAGCAACGGGTCTGCAGGAAAGTTGTAATACGACTGACGAAATTTCACGCATCAGTTTTTTAAAGTGGTGAATGCAGCTGTTGGACATCTCTTGAGCTGTTTGCTACTGGGCATCTACCATCTACAACTACAGGGCCTGTTTTCAAACTATCGTTTTGTCTTGAACAGTCTATCATAAAGAGAGGAGCCTTGTCCTTGAAACTGACCAAATCAAGCAACGGATCTGCAGGAAAGTTGTAATACGACTGTCGAAATTTCACGCGTCAGTTTTTTTAAAGTGGTGAATGCAGCTGTTGAACATCTCTTGAGCTGTTTGCTGCTGGGCATCTACCATCTACATCTACAGGGCCTGTTTTCAAACTATCGTTTTGTCTTGAACAGTCTATGATAAAGAGAGGAGCCTTGTCCTTGAAACTGACCCAATCAAACAACGGGTCTGCAGGATAGTTGTAATACGACTGACGAAATTTCACATACATTTCATATAATAATTATATTGTATTTGTTCTCGGAAAATTTTAAGCTTAGTGGCTCGTAAGGATAATACTGTGAATTCAAAAATAGTGTTACGTTGGTAACCTCACAGTGATCAAACAGAGAACTGTCTTTGATTTTATTATTTTTTCTGTTGGTTTGCAAGCAAAAATTACATATCGAGGTTTCTCTAATTGCGATGCAGTCTTAACTGACCAAGAATTCATGCGGGGCTATGACTTCTTTATTATCATTAAATTCATGAAACTTAACTTGATGCACTCTCCTTCTAACTTCTAGTAGGAACCTGTATTTTGGTTGAAAGTTAGTTTTCGAGTACAGATAAAGATTTTGAAATTTTAGACCATTCTCATGTTACAATAAACTAAGCACGACGTTTGTTTTTCCACATTTTGAAGGACCACATATAATACAACGAATCGTATTTGGTAACAAAATGCTATGCCTTATGTGGTTATCAAAGTCACCAAGATTTATATGATTAACATTAAGTGATGTGTGTTGTTTGATCAACTTCATTTTGATTATTAATTCAATTTTACCCATACATAGATATATAAAGCATAAGTATGATAAAAAACAAATGATTGAGATTAGTTTAAAGTTGTCATGTCAAATGTAAAACGAGCGTATTTTTCGGTATATCTACTTATAGTGCTTATCCATTTCATTTTTCTACTTGCTGTAAATAATTAATAAGTTAGTATGGTATTTATATTTATATTTGTAGTTAGTGATACTAAATATTAATAAAATGAAGAACACTGTAAGGCCATAATAAGAATAGAAAGTCATGCATCAGTTGTAAATGTTTTATTCAGATATTACATAATTATTTAAATACGAAATTCAACAGTACCACTCACTAAATTAATAATGTATACTATACTTATACCAATATTATAAACAAAGTTTATAATAACATTATAATTTATTGATTTAAAGATAATTATTTATATTTAGAAATTAGTTCTCAAAATAAAGTTTCACAGTGACCCCAAGGCAAAGTTTCAATTAGGTTCGTGAGTATTTCTCTTATCATCATTTCTATTTAATACTACTTTATGAATTTCTTGAGAGTACAGTACATGCTTGAGTGATTTAATTACATTCATTTTACATTTAAAATTGACATTATTTGTTAAAGCTTTACTGTAGTGAGATAATTTTAATCGATTAGTAACAGCTTTAGATATTCCTTTTGCTTTTGTGATGCGAGTTTTTGAAGTGATTATACTATATAGTTTAGCTCACAGTCCTACAAATTCGCTTATTATGTCACCCTCGAGTTCTTAATCTTTAAATAGTCCTGGAATTTTAGTATCTACTCTTGGAATGCTGGAACAATTATCAGACTGGAAATGTCTCGTATCAAATTTTGCAACAGAGTTTTTTATGTCCTCATAAAAATCTTCTGTATTTACAAAATAAAGAAGGCTGTCTGTGTCTGTATAACACAGTCTTGCACGAGTTTTATATTTATTTTTAATAAAGTTGTAGTGAAATTTATACAAATGTTCCTTTGCGAATTCTAGAACTGTAAACCCAATGTAGATAGGGCGATCTAATATAATTTTTTCAGGAGTTAATTGAATAGCAACAAAATTTTCAGAAAAGATTGCAATACTTTTCAGATTTGGTCTTGCAATTAATTTTTCTGCATCTTGGTGCTTGTTATTTTTATTATTGTAATTATCCCACATGGTAACTAATTTGACATTAACCTGTTTGCGTCTATTTTCAATAGTTTTCCCAAATATAGCATTATTAAGGAGTTTGAAAAAGTCTTTCTCAAATACGGTTGTTGAAGCTTGACGTAATGTAGTATTCAAGTCAATATATTTTTGTCAATAATATTCTTGTCTAAAAGTTAAAATACGGTGAATTTTTTTCAAAATTAGTCCATTCAATAAACATGCCTTCAAATGAACATAATGTATTATATAGTTGAATTTGTTATATAAACTAGCAAATAATTTAGGTGTTTTGCCTCCAGGAGGTGTGAACCTCTCGGGGGCAAAAGGTAAATCACTATGCGTATTATGTAAACTCTCAGGATATATTAAATCAACTTCTAAAATATATCCATATTCAGAATCATCTTATATTGATAACACATTTATTGTTTTAATCTCATCGTTTGTCAAAAAAAAAAACGGAAATCCGAAATAGGCATTTTCTTTGAACCATATAAATTGTTACAATCAAGATAAATCATATAAGTTGATTTTTGAGAAGCATCATAATTTGGTAAATATTTATTATTAGCTTGGGCATGACGAAGAGAACATTGTGGCAAGCCTCCTCGTATTCCCTTTTCCAAAAATTTATACATTTCTAAACTATGAATTAATTCTAATTTAACACCTGTGTACAGTAGCATTGCATCCCAGCTTAAACTAGGTGCAGTAATGTAATACGTTGGATCAAGTTGATAATGATCGAGACAAGTCTGTCCAAATTTTTCGAATACGTCAGAAAGAAGTAATACATCGGTCTTTAAATATAAATCTGTATATTCTCCAAGTGATTTAATATAAATGACTGCCAAATAGATTGTGCGTATACGTATTCATCATCGCTAATATGTTGACAATTCAAACTGTTATAGAAACAAACTTTCGATGGAAGTTGGTTATATTTTGAATATGCATTCATATAATCATAGGGATAAATTCCTTTTTGTCGTAACAATGTTAACTGATTATAACTAATATCTGGAAATTCTTTTGATAAATTAACAAAATCGGTTTCATTCAAATTATTTACTAATGTGCTTAAACTTGAATTAAGAAATTGATAAGAATCTAAGAACTTAACTTGAATTGGCCTTGATTTTAATGAATTCTTAGTATGGAGTACTTTTGTAAATGACATATAAGTACGTTTCTTTGGATTTGGTATAATTTTAAAAGCACCTTCATATTTCGATAATTCTTTTATAAACAGGTGAGAGTCATAGCATAGATAGGTTATGAAAAATAACAGGCACGAAAGGGCAAACTCTTAACATTAAATTACAATGAGAGTGTGCTGCGCCTCGGTATTGTGATGTAATGTGATCATGATCCATTACTTTATCGTCAAAAAGCACATAATTACAGATATGACATGTAGTGGCATTTTTGTAATCCTTTTCTTGGGCCTTAGTTAAAGGTGCCATGGGTATTTTATTTAATAAGATACTGTGAATGTACTCCAAATCACTTATTAAATATTTTATAAATACTTCTACACAATCAGATCCTCTATAAGTAACATACTTATTCAGATCCGTATTGTGTGAACAACAAATATAGTAACCAAAACATGAAGGTTCGTGAACCTTATAGGTACGAGTATTTTCAGTTACATTTATGTTGCAGTTTAGTAAAAGACTTTCAAAATCGGCGTATATAACGAAATTAATTTTTTATTTTCTTTCGAAGTTCTTAAATTGAAGAATACTATTTTTTTCAGGCAATATTGTCAAAATCTTAGGACACTTATTTTGGGCACTATATCTCATTTCACTCTTGAAAACTTGTAAGCATGTCTCACATAGGTATATTTTACCTTTATGTTTACTTATTTGACGTTTGATCAATCTCAATAGATTTTTTATTAAGCGATAATGCTCGTTAACCTTTCTGTTCAAAGTACAATAAATTGACATGCTGTTTTTATCTTAAACTTGTCACATATAAAGGACCAGTGACCATGTTTTTATTATCTAATCCATATATATTAATACTTATGTGTGGATTTAAATTTTCTAATATTTTAATATCTTTACATGATGGGGGAAATGATAGACCATCTATATTTAAAACTTTTGAAAAATGTGGATATAAACTTGTTCTGCAAACATTTATTTGGGTGGGATATAACGCTGCGACAATACTCCATAAAAAGCAGTTGTTATCGCTGTTTTTAATATTTAAACAACTTCTAGTTTAGTCTAGTGCCACCTTTCAAAGGAGAGTATTTGTTAAGGTTAATTTCTAGATGACTTATAAATAAACAAGACCAACCAGATTCACAATGTTGGAACTCTGAGAGCTTTCTGTCAAATGTATTTATTGTTTTTAAATATAATTCATTTATATCTGTATTATTATATACAATTTCATATTTTGTGTTAAATGATTTAAGCTGTTGCTCATCAGATTTTGGAAGAATGAAATAAGCAAAAAGCTCAAAGTTTAATTTAACACAACTATGTTTTATCAAACAATCGTTAATTAGTCTTATGACGTTATGCCGATTATCCACTAGGAATTCCTCAGGTGCTAGGTATTCCATTGATGGATTCAGTTTGTAACTTATGATTCTCTTTTTAAAAGCCGTGGCTATTATATCGATATTTTCAATTTCAGTTTTTAGTATGCAATTAGATTTATGCAAATTCGTTCTCAAATGATACTGATATTCAATTTTAGGTATTTCAATGTGACATTTTTGACATATTATTATATCATTGTTATTTGTTCTGATTCCGGGTCTAGGTGTAACTGTAAGAAAGAAAGAAAAAAATCCATGAACATTAAATAAAATTTGATATAATATGAATTCCTATTAATACTTAATTTCTATAACCGATTACATGATTTATTTATATGCATAAGTAAGTACCGGCTAAAGTTGCAATTGCATTATAATAGATTTACACCTTAGATCTATTTATTCTTATTCATTTATCTAAGTATAGCAATAGTGTCTTCTATAATAATGTAATCGCAATCTGCCTATTATTTGTTACATAATTTTACTATTACTATTCTTGAAATACTAAGATAATATCTTAATCACTAGAAGACAGTAATACAAAAAAGTGTATAAGTGAATAGGCATGTGTTATATTGGGATAAGTGCCTACTTTTGTAATTAAGTATTATTTCAATAATAGTTACTTACAAATGCTGGGCACTTAACATACTCTTTTCGTGTAGCTATAATAAAATTAGACAAATGTTGCCAAGCATCTGTATTGTCAAAGGTTTGATTTTTAAGCGTGACAATTGCTTGGCGCCACCTATTCACTGGCGGAACTTTCTCTATTTCATCGCACCGGTATATTTTCAAATCAATATAGTGCGTTCCCGGCTTGTTTTCGTGGGTTTGGCGCGAATGACCGTTTGCAAGGCGTCGTGTTATATATGAAGTTAACGGTGTTTTACCAGTAACTGCAGGGACCGCTTTCTCGTCGTCCTCGCTATCGGTTCCAAACAGATCGTACACCGTGGACTTCCTCGATGGGATGGGTTTGATAACCGGCTTCTTTGAAGCTGATGGATGGGACGACACGGCAGGTGTCGCGGAAGTGGACGGCCCTGGCACCGGACTTACTCTCGATAGTGACGACCACGAACCTCGTGCCGGCTCCGTCGTGCGAGTTGATGCTTGCTTCCTTTTACGCCCGTCATGCTTCTTTTTTCGAACCTGAGGTTCCTCGTCGACGTCGGAGGGAAAAAGGGTCTCGGCGTTTTCGTGCGACCTGAAATGGAGTGAAACAAATAAATAAATATTAATACAATCAAATAATGATTCATGCACATATCATTGGTGAGATCACTTGTCACCTGCAGTCCGATTCTGTAACCATCTCACCGTGAAAAACTTAGGTGAAGTGAGCGTGGAGTAAGCTGTCAATTTATAGTGTCAATTCCTAACAAAAACAAACTCACATCACCTAAGTTTTCACGGTGAGATTTTTATAGAATCGGCCGGCTGTACATTGTCGGTGTTATTAGTTGAGTACTAACATAGGTTAAGACTATTGTTACTAACCCAATGGATCTCTGTTATCTGAATATATAATAATAATAAATAATATCCCACTTTGACGTCAGGTAGGTACACTACTCTAATTAATTATTATTATTTTATTATTGTCTATCTATCTACACCTAATATTGAAATACATCTTTTTAGAATACTGACACATAGCCATCACAGAAATAATACTCTATTAAACCACAATACTATATCGCGCTAGATTAGGGGGGGTCGAACCCCTTGGCCCATAGCTGTTGCTGCAACTATATTCGATACATTGCTACTAAACTGCGATAGTAAAAATAAGTTAATATATATTTTATTAAAAAGCTACTTACATTTTCCTTATTGCACTGATTCTTGATAAGTACTTGATGTTGATCTGGAGCACCTGGTAGCTGAAGTGATGCTCCTAATTCACTCTCCAATATTTAAATAGCCGGGATCCACGTGAAGTTTTTCCATATATGTAATGCACGCGTGATCCTAAAATCCTGACTCAGGACTTCTTCACGAGACAAATGCTTTGCAATCATAACCAAATCTACAAATCTCAACCTTAAATTATGATATCTAAAGTGTATATTAATATTTGACTAGGTATAGTAACTACAGTCCAAGTGTTACATACTAGTTAAACACCGCGACTTCGTTTATATAATATTTATTTTATTTTATTACAACATTAACATTATTACTATTAATTTATTCTATACTAATATAACACAGTAAGAGAATTACCCGACTGTGTCAAGCAAAAGACGGTGACATTACCCGTGAACATTAAGTAAAGTTCTTTTGGTGATTTAAAAAAGTATTAGTTTGAAGAATAAGATAATAATAGAAGGCAAAACTAGGCGTAACAATAGTATGTCGATATTGCTATTTTGTTTTCATCCATCTCCTTATTAAATTAGGACTTATATTGCAAATTAGACATACTACTTACATGCAACGGTTTTGCTAGCCGCATCTTCTTAAGAAAAATGTATAAAAAAAATTACAGTGAACAAACGTACAGTAGTGTTTATTTTATCAATATATATTTATAGTAAGCAATAAAATGTTTGGTGCCGTGATGTCTTGAGGTTTCAATTTCAATCCATCTCCATAAATAAAATTAGAACTTACACTGCAAATTAGACATACTACTCACATGCGATAGTTTTGCTTGGCGAATCTTCTCAATAATAATGTATGAAAAAAGTACAGTGCACAAACGTACAGTAGTGTATATTTTATCAATATTATAGTTAACAATAAAATGTTTGGCGCCGTGATGTCTTGAGGTTTCAATTTACCACACCATTTTTGTCCGGAATATCAACATCTAACAAAAAAAATGTAAGACTTTGAACTCTATACATTAAAATTAACATATATAAATTGATAAATAATTTTAAAGTCGATCATTCAATTTCTGCTCCTGCTGAGTCCTGAGTCCTGACTGAATAAAAACGGTACCTTTGCGTAATGTCGGTGAGTGTTAATATTTTCTTTAACTTTAACAATATATTATCCAACAATAAAAATATAACATTATTTTTATCTACAAATAAAATGTATTAATTGATTGATTATTGTAAACGGGTCAAACATACATAATAAGTCCTCGACATCAGAGTTTTCTATTCCTGATACAACACGAATTTAATTGCATTCTGTATTTTCATTTTAAGGACTCCGAAAACGACCTCTTCAACTTCGCTCCTATGAATACTGTGGTAGGACAGAAATACGAAAACCAACTGAATCTGGAGGGCCCCAGCAGCAAACAGCTCAAGAGAAGTTCAACAGCTGCATTCACCTCTTTAAAAAAACTTACGCGTGGTGCTAAAGTGATCAGGATCGAAGTTTATGATGTAGAAAATTTTCCTGATACCATAAGTTCGCTATGTAATTGTGATGCCGAATTGTGCGTGCAGCATGTAGTTAAAAACATATTCATGGATGATATTTATAAATCGGTTAAAGAAATTGCTGTAAAAGTATCAAATAATATGTCGTAAAATAAATCATAATCCTTATTCAATGATAAAGTATTTTTATTTTAACCTTTCACATAAGCACCCACATTCAATAGTTCTTTTACGTCATGAAGCGACATCATGTGACTTTTAAATCTTTGAGGGTAAGGTTGAAAAGTCGAATAATTCACGTCGCTTCTTGAGATTAAAGAACTCTACCGACATTATAAAACACGTATAAAACTTAGTTGATATAGGTATGCACTCTCTAATACAAATAGGTATCAATACTTCATCTACATAACTGAGACAGCGACGCAGTGATGTATATCAGAAATCCGATGTAAGACGACATCGGAGAATGTGTGAGCGCAATCAACTATCAGAATTTTAATGTGCTGAATGGATTTAATGATGAATGAGAAAAATTGCGGTTTCCAGATCTTTCTAATGTGCTGATTGAATGAGTGAAAATTGCGGGTTTCCAGGTCTTATCTGGTCTGGAAACCAAGAGTAACCATGGAGTTTCTTGCCGGCTCTTTTCCATAGGAAACAACCAATTGGAACCGTGCACCTAGCTTCTGACGTTTCGTAAGTGTCCATTTAGGTTTATGTGAAATAAAAATATTTTGATAGATCAAGACCTCAATTTATTAAAGAAAAAAAGATTTTAAAATAAAACGAATACAAGTCTCATTTCAATAACTTGAATACAACATTCACTTTCAATAAAGGATTCTGAATACAACACTCATTTTGAATAGAGGATTCTGAAAACAACACTCATTTGAATAGAGGATTCTGAATGCAACCTTCACTTTGAATAGTGGATTCTGAATACAACATTCATTTGAATAGAGGATTCTGAATACAACACTCAATTTGAATAGAGGATACTGAACGCAACCTTCATTTTTCAATAGAGGTTTCTGAATACAACACTCATGAATGAATTAATGGTGAAAACTGTAGGTTTTAGGATCTAATCTAAATATATAAAAAGTGAATAACATAAAATTGAATAAATGAAAAGATGAAGGAGTAAAAATTGCGTTTTGAATAGAGGATTCTGAAAACAACACTCATTTTGAATAGAAGATTCTGAATGCAACCTTCACTTTGAATAGAGGATTCTGAATACAACATTCATTTGAATAGAGGATTCTGAATACAACACTCATGAATGAATGAATGGTGAAAATTGCGGGTTTCCAGATCTTATCTGATCTGGAAACCCCAATTTTAACCTACTAATAAGGCCCGCCCATAGCAGAAAGGAGGCAAACGTGTAAGTTTAAACTATCAAAGGTTTACGTTATTTTTACATTTTCTTCGGTTATCTAGCTATATAGTCCATTCAAACTTGTGTTTAAAATTAATATCATTTCAAGTTAAACAAATATTAACTTTATTTTAACGGTAATTAAGTTGATTTCAGAGTGACTAGCACTATTGAAAAAGTTATAAAAAAGTTTGAAGTTGTAGCGTAAACTGAACTTTATTGTGTAGGATTTGTAGCGGTATCTACAACGCCACATACAAACAACGCGTCATACTGACGTCACGCAAATCCTGCATCACGCAAGCAGAGTTTACCGCGCAACTAGCATAGATACAACGGCCCGACATGAATCAACGGGCAGTTGCCCGCCAGACACAACACCCGTCTGGTCGGAGGATCCTCCCTTTTCTATGGAGGTTGAGTGAACTTTACACCCTGTTACTCATACCTCTATACTGGTGACCCCGAACATGAACGTCAGCGCAGCCTTCGTGCAAATACTTCAGCGTGACGTCATCATCATCACTCCCGCAAGCGTTAGCGGCGAGTCACCCAGCCAGCCAGCTCACACGGCTTCAACGGGTATCCTGACCACCAGCATGCAGCGACCGCGCATACCTGGTCATCACCCTCAGCCTCATCAGCAACCTTGGCACAGCACACTGCACTTTCGGCCGGTCAAACAAGAAGAGCTCAATTCCTCTCCTGGTCGACGCAGCAGCCAGCCTCAACCCGGCGCTGTACGACATCCGACGCACTGGAGCATAACGCAGCGCCACCCCGACTCACTGGGGACATCTTCGCAGACAGTTCCGACTCACCGTGAACTATGCGGCAACCGGTTCCGACTCACTGGAACCTCAGCTGGCCTGGCAAGCATCGCAAGATACAAGACTCAGCCCACTATCGACCTCCGGTCTCCGGGGGGGAGTGATGTAGCGGTATCTACAACGCCACATACAAACAACGCGTCATACTGACGTCACGCAAATCCTGCATCACGCAAGCAGAGTTTACCGCGCAACTAGCATAGATACAACGGCCCGACATGAATCAACGGGCAGTTGCCCGCCAGACACAACACCCGTCTGGTCGGAGGATCCTCCCTTTTCTATGGAGGTTGAGTGAACTTTACACCCTGTTACTCATACCTCTATACTTAAAGATATTTTTCCATAAACTGATATTTGTCTACATTTTTGGCAAATAAATCGCGAATGCAGGTTAGGTAAGGTAGCCTATTCTTTTGCTCCACATATCGAGCGCGACTCAATCGCAGTACATTCGTAAACAAAATCGAATTAGTACGTTACATTACAAGCGCTTACAAAAAGGCTTAAACCCACGGAGTAAGTACAAAACCACACAATGGCAATACCATGGAGTGATTGAAAAAACATCGATTGCTGATCGTGTTTGTCCCCCCTGCCGTAGAGAATTGTACATGATTGAACTTTTTAACGGCCCTGGTAACCCCCTTTTCTTCGAAAAAGTTGTTTAAAGACTGAACGAGAAGCTATAAAATGGCCTACACTAGCCAGCTTTCTGGGCGAATAAGGTTGCTTACAATTTTGGCCACAGATTATATCGAGGCAACGGGGTTGGGTTTTAGTAAGCACGAGGTGAATTGCATAAATGCACCTTAATCAGCAGTAAAATTAAATTAACGAATGTCACAAAATATTAGCATACAAAGCTGACCACATCTAAATTATTTACCTTGACTTTTCCCAAATACATTGGGGTCGGCTTCCAGTTTAACCAGATGCAGGTGAATACCAGTATTTTATATAACGCGACTTCCTACCTGACCTCCACAACCCTCCGAGGAGTAACACCACACCCATTGGTAAGACTGATTGTCAGACTTTTGGGCTTCTGATTACAGGTATTATCCAACTGTGAAAGCAAATCCAGCGTAGGTCTTGCTATGTTGGGATTTGCCATTAGACCATTGATGGTAAATATCATTAATTCAAAGGGCTATCTTAAGTACCTAGTCGTTTCGACAGATATGATGATGACGTTAGTAGACATTTTGTCTGCGAACCTTACGTAATCTGAGTATCCGGGTATCATTAGCCTTAATTATGTCCTTAAACTTGGGTGTAGATATGACTGAAAATCTCCTTTCTTGACGCACACATTGCCAAAAAAGTCGACTCAATACGAGAGTAATGAGTTAGCTTAAACGTGACAAAACTCGATTTATTCCGGTGTGTCATGTTTTGGTTACCTTGTGAACCAGGTTTATGAGCTTACTATTTCCGAGTGGTCGACCTACAGGAGATCGCGGGGAAGACCTAGATGAGACTCGCACAGACCAGGGAAACATAGCATAAAATGGAGGGCTATACTCAGTAATGGGTTGATCAAGGCTGCCAGTGATGATGAAGATGATAATAAATACCGAAATGGCATGTACAGACGCCAGCACATCAAGCTACCCGAAACTGTCAAATTTTCCCAATCAACTTTGAACCTCTAGCGATAAAGTTGAAAATCTATTAAAGAAATTTGACAGATTGTGGTAACCTGATGTGCTGGCGTCTGTACAAGTACCCTTATAGTCATGGTTTCTTTATAGAAGAGATTCCAAAAACGATATAACTCAGATATAAAACTCAGGATCAGCGCTAACAAACTATTACTGTAAGTAATTTTACCTAAGCGTGATGATAAAAGAACGGACAATAAGAAGTCTCACTCTGCTTTGTGTGCCATAACCTGGATCAAATAATTTTATTTTCTATTTCTGCAGTGAGACTTACAGAACAGAACGCTTAACGCTATAATAATTATGATAGTTTAAGTTGTTGCCGAACTAAGTCGCTTTACCACTGTCATGACCTTCGCAGAACCTTCTTTTTCACATCCCATCACACAACTTCAAAATATTACGACTTACCTAATAAACTAAGGCTGGCAATCCAGCTGGCCTGCTGATCGCTGACTGTGAACCCTCCATCGTGCGTCTTGTTGTCTTGCATCGACGCAATTGCTGGCGACATGTAGCCCTTGCTGAGGCCTGCTGCGAACGGACCGAGGGAGACGGCCAGAGCTGCCAGGATCTGAGGAGGAGAGAGATGAATATAGTTTTGATGGTGCGTTAAAGTAGACAGGAGAAGATTGAGATTTCATTTTTCCTTCAATGTCACCTGGAAGGGAAGTTGGGGTGCTGAAACTGGTAGTTCCATGCAACCTGTTTGCTTATGGTGGAAACAAGCGATTTTTTTTTTGACAACCTAGGTCAAACTAGATTAAGTCTGATGATAACTATGTATTTCAATAAACAAATAAGTATACCGCAGATCACTGCAGGCCACTTTTTAATGAGTTGGCAAAGAAGTTGGAACTGACCTGCAGATCAATTCAACACCAAGGGAGTTTTCCGGTGTGTAGCGTATCTTTGAAAAGTTGGACTTGGAATGTGTGCTATTAGGTTTCCTTTAACGGACTTAGCCGCCAAGCAGTTTCTACTCTCCCATATCCCTAATTCCGGTAGGGTAGGAAAATCCTTCCTTTAGCTTATTCGTCCACGACTTACACGCGCGCCGGTTGCAGGTAAGTACTACGCAGCTGACCGTCCCGAATATCTAGAGTCACTAAATAAGTTTAAAGATAAATTGCATAATTTCACAGTGACAAAGTGTAAAGATCAGACGTACTAAGAGTATACTACGAACTACTAAACACTTACAACATCGTCGACGGGACGCCATATGTCGAGTCTACACGTCGCGTTTAAAGATTAGTTGCAACAAGACGCAGTAAACGTCATGTTAACCCACTTCACATGGATATATCGACTCATTGGTGTAGCAGTTGTCAGACTAATGATTCGTAAGATCTAGGTTTGATTCAAGGGTTGGGCAAAAGTTTATACCGAATTTTATATTTTTCCATTCATTAATTCATTCAATTTGACATTTTTCCATCGCATACAATTTTGTTATGTTTTTCACAAGTTTCTGTGTATCTTTGTGGGATTCTTTATGAGTGTCTATCGATTCGTCTTGGTCGCGTGTTGGTTACAGGCATTTGCGTTGGTTTTTATCCAATCAAAATTACGCTAGGATTTGTTTTAATTTTAGACGGCAAAGCCTCGCGTGATATCAAAAATTAAGAACTTCAGGAGACGATTGCAAAAATATAAGACACTAATAGGCTGAAAAAACTGACTGCAATTAACATCAAATCAGAGATAAATAACTGCCACCAACAGCATCAGACTGCTTGTAAAGTGAGTTTGTTTTAAACTTTTTTTTTTGTTCTACTGCTTGATTAACCGCTGCATTCGCAATGAAGCCACAGTTTTAATTATTATTTCTTGCTATGACACACTTGATCTAATATCCCAACCTTCCAATTATAATCCCGTCCATCATTACATTAAATCGGAACACAAACAATTCAATAATTACATACATCAGAGACCACCTCCGGAGATAACCAACACTTTCAAAATCAAGTAACTGTAACATTTAATGTTATATATTGATTCTAATAGGTGTATTAAGATACTACGGTGTATAATTTGGTGTTCCCAATTTCTGCGACATTTTGTAAGTATGTATTAGTTGAAGAAACCGGTGAATTGGAGGAACGCCTTTTCCGTAATGTTGTAAGTAAGTAAAAGTTATCTGAACGCTCTTATTTTCTGAAGGGGGTTAGTATACCCTCATTCCGTCAGTATGCTATAAGTTCCATGTATTAATGAGCGATCCAACTGCTTTTAGCATAACCAATCTATAATGTTCTCATTCCTGGGTCACAGGCCTCCTCTCTGTGAGAGGGAATGGGCCTCAATACACTACGCGGACCCAGTGCGAGTTAGTAGATGTCACACGCCTCCGAATTATTGGTTCTAGGACATGCCGGTTTCCCCACGATCTTTTTCTCCACTTAATTGAGAGCAGTGATGATGAAATTGTTTAGACAACGTAAAGCGCCTGCTTAGGTTTGTACTCACGACCTACAACTCGTAAGTTGGGGCCTTTACCACTGGGCCACAACTGCAGCAAATAGAAAAGAAACTATAAAAAAGAAAAAATATATAAACATATTTTAAACCAAAGGACATGATTGATCCGGGTCAGCGGGATCATCCGAAATTTTTTTTTGGGACAAACGCAACTTGCCTTTTTCTTCCAAACTTCTATGTTAGTCGTCATCTCGGTAATCACTCGCTTTCTAGCTATATCACCTTTCACAGAGTCCATCCATCATTTCTTTGATCTTCCCCTACTTCTTTTTTATTTCATGGCCACTACTCTCAAATCGGTGAAGGAAAACATCGTGAGGAAACCGGCATGTCCTAGAACCAAACATTCGAAGACGTGACATCTGCCAACCCGCACTGGGCCCGCGTGGTGGATTACGGCCCACTCCCTCTCACAGAGAGGAGGCCTGTGTCCCAGCAGTGGGAACATTATAGGCTGATTATGTAGTGTATTTTCGTTAGCTGATTATTTTTCTTGTTTTTTCTTATAGTATATTTGTTTACCATCGTCCTTATTTTAGTGGTCTGAATGATTTCTAAATGTTTGTCCATATATTTTAATGGGACCTTATATATGGTAATTTGATTTCAGAGTGACTAGCACTATTGACAATGTTATAATTTTTTTTTTAAGTTATAGCGTAAACCGAACTTTATTGTGTAGGAATTAAAGTTATTATTCCATTAATTCTTATTTGTTTACATTTTTGGCAAATAAATCGCGAACGCAGATTACATTAAAATAATTTCTACGTTAGGGATTTTCTTGGCTTAGATTTATTGCACTTCATTAAGATAAGTGCGAAACAGTTGTCAGAAAGTGGCTTTATTAGAGCTTTCTGGATAAGCATAAATTTATCGTGAAGAAAGTATGGTTAATGATCTTCCTCAGTCCTGGGAGTACAGTAGGATAGCTAATCTTGTTACCTCAATACAAACTTAGAGCTGCCTACAAGGAATCAGACGCAGTTAGCTTAACTCTTTTAGGGCTGATTTTACCAAAGTCAGATATTTTTTATACGTGGAATAAAATTGACGTCTGACAGTTCTACTACGGAAAAACTGTCAAATATTCAAAATTTATTCTCAGGATAAGACTTATTCTAGGTATAAAAATTTGGTCGAGTGCGCCCTTTAGGTATAGTCAGATTCACGGTTTATCAAATTGACACAGTGCGCCATTTTGACGTGTTAAAGCCATTGAATACAACTGTCAAAGAATGACAATTCATCATCTGTCTAGCTTTATCGGTGATGCAGCTGGATACCAGTATTTTACACGGAGCGACTGCCTGTCTGACCTCTACAACCCAGTAATACGATACCCCTTGGTAAGACAAAGCAAGACAGTTGTGATTTGAGTTAAGTTGGAAGTCAATTTGATAAACAATTATTTTCATTGTCTTTACAATGCAAAATGTGCGTCCGGCGCATCCTGGACCGTCATCCATTCTAACGGCAAATATTTAAACACGTCATGAACTATTCTGACACAGTTCGTAGTTTCGTACAGATACCTACAGGACAAGAAGAGGAGAAGCTATCCAATTTTTGGTAGGTAATAATTTTATCGTTCCTGTCATGATTTCCAAATAATATCGATTTTAAATAAAATCTAAAGTATTTGATTCGACTAAAATTATTTTTGCATCTGTGTAGTCATGAAGTTTAAAAGTTTCATTTGACAGTTACCGCCAAAAGTACTGGTTTCTTTTCTAACTGAACAAAATGGAAAACATGATGTTTGGAGCGTCGTCTAGTTCGTAAGGCAGTTCTCATCGAGCCTCAGAACCGAAAGGTTGTCTACAAGTAATTATTAGTTTGGTAATCATTGTTACTGTTGTATCTACCAAGTTTGTACATGTACACGATTATAAAGTATACCATTAGAAATATTCGTACTGAGCAGCCGTGTTTCATTTCATCTCAGAAGAGGGATAAACCAAAAAGGTACGTAAATCATGAATTGTGAACAATATCAGATACGATTGCTAAACGCTCACTTTTGAAAAACTTGTCAAGAGACTTATGAGAACAATTGGGTACCTGAATCCATAATGATAATTGCATTTTTCTATCTATATTGCTATCATTTTTTTTTGGCTGCATGACGCTGCACATCTGGTCAGGGCCACTCTCTGATGATGTGTTGTGTTGTGTAGGTTGTGTGTAATACTGTGTGTGGGTGCGTGGTTAGGGCTACACTCTGACGGTACCTTAACGCACATTATTGCACATACTGACTGGACGAATCGTGTGTTTGATCGGGGCGACTCCTCGATAACACGGGATGTGTTCTGGTTGCCTAAATGTAACCAATGGGCGTGATTCCGGAGCACTGCTGTGCGTGGCGTATAATGTTTGGCGCGGGTACATGGCCAGGGCCACTCTCTGGCGGTACCATAGTGCGAAATATTGTATACTGCTGCTAGACTTATCGCGTGCTTGGTCAGAGCTACTCTCTGATAGCGCGGGATATGTTCCGGCCAAAATGGTGCCTTGGAATCACAATTTCGGGGTTATTTAAATGAAGCAATATTTTCAATTTCATAATATCTCCATATTTTTTTTGATATCATTATAACTTGTGGCTACGTTCCCATAAACCTCTATAAAGGATGTAAATGAGCTACATTCAAACATATTTATTTTATTTCATGATTATTTACAAGCAACACGTGTTAAGCATAAACAAATTGTTGGTTATGATTATTCCTCCCTTAGTTATTGTCGTGATAATTTGCATAGTTGATAAGTGAACTATAGTTGTTCACTAGGTGAATGTTACTGGGCATACTTTGTGATTTCACTGGATTTTGAGTGGGTATGGTTCCTACTGGTTGTTGAGTGAGTCACTAGTTGTCGGATTATGTTACTGGGCGTACTTTGTGACTTCACTGGATTTTGAGTGGGTATGGTTCCTACTGGTTGTTGAGTGAGTCACTTGTCGTCGGATTATGTTACTGGGCGTACTTTGTGACTTCACTGGATTTTGAGTGGGTATGGTTCCTACTAGTTGAGTGAGTCACTAGTCGTCGGATAAATTGTTTAAAAAAAAAAAAAGCATAGTAACTGGATATTAGGGTATTGCGATAACCTATGTTAATTGATTGAGTTAACGAAGTTGGCCGACACTTTGTTTTTGCTTGGATTTATTTACATGAATGATAATCTCAAATAGATTGAGTTGTGGGCATTATGATACTACGATTGATTTAAAATTGTGACAAATCTGTTATAATATGGTGCTTTAAGGTTTCTTGTATGGCGTAAAGGACTTAATCTCTTTGATGTCATTAGCCAATTTATTACGTTCCGCTTCTTCATACAATATCTTTTATTTCTAATTGAGTATAACAAACCTTGCATTCTGATATAGTTTACTAAAGTTTAATCCATGTGTAAGGATTGTGAACGGATTACGCCCCAAGTGATGTATAATGTTTCAGAAAAGTGTGACGATGTCATCGGATGTCGAGCCTGGTACCCCGCCTGGTACACCTCCGAGGCGTCGGCGTAAATCCAAGATGACGAAGGCTAGGCAGGAAAGCCCGTCGTCATCTAGTTCAAGCGAAGAAGCTGTACCAAGAAAAATACGCAAGCGTGCAAACGAACTTTCTACTAGAGATATACTAAGGTTAGTTAAGCATGTTACAAGAGATTCCCCGAAGAACTCCTGGAGTAATAACAGTCTTAGTAATGTAATTCCGGAGTTTGATCCCTCGAATAGGAATCAAACCATCGAAAGCTGGTTGCGAAAAGTTAATGAATGTGCTATTATTTATGGATGGGGTGAGAAACAAATTGTTCACTTCTCTTTGCAAAAGTTAGCCGGCCTAGCAAAGCGATGGTTTGAAGCCTTGCCGACAGTTGTCCATACTTGGGATGAGTGGCAGCTTAAACTCAAGAAGGCTTTCCCAAGTGCAGAAAATTATGGACGTCTGTTAGAAGAGATGTTAAATCGTACTTCCCGTGGTGATGAAAGTCTTCGTGAATATTTTTACGATAAATTAGGATTATTAAACAGGTGTGAAATTAGTGGTAAAAAGGCTGTTGATTGTATTGTATACGGTATAAGCGACCGTTCGATTAGGCATGGAGCGCAGGCTCAGAATAGTTCGGAACCCGAAGATTTACTTAACTTTCTTACATATCAGAAACCTCAACCGCAGCTTAATAATAAATTCCGTGATCGTACAACGCTAAAACCAAACTCTAGTAATACCAGCGGCAGATCAAATGGTGCTAACTCCAATTCAATCACTTGTTACAATTGTCGTATGAAAGGTCATCCTTATTTTAAATGTACCAAGCCCATTATTTCATGCAAACAATGCAATCGGATAGGGCACAATAATGACGAGTGTAAATTAGAACCCTTTGTTTCCTCGAATTCTAAATCTAACCATGTAGACAGTACGGAAAAAAAAGACTTTAAAAATTGATTCTTACAATGAGGGCAATGCCAAATACTTTAAGTCCGTGGTAATAAATGATAAGTCTTTCGAAGCATATATTGACTTTGGTAGTGAGTGCACACTCATGCGCAGGACCGATGCAGAACTACTTAATTTAGTTAAGAGCTTTGATAACGTTCCGATTATTAAGGGTTTTGGACAGTCGACAGTTGTGCCTATGTACAAGACTGTTGTGTTTATTAGGATCGATGAAACTGAATCTGATATTGAAGTATTAGTTGTAGATGACGCTCACATGCAGACAGCACTTATTGTTGGTCAGAATTTTACTGAATTGCCGTTTATCACTATTCTAAAAGATAGCTCTAAACTTATATTTTATAATAGCCCAGACCTAGCTCGTTCCGACCATCAAAAAGGTATTTTAAATCTGTATATTACTGATAAGATAGAAATCTTGAAAACCAGTAGCGTCCATGTTTATTCAAATTGCAACTTCACGGGGGATATATTTATAGAAGGTTACAATGCTGTCGAAACGGGTAAAGAGTTCCGTCTGTTACAGGGTGCTTTTAGTATTTGTAATGGTAAGGGGTCCGTTGTTATATCTAATTTATCACCCTTTGCTATTATCTTACAACCAAACGTTTTAATTGCTAGAGCCATTCCGTTCAATGAGCAGAAAGAATGCCAAATAAATAAAATAGCGAAAGATTCCACTACTATAGCACCTCTCAATAAAGATGATATTAAAACGGGACCAACATTGAACGATGAACAATTGGATAGATTGTACTTAATGTTGCAAAATTACCGCGATTGTTTTGCTACGAACCTTAACGAGATAGGTTGCGCTATTGATGTAGAAATGAAAATCGATTTAATAGATAATAAGCCAATTGTTTACCGTCCGTATCGATTGTCACATTATGAACGCGAACGAGTCCGAGAAACCATTGACGAATTGCTTCAAAACGATATTATTCAGGAATCGAAATCTGACTATGCCAGCCCGATTTTAATGGTCAAAAAGAAAACTGGTGAGCAGCGATTATGCGTGGACTTTCGAGCCCTGAATAATAAAACTATAAAAGATCGTTTTCCACTGCCGATTATAGAAGACCAAATATCAAACCTCAGTGGCAATGTTTTCTTCACGACTCTGGACCTCACTTCAGGGTATTATCAAATACCCATGGCTAAAGAAAGCCAACATCTTACTGGTTTTGTTACACCCGATGGTCATTTCGAGTTTAAAAGAATGCCTTTCGGTCTAGCAAATGCCCCAGCCGTGTTCCAGAGAATGGTTAACAAAGTGCTCGGGAACAGAAGGTTTGAATACGCGTTAGCATACTTAGATGACGTATTAATTACCGCAAAAACAGTAGACGAAATGTTTAATAGACTAGAAGAGGTGTTAATACTTTTTAGACAAAACGGGCTAACCTTAAAGCTGACCAAATGTCGATTTTTTGATAGTACTGTTAGCTACCTGGGGTACGAAATCTCTGCACAAGGCATTCAGCCGAGTGAAGCAAAAATTATAGCAGTTAAGGAATTTCCGAAACCACGAAATGTCCACGAAGTCCGACAGTTTCTTGGGTTGACTGGGTACTTCCGCAAATTTATTAAGGGTTATGGAGAGGTCGCTCGTCCGTTAACATCTTTATTAAAAAAAGACCGTCTATGGAAATGGTCTCATACGGAAGACCAGGCATTTTCAATGTTAAAGGATAGTCTGGGCAGTCGGCCTGTCCTAGCTCTTTATGATCCCACCCTTGAAACCGAACTCCATACAGACGCTAGTGCTCTGGGTGTAGGAGGTATACTTATGCAATGGCAAGAACACGCTAGGGTCTTAAAACCGGTCGCTTATTTTAGTCGACAGACTACACCCGAAGAAAAACACCTGCATTCCTACGAACTAGAAACACTAGCTGTTGTATGTTCCCTAAAAAAATTCCGTGTGTATCTGTTAGGTATTCATTTTAAGGTCTATACTGATTGTGCTGCTCTTCGCACTACATTAACCAAAAGGGATCTCGTCCCGCGGATAGCGAGGTGGTGGCTACAAATAAGCGAGTTCACGTTTGATATTGAATATCGACCTGGTGTTCAGATGTCACACGTCGATGCGTTAAGTAGAAACACCAGGTTATCTGCGGAACCAGATGATAGCCCCTCTGTTGGCGTATATACCATAGGCAAAGAGAACTGGCTTTTATCATTACAATTAGCAGACCCTGAAATATCTCGTATATTTAAGATCCTTAAACCCGAAAATGATCAGGAATGTAGAGAAATTCGCAAAAACTATGTTGTAAAAGACCATACCGTGTATAAAAGGGTAGACGATAGGTTATGTTTGGTTGTACCGCGAAGTGCTCGATGGCAAATATGCCGAGCCAACCACGATGATATCGGCCATCTCGGGTACGCTAAAACCCTAGAGAGAATAAAACATTTATACTGGTTCCCTAAACTAAGAAAATTTGTTAAAAAATACGTTGCGGCGTGCTTAGACTGCGCTTATAATAAAGATAACGCGTCAAAACAAAAGTCGGGTCATCTGTATCCAATAGAAAAAGTACAAATACCATTTCATACGATTCATATGGATCACCTTGGACCTTTTGTTAGGAGTAAAGACGGTAATACTTACATTTTAACGGTAGTAGACGCTTTCACAAAGTATGTCTTCGTAAGAGCGGTTAAAGATGTGAAAACAAAAACTTCGGTTAAGGTTTTAGAGAAAATATTTTATGACTTCGGTGTTCCGGCTAGGATTGTGTCTGACCGCGGCACGAGTTTTACGTCAACAGCTTTTCAAACCTTTTGTCATACACATGGTATCAAACACATTTTGAACGCAGTAGCTTGTCCCAGAGCAAATGGCCAGGCAGAGAGGTTTAATCAAACCATCTTAAATTCATTATCATCGCAAAACTTTTCAAGCCATGAACGTGACTGGGACAAGTGTCTGGGGAAAATTCAATGGGGCATTAACAACACTGTTAATGCCTCAACAAAGAAAACTGCGACAGAAGCTATGTTTGGAATAAAATTGCGCGATGTCTTTTCGAATAAACTCAACGCTGAAAATAATTCAAGTAGTAATTTAGAGTTACAACAAATCAGAGAGCAAGTTAGTAATAATATGAAAAAAGACCAAGAAAAACAAAAAAATAGACATGACGCTAGTCGAATCCCTGCAGCTAAGTATGAGATCGGTAATTTAGTTAAAATTTCTCGAAATAATTTTGATAATAATAAGAAAAGTACAAAGCTTCTGTCGAAATTTGTGGGTCCTTACAAAATCACTGAAGTTCTTGGCAATGACCGTTATCGAATATCTGATGTCCCTGGTTTTGTTAAGAAGGGCAAACCTTACAAAACTGTTATTGCTGCTGATAGAATACGACCGTGGATACATATAAAAGCTTTGGAACTACATAACTCCGACGAAAGTAGCTCTGATAATAGTAACTGAACAAGGTTAAATCAAAATACTTTTTTGTAAATCTAGTTTTATTATAAAATATTATCTTAATTATAATAAAATGTTTTGTCATGTTTGGTATATTATAAGGCAGTGTAATGTTTTTGTTGTTGTGATTCAATTCAATTCCTTTATTTCAATCAACAGTTGGATCATAATTTAGTAATGATCTAGTAAAATGTTTTTTTTTCTTCGTGTTTGGTATATATTATGGCAATGAAATGTTTTTTTTTTTTTCTTTTCTTTTTTTTTTGTTGTTATAGTATGATCTAGTAAAACGTTTCGTAATTTTTTTTTTTTTACAGTAATGTCAGGTTTGGATGTTGTGATGATTATAGTATGTCTATGAGGAATTTGTATACACATTATTTTTGTCAAGCCTAGATGTCATGATTTAATTGAGTTGTGTGTGTGCCAGGAGGCAACACAGTGTCGGACGGCCGAATGTCATGATTTCCAAATAATATCGATTTTAAATAAAATCTAAAGTATTTGATTCGACTAAAATTATTTTTGCATCTGTGTAGTCATGAAGTTTAAAAGTTTCATTTGACAGTTACCGCCAAAAGTACTGGTTTCTTTTCTAACTGAACAAAATGGAAAACATGATGTTTGGAGCGTCGTCTAGTTCGTAAGGCAGTTCTCATCGAGCCTCAGAACCGAAAGGTTGTCTACAAGTAATTATTAGTTTGGTAATCATTGTTACTGTTGTATCTACCAAGTTTGTACATGTACACGATTATAAAGTATACCATTAGAAATATTCGTACTGAGCAGCCGTGTTTCATTTCATTCCGGAATGTGAGATAAAACATGAATTTCTTGTACCATTCCCGACACACACGAGATATATTTCCCATGTACAATCGTACAGATACATCAGTGCTACGGGAACATGGTTGGAAGTGTAAAACACGTACACAGGATCGATCGCTGTTTGGAGCACCATGTGTGAATGCTTCGCTAGTGATGTGCGTGAAGGGCGTCGATAACTAGATATCGATAGAAAACGTATTCAATCAAAATTTTGTGGGGAATTGTAATCGGACAATTTTGGTCTCTTTGTATGAATGGTTCGCTAGTAAAGTGCATTATAATCGACTGATGGATTTTAAGTGATTGGTTAATAGTTTTAGCACTAGGTATGATCCTGGCTGGATAATATTTATAACTAATGATAGGAATTTTAGGGCCGATTTTGGTAATGTACCTAATTAAATATTAAATATGTTTATCATTATTTAACGAAGCTATAGTAATTAATAATAATTCTACGGCGACTAAAGAAACCAAAATAATATAATTTGAATACAATCGTAAACAAACTTGCATTAGTATAAGTACAATGAATCCAATTAGTATCCTATAGGTATGTACCGCGAAATGAGCAATTCAATAAGTCTTGTTTTCACCAACATTCAATCCACAGGTTAGGTGTTTAAATAGCTGGTTTATGTCAAATTTCTTAAGAAAATTTTAAATATACAACTGATTAAATATTTAATCAGTTGATTTAAATGTTGGTGAACACAAGGCTAAATGGTTTAAAACGTGCTTTCTGTTTTATGAATTTTACGGTTTACCTATCGATAAATATTTAGAAATGCATCAAAGTATATGTATCTAACAATGCTAAACCCAAAACGGGTCATTACCTTGTTTCAACATCCCCATCCCATATTCTATTTTCGATTGATAATAACCATCGACCTCGATATACATCCCGGGACAACCCTAGTTACTCTATCAGAAAGCGTCCGCTAGACTCCTAACATTTGGACGGGTCAATGACCGGCACACTGCCATACATTCTATTCCCCCCATACAAACATAACCATGCAGCTACACCAACCAAAAACCAACCTTGTGGCACAAAAAATAAAACTTATTTAAAGTGAAAGATGATCATTGGTGCTGACAAATTTAAATTCAATTTTCTGTCAAGGGAGATTGATCTTTGTTTCTAAAGAAATAGGGGTGACATGATAATGTTTTGCATGGCAACTAAATTGATGGCCTGCGTTAATGTCACTGAAATTGACGGATTGTGAAATAAATTCGAATGTGTATAATTTTATTAAAATTGATTATGATTTCATACATTAATTTGGATCGCTCTTGTAATTAGTTGCTGTGTATGATTTATTAGCGTTATTAAATAAGATGGGAAGTTATTTAGAGTTCCGGATGTTGAAATAGATTTTATTAATTTATATGAAAGTTTGTATGAGAGCTAATGTGGCACCTGCCGTTTTGAATTATTAAGATCCGATGGGCGACGACCCGATTTTGAATCTGACGACGCGTTCAGTTATGATTTATGGTGAAACAGTGATTGTGACCATTCTTATTATTGCCCAGTAATGAAGTTATTTTAATAAATTGCGAAAGCACGACATTTAATCAATGTACCAAGCCTTTTTCTTTCAGCTTTCAGTCAGATGCTTCTGAATAACAGTACTTTACATAGAGCGACTGCAAGTGAATTCTAATCCTACTTAATAATAACATAATAAATAATAATTTAATAATAATATTATAAACGCGAAAGTTTGTGAGAATGTATGGATGTTTGTTACTCTCTCACGCAAAAACTATTGAACGGATTTTGATGAAACTTTACAGTAACATAGCTTATGTATCAGAATAACACATAGGATAGTTTTTATCCCGATTTCCACGGGATCGACAATTATGCAAGTGAAACCGCGGGACGCTGCTAGTACCTATATAATAAAGAAGACATCTACTTTTTTTTTTCATTTCCTAGACCGAGTTTTAATTTTCTTTACATAAAGCTATCAAAAGTGTTGCAACTTTCTCCTTATAAACGAGTAACCAAAAACTGGCAATAAAGGCTCCTTCAAACAGGCGCGACAGGACACGCGACATAAAGGCACCGCAAGTCGCGCAACGAGCGGTGCCTTTGCGTCGCGCGCGATTATAACGCGTGTCGCGCCTGTTTGTAGGAGCCTTAAATGATAACATGTCATGGCGGCACTGCTAGCAAAGAGAAGATGTCAAAAGCTGTCACACGCCTGTAAGCCTGGAGATTTAGGCGGACTTTTTTTGATTAGGATTTATACAGACGCCAGCACATCAACCTACTACAATCTGTCAAATTTCTTTAATAAATTTTCAACTTTATCGCTAAAGCATAAGGTTCAAAATTGATTGGGAAAATTTGACAGTTTTGGATAGGTTGATGTGCTGGCGTCTGTACCTAAGAACAGTACCCGGCGATAAATATTGCACATCGACCTATTCGATCCTATCGATTTTATACAAAGAATAAATATAATTATCAAAAGAAGCAAATCATAATATTGTTTTAACAGCTCCTAATAGATACCGGACTGTTTGTATTTCGTGCGACAGAGATAACGCTCTACGAAGCCGAAATTAGCCGATTGTCTCTTTCCAAAGGTCGATGTGCAATATTTATCGCCGGGTACTGTACACCCATATTTCGCGAGATATGTTCAAGTCCCATGTAATAGGGGGGGGGGGGGGGGGGCTATTACCATCAACCGGGCACAATTGCAATCTCCGGGCTGATACTGAGAAATTCCTGAAAAAGCCCATAAAGGTTCCTACACACAGACGCGACACGCGATATAATCGCGCGCGAGACAAAGGCACCGCTCGTTGCGCGACTTGCGGTGCCTTTGTGTCGCGTGTCGTGTCGCGCCTGTTTGAAGGAGCCTTAATACATTGCCCGACTCGGTAATTTATCGAACCCAGGACCTCATGCTCAGCAGTGTGTTTGGCTGGGCTGTCAGTTCAATTTAGTTCCCTATTCCGCCACACTCGAAGAAGATTGAGTGGTCGTTATTATCGTAAACAGAGAAACATCGTAAAAAGGGTGACTCGTAAAGAAACTGATATTTTACGAGCGAAAGTTGCGTAAATATCAGTAAAGGCGATTTCTGTGAGCTTTTTTCGTATTTTTTTACTTTTACTGCGTATCTTTTTTCTCTTCGCACCGGAAAGATATGTGTAACTGTATGATTTCCGGCAAAGAAAAGGGTTATCATACATAGTTATTAAGGGGATTACAGGAACTAAACGCAAGTTTTAGAAACAATAAATGGTATTTCTTTAGTTAATGGAATTCCATTTATTATCATTGCATAAAATATGATAGTAAACGCTCGAAATTTTGAAAATTAAGCGACGTTATATTTTTTTTTTTGAGCTCTGTTTTACGATTTTTTTATCATGATACTATTTAATTCTTATTCTCAGAGGGGCCTGTGACTAAATAATAACAGCCGCACAGGTCGATCGATCAGGTTAAGCTACGCTTGCCGCGGTTGGTCTGTGGATGGGTGACCATCTTTACATACCGAGACCCCTCCGTGCCTCGGAAAGCACGTTAAGCCATTGGTCCCGGCTGTCATTCGTGGATCTTTGACAGTCGTTACGGGTAGTAAGAAGCCCGAAAGTCTGACAATCAGTCTTACCAAGGGGTTTCGTATTACCCAGTACCTAACTTGGTTATTCTTTGTATTCATTCATATTCATTTATTTATCAAATATAAGCTAACAGTTTACACCAAATCGCTTATATCTATCCTAATTCTACAAAATTACATTAAAATTTTAATTAAAACTAAAATACAAAAAAAAAAAAAAACGGAAACATAAAATTTGAAAACAAAACAAAATAAAAACAAACAATTATTTCTTCATATTTAAATAACGATGCACATGCTTAACGATTGTCCGTTGAGAGTCAAAAAATAAATCTGCCTCAGGTATATATTTTAGAAAATCATTTATTAAGTTAATTGCTCTAGCAGTGGGAGTGTTGCTGGTTCGGGGAGCTCGCCATGTAGGCGGGTAGCAGAGAAGTCTATGTTGTCGTCTTACAACGCCACGCATATACTGGTCAGGAACATAAAAATTTATTGACTCTCGTAGAACGGGACTATCTATCTTATCTACTAATATTAAATAATAATTAATTATATGTGTGGATTCTCGCCTGAATTTGAGTGTGTCTAAACCCACCATTCCTGACACGAACAGAGAAGGATATAGAAAGGGGTAGTATCCGTATTGACGTTTGTACAGGTATCTACAGAATTTACGTTGAATTTTTTCTATCATACTAGTATACAATGACTCTTGAGGACTCCAAACTATTGCATTATATTCTAATTTACTACGTACATAGGCGTTGTATATTTGTTTTATAACTTGAGTGTTCTTAAACTGAGATGATAATCTAATGATGAAACCAAGACATTTATTAGCGTCTTTGCAAGTTTTAAGAATATGCTCGTGAAAATTTAATTTGCTATCCATTATTACTCCCAAATCCCGGATCGAGAAAACACGTTCCATTGACGCACCAGCAAGATTATAATCATTTCTAATCGGATTACGAGATCGGGAAAAAGTTATTGTTTTACACTTAGAATTATTAAATGACAATTTATTTTTTATACTCCATTCAACTACAGCGTCAATATCATGCTGTAGCGCCTCACAATCCTTAGCATCGGTTACAGAAAGGTACAGTTTTAAATCATCCGCAAACATAAGGCATCCGGTTAGACTGGAAGCCGACCCCAACATAGTTGGGAAAATGCTAAGCAGATGATGGTGACTATTTAATTCTTATTAAATATTTTTAAATAAGTCTTTTCGTTGAACATTATTGACAATAGGTACAATATACGCCCAACTGTACGACAAAAAACTGAACGTTTTACGGTGTCCTACGTTTGGCAGGGCTTTAAAAAATTCAGCCAATGCAATATGCGTCAGAACAATGAAAAATCAATAAACATAGCCAACCGCAGTCCACTGCTGGCTTCTCTGAGAACGTTTCGAAAAACTAGGATTATCTGAGATCACCCATGCACTGCCTACTGTGACAACATTCCCACGCTTACTTCATTCGAAGACTCATGAAGGAGACCGATATCAAGGAAACATAATTAATTTTGATATTTTCATCTGCTTGTTAAACTACGGAACCAAATAAACAGTAACGGTTATTTGTTTAGGTTGTAAACTAAACGGCAACGTCTATGTCTATTCTATTTTTTTTCTATGGCAATGGTGCCGATGACAATTCTGCCAATGTCAAATGTGATAGGAGAACACGTGGGGGAGACAAAATAATAGAACACACCTGTCAGACTTGCTTGAAAAACGAATACGTCTGTCTGTGTCTGCTCTGAGAGTCTTCGCTATATTATGATTCATAATGTTATCCTTTTATGATTCTGCCAAAGTGGCCTTTTCAGGCCCCCAGATCTCAGTCTCAATCTGCCAAAAATACCTCTTATTTCCCTACATTTTTGACAAGTTTTTGACGTTGATTGTAGCTCAGATGAAATTGCGACTAGATTGTTAACGTTATTAATTACCGGACTTGGCTTTCTTTTCTTTTAGAACGCATCAATAATAAATTAATAACCCAATACGTTTGTTGTACATACCTGTCTCCTATAACTATTTCTTCCATCGTTGTTTCTCATCATCATAATCCTGGTCTCAGGAGTAATGTTCGTCATTTTATCACTACGGAGCCCCTTTTCACACATATGTACACTGTTGGTGATCACTGTTAGTAAATACAACACTTTTTGTTCACTGTCGGTGAAGTTGGCGGTTACGTCGGGTGCGGGATCATTTTGTGGGCTGATTTTGAATCTGGAACAAAAAGAAAGATGGCGTTAGATTTGGCTGTTGGTGTACTTTAATATAGGTATTAAAGGTTTGACAATGGCTGTAGTAGTCTTGTTTTAACAAGAAATTAAAAGAAATCACTGATGCTTATTATGAAAAGAAAATAATGTGCACCAATTTCCTAATTATGAAATTTCCTTTCAAGTCAGGACCTACAGAAATTACGTATCAGAAAAACAATACAAACATCAACAACGAAGCTCAGTTTATCACGGAAATGGTTTCCAGTTTCCACTAAGAAGTTTTACAGACAAGAAAATAGGAGAAGTTAAGGAGATCCGCAGTTAACGTTTCTTTCGAGCCCTAACTAGTTACGCACTAAATACACAATGCTGCTCCAGCATTGTGTCCTCCATAACAACACTCTGGAATCTACCAACCAAAAATAAAAACACTAAATTTTTTTTACAGAAAACAAAAAAAAAAAACAAAGAGAACAAAAAACCAAAGAAAATTACGATTCCTTCACGAGAAAAAAACAACAAAAACATAACACGGTTTCCACACATCAAGAACAACACCGAAACAAATGACAATCAGAACCTTTGTACCATCCCCAGATATAACACAGAATCCCTACAAACAACAAAATTGGTTCACAAATCAATCAACTTACATTCAATTACGAATGAAAATTACACAAGCTCTCCCATCGCCGGTTCACGCATTACTACAATATACTGAGTACTAATTGTCCACTCAAACATATATACATACCTATAACTACATACATACAGAGATGCATCTATAATATCTATGTGAGGAATCTGCCATCATATTATTATATCGTCGCTCGCATGACTAAACGTCCTATCTCATTTTTTCGCTGATTTGAGTTAGGAAAACTACATTTTTCTATTCGTGATTCTTTACATTTTGTTGCCTTTTAAAATGGTTATATTTTGAGATCCTAATAACATAGAGGTGCGACGGTTAGTGAAAAATGTAAAGGATCATGAATAGAAAAATGTAGTTGTCCTAACTCAAATCAGCTAAAATGAGATAGGACTTTTAGTCATGCGAGCGACATATGTCCAATGCGAGCGAGAAAGGCGATAAAGTGATGCTGTGCGATTCACACTATGGAAACTAGCTTTATTTTATTTAGTAGACATAATGGTGATTCTAAGGACGACTTACATACATACATATGTACAGTCAACAAAAAAGATAAGTATGCAGAAGTATCGGATATAGTAGAAATTTAGTAAGAAACCGGTGGATGTTCTCGAATAAAATTTAATTTTATTAGTAGAAAATAAACAGCTTATATTTTATCAACTTAAATTTCAGTCGACACCATCCATCGATATCCTCTAAACTTCAACTATATCCGACGATCCTGCATACTTATCTCTTTTGTTGACTGTACATTATACTCACACCTTTCCATGGGGATATGCAGAAATTGCAGAACTCCACCTGCTACGATGCTTAGGTACTTCTTTTGCCTCGTTTACGTTCATATATCTGAGGGGCAATTCTCGTAATTTTAACAACGGTCTCAGTGTCAAAAAATACCTCTAATTTCCTATAATCAATACCATTTTTAGAATCTAGAAGATAGTGCTTATAGAGCAGTGGTATCAGCCCCGACTTATGATCTGTATGTAGCTTGGGAGTTCGCACCCAGACCGGCACTTCACTTTGTATATTTATTTCACGACCACTGCTCTCAAAAACGGTGAAGGAAAACATCGTGAGGAAACCGGCATGTCCTAGAACCAAAAATTCGAAGACGTGTGACATCCACCAACCCGCACTGGGCCCGCGCTGTGTTTATGGTACACTCCCTGTCACAGAGTGGAGGCCTGTGTCCCAGCAGTGGGAACTTTATAGGCTGATTTTGCTTATAACTTATGTATCACATACCCCTCTCACACTGGACAATTTAAGGCTCCTACAAACAGGCGCGACACGCGATATAATCGCGCGCGACACAAAGGCACCTCTCGTTGCGCGACTTTCGGTGCCTTTGTGTCGTATCGCGCCTGTTTGAACGTGCCTTTAGACATCACACATACACAAGTAACACCGTCTATTATGACCGGGATGACGCTCAACTATTGATTAACCATCAAAACAATTGCTAACAATGGCTTACAACGATGGAAGCCGCATTAGGAATGTTCAATATTTTTATTGAAGCGGTTATTTTATGGCAAACTAGCTGTGCCCGCGATTTCGTTTGCGTGCGTGTTGGATTTCATGGTTTTCTTTTTAGCACGGAATCCTATTTCTTATTCTTAAATAAAAGTAGCCATTACTTCTTAAAATATGGGCCATCTGCCAGTGAAACTCCCGTCAAAGTCGGTCCAGCCGTTTCAGAGATCTGACTCAACAGACGGAGACGTCTGTGGGACCATGAGAATTTACTAAACCTTGGCGGTGAGTACATCTAAAGGACCACCAATTTAGACCAGCTTGGCGAGAACTGGTTTCCCTCGAGAACACTGGACCCCTATTACTTAGCACGGAATCCTATTACTTATTCTTAAATAAAAGTAGCCATTACTTCTTAAAATATCGGCCATCTGCCAGTGAAACTCCCGTCAGAATCGGTCCAGCCGTTTCAGAGATTAGTCGCAACAAGCTTTGCTGCTTTATTTTAGACTAGCAGCGCCCCGCGGTTTCACCCACATAAGTTTCAATCCCGTGTTAATATCGGGATAAAAACTATCCTATGTCCTTTCCCGGGACTCATCCTATCTCTATACCAAATTTCATCTAAATCGGTTCATCGGTTTAACCGTGAAGAGGTAACAGACAAACAGACAGACACGCTTTCGCATTTATAATAATTAGTATGGACTTTTAGAAAAAGAAATATTTCCGCGCAACATAATTAAAACCCATGAAATCGATTTTGTTTACCGACTTGCGCGCGAAACAAGTGGCGGACACAGCTACTATAAAAAAGAGCAGAACAAGAAAATACTTGTAATTATGTGCAGTTCACCATAAAAACATAAACATTTATTAACGGCAAGACGAGGGGGCAACAAAGTGTTGGTTTGTTCGATAAGTAAGTTTCAGAACCACATCATCTTCTAGGTACATACAGCTGGATTCAGACTCGGAACATGAGACGAGTCGCATCGCAGTAACAAGTTTACGTGTCAGCGGGGGTGATGGGTGGCGTACTGCGCCGCAAATAGCGCACTTCAGAGCCGCCATTAGGTTTGAAGGCCTACAAACAGGCGCGACACGCGATATAATCGCGCGCGACACAAAAGCACCGCTCGTTGCGCGACTTGCGGTGCCTTTGTGTCGTGTGTCGTATCGCGCCTGTTTGAAGGAGCCTTGAATCGGGCCGTATGTAGAAGATGATGAGGTCCTAAAACTGTGAGGCAAACTGCAAGGTATTCTCATCCTAGTTTACTTAAGAGCGTTTACGCCGTACGGCATTTCATACAAACTTTCAAGCACTTATTTTTCGAAATTAATGAGATGATTTTAATGAAACTTCATAAGCATAAGCAGGAGATAAAGGTTTAAAAAGTTAGTAGAAAACATTTTCGAATTGTCTTATATAACAAAAGATAACTGGACAACTCTGTTCCTGTGGAAAATTTAAAATCGGTCTAATTTAACTGTAACACTATTTTTTCGAAAATGTTCTCTACTAACTTTTTAGACCTTTGTATCTGCTTATGCGTATGAAGTGTCATTAAAATCGGATCATTCATTTCGAAAAATATAGACTTGAAAGTTGTACGAAATGCCGTACGGCGTAAACGCTCTTTTGTTACGCAAGAGGCAACTTGTCGTGTCAAAAGACATCTAGCATTATTACGAGACGCCCGTATACAAATCGTAAAAGCTAACCAACTGAAAACTAATTGTTTGTCTGACATATTGGTCAGCCTTGTACCAGTTAGACGAATTGTCTTCTCTTAAATAATACTCTGTTTACACATGCAAAATTAACAAACTGTGGTTACTGAGTATTTTTAGTCTGTGGCTGCCTTTTGTGAACATTCTATTTTTGTGATTTTGCTTTACTTTTTTACTTATTTTTGGCGCAATAGGACCAAACTAAGAATTGTTCTGAGCAATTTTTTAATTATGTTTATTCCTACTCTTTCATAATAAACGTAAGTAGGCATTTTATGATTCGGGCAAACTTTTGATTCTTTTAACCCGTGAGAAGGCGCGCCTCTGTTTGTTACATGGAGAGGCGCGCGTGTTAGATTGTTCGCATTTATAGGAAAGTAATTGTTGTTAAAACAATAATCACCTGTAAAACATAAACTGGTAAACAGAATGCATAAATAACAATGACAATGTCAGCTGTCGCAAGACAGGTGACGTTGACATAAGGGAACTGTCCATCTCTTATTTATTCATTCTACCCTCACCGTAAATTAATATTTTGTGAAACAAGTTTCGATTTAAAATAAATGTAATTATCGCTTCCTGGATTTATATTTCAAAGACAGAATAATTATCTTAATAGTTAAAAGAAGTAGTCTTATAAGGCAGAATAAGAAACATTATGAATTAAAAGACTAGAGTCCAAACCAATGTTTTGATTTGCAGTTTGTGTAATCAAAACTAATGTTTATTTTTGTTAATGTACTAAATTGATAACGTAATGACTAATGGTATGATACTTTAATATTTCTTAGATTTTACATTGCAATTTCGATGTACCAAATTGTTACTAAACGATTTTAAACCAAAAAACTGTAATGGCGAGCTGCAATTGGTAGATACTAAAAACTTGTCAGATATTACTTAGAGATTATAAATATTCAATGACTATATTGCTAAACTATCTCATTAAGTTTTAAAATAGTTCTATTACATAAGTTTTGTTTATTAATAGCTATTATAATAGATATATTAGCCAAAACTTGAGACGCTCCGTGATTGGTTAAAAAAGGTGGGAACCTTTGGGATTTCAAAGACTATAAAAAGGCATGTAACCAACAGTTCGGGGGATTCTTTGTGCTAGCTGTTGAACGGAAAGACCCTCTGGTGTCTGCCGTAATTATTAAGCTGCCAAAGAGATCCTCGCCACAAGGAGATAGTACACTGACGTGGAAACTCTGACTGGCAAGGCCAAAAGTGAGCTGGTACGCCGTGCCGCGAAAGCTCTGGCCTAAATATCCTGGACTGGCTGTGCTGACTGTCCGACGCGCAACGGTTCAGATCCTAACCTCAGGGTCCTATGTCCGTCGTATTAAGAAGAAGCCTGAAGTTTCCCACGGATATCACACCTTAGAAAAAAAAACTCTTCGTGACTTGTGAAGCAGAAGTTCTGCACAAATTCTGTAAAGATGAGTATTTACTTTTTCTGAAAAAATGTTTTTCTTAGCCATTCTATGTAACTTCTGTGTAAAATGTAACTAAAGGGTATTTACTCTTGTTACTAGGTATTGACCTAAGTATAAGATTTGTATTCTGTTCCATCTAAATGTGTACCCAACTATTTAACTCTTGTGATTTTGTTGTTTATACAAATATAATAATATAGTAAAAATGCTATCAGGTTTTATTTGCTTTCTTACAAAATGTACCCTGTTACTAGTTTCCGTTAGATTAGCTAGAAATGGGTTCAATTCCCATTTCTAGTATTTTCTTATTGATTTACTATGAATTTGTGAGATTCAATTTATTATAAAGTTCCTTTTTCTTTTATCAGAAGTGGGATCGCCCAAGAAAAAAGTATTAAAATCTAATTAATTGTTTGTGTTTTCGTTATAGATACCCAACTTTAAAATGGACAAAGATCTGCTGGAGGGTCTACTTGGCGCCATTCGTGATGCTGTGTCCACGAAGTATCGGCACGATGACGTCGCGCTTCCGTTGTTTGATCCTGACAAGTCTCAAAATGGAGCAGAGTCGTGGTGCAAGAGTATCGAGGCTATCAGCAAGGAATTTGACTGGAGTAGTATCCAGGCGGCAGCAAAAGCTGGTAAGGCCTTAAGAGGCTCTGCATTAAGTTGGTTCGAGTCATGGGAGCCGGAAAATGGTCGTAGTTGGATAAATTTCAAGACTGATATCACTGCTTTGTACCCGGAAAGGAAGAACCTTTCTGAAAAGTTAACAAAAGCTGTTCTTTATACGTCTGACTCTGCTGATAGTTATTGTGAATACGCTAGAGAAAAACTTTTAATCGAGCTTGTTTGCGGCGGTATTAGCGATTTCAATATTAAAACTGCATCGTTGAATAGTAATGCAACTTCTACCTCTGAATTAATTATTTCTCTATCATCTTGGACTAAAAATCGTAAAAGACCTTTTGATAGGTCGTCTTCAAGTAGTGACAATATATCGGGTTCAAATGAAACTAAACGCATTAAGTCTGATAAAGTAATTGATAAAACTAATTTTAATAACAAAGAGAAACGTTGCCATATTTGTAACAAGTTAGGACATTTAAAAAATAATTGTTTTTTTAATAAACCTAAGACTACCAATGATAAAGACTCTGAGGTATGTTCCTATTGTAAAAAAAGGGTCATGTAATAGATAATTGTTGGCACAAACAATACATAGACAAAAAAAATGCTAACGTAAATACCGTAAATTATGTCTCTAGTTCAGACTCTTTTTTGACTCAAATTTCCGTTAATGATATTCCAGTGAAAGCTCTAATAGATACTGGTGCTAACTGTAGTATTGTCAAAGAATCCATCGCCAGGCGCTTTGAGTGTCGATTAAACCCGTGCTCGATAACACTTGATGGTGTTGGAAACGGAAAATTAAACATATTTGCCGAGATTGTAGTTCCCGTTAAATTTGATGACGTATGTTTAGAATTAAAAATACATGTAGCAAGGGATAATGACTTTCATTATGATTGTATTATCGGGAGAAACGCGGTACAATTCCCCGACATAAAGATAATTACTGATGTATCCGGAAGTAAATTAACTCGCATACCACTCTTGCAGGAAAATAGAGTCTGTGTTATTGATAATCCTTCTCAAACTCCCCATGAGTTTACAGCCCTATTTGATAGGATAGGTCATTTAGATCAGAACTTACAAACTAAAATTGCGGACATTTTTAAAAAACATTCATCGGTATTACCTTCCACTAATTCAATTAGTACCGTACAGACCGGTGAGCTTAAAATTAGACTTAAAAATGATCAAATAATTTATTATCGTCCATACCGCCTCGCCCCGATAGAGAGAGAGAAGGTTAAGGAGATTGTTCAAGAACTCTTAGATTTTAAAATAATTCGCGAAAGTGATTCATCATTTGCAAGCCCAGTAATATTGGTAAAAAAGAAAGATGGCGCCGATAGAATGTGTATCGACTTCAGAGCCTTAATTAAAATAACTGAAAAAGATCGATACCCTCTTCCTCTCATTGAGGATCAAATTGACAAATTAGGCAAAGCTACTTATTTCATTTCTATCGATATGAAAAATGGATATCATCAAATACCAGTATCAAAAGACTCCATTGGCTTCACGGCCTTCGTAACCCCAGACGGGCATTATGAGTTTTTGAAAATGCCATTTGGTATATGCAATGGCCCGGCAGTTTTTCAGAGAGCAATTAATAAAGCAGTTCAGCATTTGAAATACTTATTAGTATATATAGATGACCTCTTGATCCCGTGTTCAAGTATCTCTGAAGGTCTAGAATACTTGGAGTCTACACTAAGTGCTCTTAGTAAAGCGGGTTTCACAGTAAATTTACAGAAAAGTAATTTCTTTGTTACAACTATTGAATACTTGGGAACTAATATTTCAAAAGAAGGAGTTAGTCCAAGTGAGAGTAAAGTTTCTGCGTTGATTAACTCGCCCCTACCTAGGAATGTAAAACAAATACGTCAATTCATGGGCTTGGCTAGTTATTTCCGAAAATACATACCAGAGTTCGCGTCGCGTACTGCTTGTATAACAAAATTAACAAAAAATGATCAAAAATGGGAATGGGGACCTGAGCAGAATACTGCACGTCAGTACGTTATAAACCATCTCGCTTCCAAACCTTTGCTAACAATATTTGACCCTACATTAGAAACTGAATTACATACTGATGCCAGCGCTATTGGTTACGGTGCTATTTTGATACAAAAAGTCAATAATACGACTAGAGTTGTTGCTTATTTTAGCCGTAGAACTACACCCGCTGAATCGAACTACCATTCTTACGAACTAGAAACTCTAGCCATTTATAATGCCTTAAAACATTTTCGCGTTTATCTGTTAGGTATAAACTTCAAAATAATCACCGATTGTAATGCAATTAAGTCCACGGTTAACAAAAAGGACTTGTCACCTAGAGTTGCTCGGTTGTGGACCTATTTGCAAGATTTCAGTTTTGACGTTGTTTACAAAAAGGGAAAATATGTTAGTCACGTTGACTATTTAAGTCGGAATCCCGAATCATTCGGTAATAATAATTATGACAACACTGACCCTCTTACAGTAAATGTCACAAATTTAGGATCTCAAATATCATGGCTTGAACTGGCTCAACAAAAAGATTCTGAATCCCAGTCTATCATTGAAAAAGTCCAGTCTGGTGAAATCGATATGAATCGGTATATTCTTAAAAATAACTTGCTTTACTACAAAACTGAACCTTCTGCTAATCCCAAACTTTACGTACCCAAGGGTAGTAGACTTAGTATTTTACGACTTTATCATGACGAAAATTGTCATGTAGGATATGACAAAACACTAAATAAAATTCGTGAGTCATTTTGGTTCCCAGGAATGTATAAATTTGTAAAAAAATATATTACTCATTGCTTAATATGCACAGAAAGTAAATCACATTCAGGTCCAAAACAGGGTCTTTTGCATCCCATAATTAAAACACCCATACCATTCCATACGGTTCATTTAGATTGCACAGGTCCATTCTCGACATCAGCCGAAGGATTTAAGCACATTTTGATCATAGTTGATGGATTCACTAAGTATTGTATTCTAAAAGCATTAAAAACTTTAAATGGTTCCGAAATGACTGACATTGTTCGCGATACATTAAGTATGTTCGGAACTCCGTCCTTAGTTGTGACAGATCGAGGCACTAATTTTAACACTAACCAAATTAGGTCTTTGTTTAATGAATGGCAAGTTAATCATCATACGATAGCTACAGGTACCCCTAGAAGTAACGGTCAAGTAGAGAGATATGTCATGACTATAATAAATATGCTTACTACGGAATGTTGCAATAAGTCAGACTGGCCGAAAGGTCTATGGAAAGTCCAACCATCTGTCAATTCCACTATACAAAAATCAACTGGTTTTGCTCCTTTGAGATTACTGATAGGTCGTGATGCAAACATACCATGTGTACAGGCTCGATTAAATGACGTTACTGATCCAAATAATGTGGGACACGCTATTGATGTTCAGGCAGAACGTAATTTGGCTATGCAGAGACTTACTCTAGTTGCTGAAACTTTCAAGAAACGTTTTGATTCGCCTAGGCGTGATACTATAGCTTATAATATTGGAGACATGGTATACGTTAACCAAGATCATAGACGCCATGATAAACTAAGTGCCAAATTCAAAGGGCCCTATGAGATTGTTGACATCCTTGAAAATGATAGATTTGCCTTAAAAGGAAAAGGAACTTTACGAGATATAACCATTGCGAAAGAAAAGCTAAGAAAATGGACAGGCGAGTGGGTTGATCAGAACGTTTCCGTTGAAAGTAATTTAGAACAAAGTGATTCATAAAATTATTTTTTCCTTTTTTTTCTCTTCATTATAACTTGTATCGTATTGTTTTGTTTTAATGATTGATTTAATTGGCCAAAACATTTTTTTTTATAACCGTGTTAGATTAGTAAATTTTAAATAATAGTTAAAATATCTCATTTAATGTAAAAAAAAAAATGTGTTTTTGACTCGCTACTTGATTTAAGTAGGTACTCAGTTATGGGGTAAACTCTTGTTTGTAAATTACAAGTATTCACATAGATGGAATTTGGAAATAAGTATTCACATAGATGAAACTTGGTAATAAGTATTCACGTAGATGAATAATAGATTCTGATGCTGAGAGACAGAGGCTCAGAATTGGATGTAAGTGTTCACATAGAGGAAACTGCATCAATTATGCAAGATTCTGGTGCTCACATATGGATGAGGCTGAGAATAAAACACTGTTCACAAAAAATAATTGGATGTAAGTGTTCACATAGAGGAAACTGCATCAATTATGCAAGATTCTGGTGCTCACATATGGATGAGGCTGAGAATAAAACACTGTTCACAAAAAATAATTGGATGTAAGTGTTCACATAGAGGAAACTGCATCAATTATGCAAGATTCTGGTGCTCACATATGGATGAGGCTGAGAATAAAACACTGTTCACAAAGATGAAACTTATTATATTGTTAGATTTAAGTACATAAAAACTAAGTTTTAGGACTGTTTTAAACTAAGTTTTAAGTACTTTGAGAGCAAAGTACCAGTCAGTATGGCCGTGTTAGATTGTTCGCATTTATAGGAAAGTAATTGTTGTTAAAACAATAATCACCTGTAAAACATAAACTGGTAAACAGAATGCATAAATAACAATGACAATGTCAGCTGTCGCAAGACAGGTGACGTTGACATAAGGGAACTGTCCATCTCTTATTTATTCATTCTACCCTCACCGTAAATTAATATTTTGTGAAACAAGTTTCGATTTAAAATAAATGTAATTATCGCTTCCTGGATTTATATTTCAAAGACAGAATAATTATCTTAATAGTTAAAAGAAGTAGTCTTATAAGGCAGAATAAGAAACATTATGAATTAAAAGACTAGAGTCCAAACCAATGTTTTGATTTGCAGTTTGTGTAATCAAAACTAATGTTTATTTTTGTTAATGTACTAAATTGATAACGTAATGACTAATGGTATGATACTTTAATATTTCTTAGATTTTACATTGCAATTTCGATGTACCAAATTGTTACTAAACGATTTTAAACCAAAAAACTGTAATGGCGAGCTGCAATTGGTAGATACTAAAAACTTGTCAGATATTACTTAGAGATTATAAATATTCAATGACTATATTGCTAAACTATCTCATTAAGTTTTAAAATAGTTCTATTACATAAGTTTTGTTTATTAATAGCTATTATAATAGATATATTAGCCAAAACTTGAGACGCTCCGTGATTGGTTAAAAAAGGTGGGAACCTTTGGGATTTCAAAGACTATAAAAAGGCATGTAACCAACAGTTCGGGGGATTCTTTGTGCTAGCTGTTGAACGGAAAGACCCTCTGGTGTCTGCCGTAATTATTAAGCTGCCAAAGAGATCCTCGCCACAAGGAGATAGTACACTGACGTGGAAACTCTGACTGGCAAGGCCAAAAGTGAGCTGGTACGCCGTGCCGCGAAAGCTCTGGCCTAAATATCCTGGACTGGCTGTGCTGACTGTCCGACGCGCAACGGTTCAGATCCTAACCTCAGGGTCCTATGTCCGTCGTATTAAGAAGAAGCCTGAAGTTTCCCACGGATATCACACCTTAGAAAAAAAAACTCTTCGTGACTTGTGAAGCAGAAGTTCTGCACAAATTCTGTAAAGATGAGTATTTACTTTTTCTGAAAAAATGTTTTTCTTAGCCATTCTATGTAACTTCTGTGTAAAATGTAACTAAAGGGTATTTACTCTTGTTACTAGGTATTGACCTAAGTATAAGATTTGTATTCTGTTCCATCTAAATGTGTACCCAACTATTTAACTCTTGTGATTTTGTTGTTTATACAAATATAATAATATAGTAAAAATGCTATCAGGTTTTATTTGCTTTCTTACAAAATGTACCCTGTTACTAGTTTCCGTTAGATTAGCTAGAAATGGGTTCAATTCCCATTTCTAGTATTTTCTTATTGATTTACTATGAATTTGTGAGATTCAATTTATTATAAAGTTCCTTTTTCTTTTACGCGCGAGCAAATTGCTCACACTACTTTAAATGCTCATATTTCTACTTTTATAGTACTTATTGACTTATAATGGATTTATGAATAAAGCAAGGTTTAATAAGTAAGAAAATAAGCATTTTTATTAAAACTATGCAACATAAATGCAACTTCTAAAACAAATAAAAAATCAACTAATATTTATTTTATAATTTTGACAGTCTTCATATAAATCACAATAAAAAATCTTACATAACAAAAACATAAAAAAATTACTCTTCCATGAGATCTGGACAAGTGTGCCTCTCGAAACACATTAAACACATATATGTGATATGTTCGGTGCAGAGTAATTGCTTGCACGAAGTTCATGCTTTTTTTGACCGTCTATTCCTACATATAGAACAGAATCCGCTTGGCCTAAATAGGTCTAGGAGCCGACACAAATCGCTTCATTAGAAACTTGAGATCTGACGATATGTTCTCCATTCTCAAGATCCGCATCCAATGCTTCATCACCAGAATCCTCTTCCAGCCACGAACAAATTTGTGCTTGACGTCGGTCGCCCATTTTACATGTGTGTTGTAACTAAAAACAATAAATATTATTATTAAAATATTACAATAGAGTATTTACGTAATAATTAACCAATTTAATATAAATAAATAAAATAATATAATCTAGAAAATACAATTATACTTTTTTAATTGGAAAAATAAATACTTACACGGATGGGCGCGTGATGAGCAAATTGCCGCACGATGGTACACGGCCTCCACAAACACTTAGCTGAGCGGTCGCAACAGAACTGACCGGCACAAGAGTTGCGTCACGGGGGAGTCGATGAATAGTTAGGAAGGTACCTAGGCGCTTGAGACGTTAGGGCGTCGGTATCACCAAAAAATTTTGCTTTAAATTTTTGTGTGAGCAAATTGCTCATAGCGCGCCTTCTCACGGGTTAAATCTGCTTGTCAGACAGACTGCGGACTGGTTGTCAGACATTCGGGCTTCTGACTACCTGTAACGACGATCAAAGATCTACGGATGAAAGCCAGGAAAAACTGCTTTGCGAGCTTTCTGATGAATGGTCACCCATCCACTAACCAACCTCGATAAGCGTTGCTTAACCTTGAAGACAAGTGCAGCACAAGCCCCTCAAAAGCCGATTTCTGTGTGTTCAAATTAGATTCCAGGTGTTCATCCTTATACACAAGTTTAACTGGCTTTTTCAACATCCCATAAACAGGGCGATCCACAAACAAAATAACTCATGTCAAACACCTTTTACCGCCACATTCCTTTCAACTCCCAATAACAATAAAATCATTAAACACACACATACAGGAAACTGAATAAAACATTAGTGAAAGGATATATTTTAATTATTTACACAATTACATTACGAGGTGTACATCAGAATGAACAATAAACATTCGTCTAGAAGCCGGATGACGCCGGATGAAATTAAAACGGACCGGAATCGGCTGCTGTAAACAGTTGCTTCAGCTAATGTGTTAATGTGGGTGGTTTGGTGAAGGATGGTGGGTAGATAGAGATCATGATTTTGGATTTGATTGCATTGTTGATAGCAAAATTCTAGAATAACTTGTACTTTGTTCGGCGTCCAAAGCTCTACCATAAACAACCATACCACAGATTATGTAATAGAACATTAATATCATCATCATAATTTCTGCCGAAAGACGTCCACTGCTGGACACAATGCCTCCCCCAAGCATCACCACTTCGACCAGTTTTCTACTTCCTGTGTCCTTCACCAGGTCATCGGCCCATCTTGTGAGAGACCTTCCAACGCTACATCTTCCGGTACGCGATCACCACTCCATAACCTTTCGGCATAGGCCATCTATTCTGCGAACAATTTGCCCTGCCCACTGACACTTAAGTTTGGCAGTTTTTTGGGCTATGTCACTGAAACGTGGTCGCTCACAATGGGCCTCATTAGAAAGCCCAAAGGGCAATACAGAAAGTTATACTTAGATGTGCCCTACGTGATCGAAGGGACCCATGGGATAACCAACCGCCAGGTAACCGCCATAGCCCGAATAACAATATTAGTAGGTAAGTGTCTGACAAATACCGAACGTTTCAAAAACCAAGCAAACTGTTATAAACATTATATTTATCGGAAAACTAATGCTTTTTAGACATATCCACCAATTCCATTTAAATGTTGTTGACAAAAATCGTCACATAACTAAGAATAACCCTGGTTACGGGGACAAATTCTAAATGTAGGAACACAAAAACAAAAATAGAATAACGACTTTTCAGTTCATACACAAATATACTATTGCTAAACGGAACTGTAAAGGCTCCTTCAAACAGGCGCGACACGACACGCGACGCAAAGGCACCGCAAGTCGCGCAACGAGCGGTGCCTTTGTGTCGCGCACGATTATATCGCGTGTCGCGCCTGTTTGTCTTGGCCTTAAAACGGAATGAGGCTATTAACGTCTTAATACAGGAACGAAGTGATTTGCTACCAAAAGCCCACCTCATCATCATCATCATCTCAACCGAAAGATGTCTACTGCTGGACATAGGCTTCCCCCAAATAAGGGGGGGGTTTGCCATAATCGCCACGCTTGGCAGGCGGGTAGGCGATCGCAGTATGGTATGGTGGTGGAATGCATAGAGAATCCTCCGGTACGACACTTAGTCGCCTGTTACGACACCCACGGGTAGTATGGGGTGGTGTTATTCTTTAAGTCCGACACCACACAGACAAAGCCCACCTACACTATGTAACGTCAAAATTGCATAACATAGTCCCTCTAAACGCCCGCCCTTCACCACTTCCTAATGCTTTGCTGGGAAGAAGAAGTGGCGCAACAAACTCCCCAGCAGCACAGCTGTCTATTCAGTTAGAAGAACTTGATTCTATAGTAATTTCACGCGGACGAAGTAGCGGGAAGAAGGTAGTCCGAAAAATATACCAACGAAAATTCTCTACTTTTTCTTTGAACCGTATAATTACTGGCTATTTATGAATCGAGGGTAGATTCTCGTAACCCACGCGTATGTTTAAATTTGGAATATCTGCTTTTAGCGACGGTTCGTTATCAGACGATCGTTTTCTTTGCTTGCTTACAAATGCGCGGGAAGTCAATAAGTTGTGTCTTGTAGACTGTACATTTGTAGACCATTTTCTATTTTATAAGTACCTGATACTTGTTGATAGGTCTACACTAACTTCCCATGGCCATAAGGCCATAACTATTAACACTGTAATTTGAAAACATTGTAGTTTTATTATTTTCTTCTCCGTAGGAAACGACCAATTTGGATCCGTCCACTCGTCCGACTTTTAATTAGCAGCAGTAAAATGACACTTCATAATAACTCGTTTCGGTCTGAGTTTAGAGGTATGCTTGTCAAATAAGTTTCGGTTGTTACACTATTCTGTACTAGAAAAACAAGATTTGGTTGATGGCCGCGAAAAAACAAAAATACGCCATTTTCAGTCATTTAACTAACACATAAGCTGTCATTTTACTGCAGCTAATTAACAATCCAACTACAGCTTCTGACGTTTCACAAGTACCAATGTAGGTTTATGTAAAATAAAACATTTTGATTTTTTGAAATACGTTATTGTCCTTTTGATTGTTGTATTTTATTATGAAAGCAATATCTGGTTCTTTGCTAATTGCAACAAAAACTAGAAACAAAAATAATGCCGTGTAATGGCTTTTTAATACCTTTTATTGCAACCAAAAACTGCAAAAAGCGAAGTCTCAGATTGGGCTCGAATTTTGTGTTTACATCTATCAGATATTTTCAATCTGATAAAAATCTCCAGATATCTTTTTAGAAGGATGTAAACCTATCATTAGGCTTGAAATATGAACGGATTTCAACGGATATCCCTTCAGCTATCAGCACATCACAAGGCAACACAAATCTATGAACCGGGTCAATGACAAACCTTCATTATATTACTCTACCAAGGTTGAGATGAATGCCAAACATCTCACATATACATCTATCTCTAAATAAACCGTATAGCAACGACCAGATAAATTAACTAATATTATAAATGCTAAAGTAAGTTTGTTTGTTTGCTACCTTTTTACGCCTAAACCACTGAACCGATCATCTTGAAATTTTGCATATACGTTGTCAGGTGTACAGACTTAACGTACCTTTCATCCCGAAAAAAAGATAATAGATGGCGCCACGTGTCTTTCGAATCAAAAACAGAACGTCTGTCGGGTCAGCTAGTTTATAATTTACCTAAATTATGTTTTAAATAGGGTTTAAATTAAATTAGCTAGCGGAACTCCGCAGACGTGATAGGTATACCTTACATAACACGATAAAAAAAAAAACTTTGGGGGTCGACGACCGCTGGTAGTATGTTAATTGAAGTATGAGTTGAGAAAATCTGTTTTCTTTTGTTTTATCATGTTGAGTTGAGATATCGATAACTAGAAACGTCTGTGAAGTTTACACACAAACAAACCGATTTCTTAAAACTGATATTTCAAGTGACTATGTTGTACACTAATTGTGGTCAATGACCCAACAAATCATCAAAATTTTTTTTTTGTTCTACCTTGTTTAAGATATCAATACCAATAATCCCGTCTGCGGAGTTTCGCTAGCTAATTTAATTTGAACCTGTATGAATATCATAAAACACCGTGCATTAACTGCCAATGCCATTAGTTTTTTTTTAATCTTTAGTATCTTTTTTATATTATCGTGGTTGCCCAGTAGTTAAACCCTCACCTCTCATAGATGAGATTGTAGGTTCAAAACCGGGCAACCAATGTGGCTTTTTCAATTAATAATGTAGGTACTTTCTGAGTTCTTGAACATTATTTACAGATAGTAACGCGACATACGACTCATTATGCGAAAGGCCAATTCCCGTAATTCAATACATTTAAAATTCTTGTCGCAATTTCATCTCAGCGACAATCAATGTCAAAAACTTGTCAAAAATTTAGGGAAATTAGAGGTATTTTTGACAGATTGAGACTAAGATCTGGCTATGAACGTTCTTAACATTACGAGAATTGTCCCTCAGGTCAAAGAAGACTGGGCTATTTTGTGGAGCAAATACGTCATTAACTCATTACATTACAGATAATCACCATGACCTATGATACTGGGATTAAGCAGATGTCCTATCAAACACCTGCATATCTCCGATGACGGAATGGTCAAATTTGACAAGGGGCAACCTTATCATCATTTATTGGGCTGAATTTCGATGCTGAATTATAATCCGAATCATATTCCGAATAAAAATCCTGAATTATATTCCGGTCGAATTTAATATGAAGTTGATACAACCAAACTTTCAAATATTTTATTTTAAATTTATTATTTATGTACACATAGTAAAATAGATACAGATATGTTAGTATTGAATACCAAGATACTGCTCATTTCCTAAGAAATTTATTCCAGCAGACCTGTGAAAGGAAAATGAAAAAAATAAATAGACAGTAGTATGTGAAAACCGCAAGAGAAGAGTTTGATTTGGTGACGTTTTAAACTATACTATTAAATATACCAACATATCATGCAAAAATTTAACATATACATAAATAAATATTGGTATTGATGATGCAGCTTGCATTTTTTAATTTGTTTTATGCACACCTAACTCAATAGTCATTCTAAATTGGAAGTGGTGAAGTTTTAGGTCAACAAAACAAATGCCGTGCCATCAGCGACACGAGGAAGAAGATCCAAAACGATACTTGCTGTACAGAAAATCAGTATTAATCGAGAAAAACATGCCATTAAACAAAACTACGCACAACTATAATTAGCTAAAAATAACTCGAATGAATTCATCTAAACAAACAATAATGTGTGAACTAGATTTTCAGTAATATGCGTAACGTTGACATGTTATTCTATTTCGGTCATCGTACGATTTGCGACAGTAATTCTCGACGCACTGGGTTACCTGGGCACAGCAATAAAAATATCCTAGACGTTGATAATAGAGTTAACGAGACCTTTATAATAATAACACAAGATGATGTGGGAGTTGCAGATAATAATATTGATGGACTTTATATTGTAAATATTGATTTGTTGAATGAAGGCAGTATGGTTATGGAAGTTATGGATGAAATTGTACATGATCAGCCTATAACGTTCCCAGGCCCCTCTTTTCCATTTTGCACCCTATGCAAGTGCTCAAGGCCCCGCGATCATCGGGGGCCCCGGCCTGTTCTCATAAACAAACATTATTTGCAGCCACCGTTACACTCTACGCATTATTAGTACCCGATTCAATGACAAAATAAGTTATTTGCAGTGCGATTTACAGTAAGTTTCTAGCCCCCCAGTTATGAAATGTTACTATGTTTCTCTTATTCTCTCTTGTCCACACAGGGACCCCGTGACTCTTATATGCCCAGCGCCTCCAATAGGTTGAAGATGGCCCTGCGTTCCCACTGCTGGGACACAGGCCTCCTTTCAGTGAGAGGTAGTAAGCCGTAATCCATCACGCGAGTCCAGTGCAGATTGGTAGATGTCACATGTCTTCGAATTTTTGGTTCTAGGACATGTCAGTTTCTTCACGATGTATTCCTTCACCGTTTAAGAATTGCATAGATAGGTATATTCAGGACTTTTTCAATCTTACAACAACCGTTTCGCTATATTCTAGGTTATTAATTACTACCATACATAGTTTATGCATGTTATTCGTTACCAATGCGTGTATGTATCACTAATTACGCAAGTTAACTATCAATAAACTAACTAAGTTCTCGCACAACTTACTTTATGACTTCATCTCCTCGTTCAATGTTATCATATTTACGACCGCCAGCTAATTACAAACTATATTGATTCTGATTTATTACACACTCTGTTATTATGTTAATTTTGTCGTTATGGTTTGATGAATATGTATCTTTATTGTGAGTTTCATAAGATATATTTTCGACCCTTGAAGAAACGGAACTAGAAAATTGTTTGATATTGAACTTTGGTTAATCAATACTGTTACAAAAATATCTATGACATGATTTTCAACATAATACTGACCAGCTCTTCTGTACACCGTGTGATCAGATTTTCAAGACCAAAGTTAGTGGTTGGTAGTTTGTCATCAAAGTCATCAGAGAGCTCAAGAAGGAAATGAAAATTAGTCTGGGTCGCTATCTCCGGAGATAGCGTCCTAAAATGTTCATGTCATACGGTCGTATGACATGAACATTTTGTAAGGTTCATCAGAAGCTGAAGAAATATTTTGCAAGGAGTAGTCCTCAGCGGTGAGTGAAAACAGTGAAAGATAATATGTTTGCAGAAAAGACACAAAAAACGGATGGGACAAAGCAAGTCTGAAGTAGCTTGTTTTGGTCAATTCTGCGAATACTGACAGCAAAATATTTAGTTGTCACTGTCAGTGACTAACAATTACTTTTTGTCATATAAGTGTTCCATGTAAAGACTGATAATTAATTATTCAGGCGTATATATTTATCCTGGGCAGCAGACTTCGAACATAAGGAAAATAAATAGAAGAACATACCTACCTAGTTCCTAAACTAAGTTAGCATAACCAAATAAATAAAATAAAGTAAAGGAATGAACAACATTGACACAAGCACGTGGAAAAACAATTTATTAAATCATAATGAATAACTGTTGTGTCAACAAATTGTGAAGGTATTTTTAGTTTTAATGGCGTCATTTGAAGAGTTCAACACGTGCGTTGGTGGTGTAATGGTCAGCATAGTTGCCTTCCAAGCAGTTGATCCGGGTTCGATTCCCGGCCTACGCATATAAGATTTTTGCATTTTTTCTTGATTAATTTCCTTTTCCCTGATCTTGTTTGGTTTTTCTAATTTTTTATTTATTTTTTTTTCAAATTTAATTGTGATTGGAATTTTCTATCTGGAATTTCTCAGTAGCAGCCTGAAGTCGGGATTTTTGCCTGCATCACCTGCATGGGACGTAAACATAACATTTTTTTAGGCTATTTTGTGTTCCACTGCTGGGTAAACCTTCTCTTTTTACGAGCTTTTATTTAGCTTGCACTGTTCGTATGTAAGTTGTGCGTCAAAGTTTGCAAACCATTTTTCGACCATTTGTTAGTATCCGACTGAGCTGAAATTTTGCATACGCCTTTAGTTCTGGTAACAATACAATGTGCAATACTCAATATTGTAATAATTATATGGAAAGCTTGAGGCACTGATGTACGGACGGACTGTATCCGTTATACAGGTGTACCTACTACACAATAACAGTGCGTTTAAATTATTTAAGTATATTTTGAAATGTCACTTAAATTTATTTTTTCATTTTAGTTCGCGTTAACCTTTCTTATTTAGGTTACGTTTTTATTTAAATAAAAGCTTGTTTGTAAAAACTTTTTTATTTTAATTTTTCCTTGCATACCTCCCTGTTTTGTGCGATCTCTGGCATGTCGGCCCTGCAAACGTTATCACATCGTCACAACACATCTCTGTCGTGAAAAAAGCGTGATATGTTATTTCATAAATCAGCTAACTATTTGTGGTTAAAGAATCTTTATTTACTCAAAAGAAAATTTACTACAAACTATAGTACACAATGATGACATTCATGAGCAAAGCTAGTATGGATACGCACAAATATTAAAAGAAGACAAAAATAATTAACGTACATAACAAGACGTTGAAGGTAGCAGCATTTCAGGTTACAAACCGCCACTCACAAAGAAAAAAAAAACAGTGGCACTCCGGGAGCGCCGACAGAAGTGAAAACAAAACACAAACAGAATACTTTGCCATCACTCACTGACATATCGGATATACACATTAGATTAAAACCGAGTACATCCCAAGGACAGCCGAACACATCCGAAGCGGGTATTTTTTTTATCGTCTTATAAACAAAACACGCGCGGTGTCGCTTACGGTGACAGTGGCGCGAGTTCAATGGTTTTTTCCCCATCTCAAAAAATGCTCAACGCGCCTAAAGAAATTTTCACTTCAATAATGACAAGCGCAAAAACAAAAACAAAATAGAATCGCCATGGAAATGCACACAATGAGCACAACTTTCGAAAAGTCGACTGACCCGTGACACAAAAATGTCAATCCCAATAATTTCAATAAAGAGTGTGCTCCTAACGTTAGTGGAACGACACTCTGTCTAGGGGAATTGTAATGCATTCATAACAACTAAGGAGTGAACACAGTAATAATTGTTCCAAATTAAATTATAAATCACAATTTAGTTCAATTTACACGTGCACTTTCTACTTATTTTTTTCTTTTTTGTTAGCCTGTATTGTGTTCCACTGCGCGCCCCCCCGGGTCTCGGCCTCCCCTTTTTCCTTCCAAACCTCCCTGTATTGTACGACCTCTGACCTTCGACTCGACTTATGTATATAAGTATGGTTTTTATGGTAAAAAGAAAATATTTAGAGGTATCTTCATAATTTTTTTCAACACACTATCTAGCTAGCATATTATTATATTCTGAAGAATATCATAATATTATATTTTTCGGTTTTTTTTTTTGCTGTAGTCGATCTTTTAGGCATTATAAAACTTGCGTTTTTTTGAAGTTAGGTCCTGCGGGTCTAAAAAGGCCACATTGGCAGAATCATAAAAGGATAACATTATGGCCCCCTGTAGTCCCCTTAATAAAATTTTCAAATTCATTGACAGACAACGCACAGGCTACACCTTCTCGTTGCCTAGACCTTAGTTTCTACCTCCTAGCTGAGTTGAGCTGCTTAAAATTTTGCTCTTCAGTTCCCTATTTATCGAAGGTGAGCACTATGGAAAGATTTTTGAAAATTCATCCCCTAAAGAGTTAAATATGCCATCAAACTTTGTATGGAAGTTCGTCATTATCGTCGATGGGAAATCACATCAGGCGCATGGCTTTTATTATGCGCACCAGTTATTCAATTTAATCCTTATATGTAGTTAGCCATTATAGAAACTAGGGATTCCAATATTACATAAGTGTTATAAGAGAAATGGAATCGTTAAAATGTTGGATTCATTGATAAAGATAAAGCTTTTAACAACGTTATTTAAACTGAAGCCGTAACCGTTGCCTAATTTTCTTTAAAAATAAAATAGTCTGATATTTTAAATGAGACGCGAACGCACCGATAGTTTTACGGAAATCATCAAAATGGGTTGAAATTTATTTCTATTTTATGTTTTGAACACTCGGTGTTTTTTACGACACCGCAGTGTGTCCATTGGCATTCACGATACGGGATTATTGTCCCGTAAGGTAAGTTATACATAAAAGATGACATACACAGATAATACCGAAAAAATCTAATTATTTTTTGTCCATGGGAGACACAGAAACTATACAACGCCGTGAGTTTATGTATGTATTAAAATTTGAAAACAACAAAAACATAAAACGAATAAAAATAAATTATCACTATAAACCCTACCACAAAGATTGATTCTTCCATTGATTAAAAGATATCTTGTTGACGGATGGGACTGCACTAGACAAAAGGTAGTAAATTAGTCACTCTTGCGCAGATCACAGCGTGAATTGTACAACAATGCTCCATCAACTATAAATGCATTACTTTCAGATTTTTATTACCATTTGAAGTTTGTTTTCTCTTCGTTCTAATGTTATTCTTTGTTTGTTTAAAGAAACGGGCCATTTTTCAAATAGATGACATTGCTTTCCTAGTACGTAAGAGGTTTTATTCCACTTTCTCATTCGTAGAATCGTCGTCAACACGTGATAAAATTATGAATGTCCCTAAGTGGTAATTTTTGACAATTCGACAACATTCATTGCGCCATTTAATTTGTCGAGCAGACGAATTTTTCAACATATGAAGCAATGGATTAGGGATTCGGATTGTGAGAAAAAAGGGTGTTGTAAGTAATTAGGATTCTGATTAAACGTATGGAAATTACATTTTTAAATTCATGTGGTTTAAAAATTTGATGTTTGTGAGAATTGTGAATTGATAGTCTTTACTGCGCATCATCGATATTGCTTAGAGCTTGGTGTACATATTTAATCTTTTTGTTATTGTTAAATTGTAATTTAATGTTTTTATTGATGACTTTTGTAATGTTTTTCTAATTGTAATATTATAAAAAAAACTATTGATTAAATTAATTATATTTTTGTATTATTAGAATAGAATAGAATACTCTTCATTATGTACACACATAAATATAGAAACTGTACAAAGGGTGTCACCCAATGGTAATAATGGTAGTAATTATATTATTATTTTTTGTTGTTTATGTCATATGTTTGACTAATTACCAGTTAGATTTGATTCATTATCCTTTTGTCTAAGATCATACGCCTCTAGCATTATTATGCTAGAGGCGTATGATCCGGTATGTCCAGTACTAACCGGAAAACTTATTATTAAAAATTTCGTAGTTTTTCCTTTCGCTTTTAAATTTATGATCCATCGTATATCCTTGATTGATATACATCAAGCGACATCCACCAACCCGTACTGGGCTCGCGTGGTGGATTACGGCCCACTCCCTTTCACAGAAAGAAGGCCTGTGTCCCAGCAGTGGGATAGTAAAGAAAAAAGAGAAGAGAAAAGAGTAAGAGAAAAGAGTATTCTATTCTATTCTATTCTATAGTTATTAAAAGCCTGTAATGGGCACTGCAGAACAAGGACCTCCCTACTCTCTTTCCACTTATCTCTATTTAAATCTGTTAAGGACCAGTTCAAATTAGTGAAGGGGAACATCGAGAGGAAACCGGCATGTCCTAGGACCAAAAATTCAAAGCCATGTGACAGCTACCAACCCGCACTGGGCCCGCGTGGTGGATTACGGCTCATCCCCTAAAGAGAGGAGGCCTGTATCCCACAAGTGGAACCATTATAATACTGATTATGCTGTAAGGATCAGTTTTTGATGAAAGAGTCCAGCGCATCGTGCCATCTCTCTTTCTCCCTCATCTCATTATGAGCCAATTATGTTTTGACGTTTATCAATGGAAACGCTTCGCAACAGTTAAAGTTCCATGTGTATAAAGTTAATTAAAAGACATTTTATTACAGATGCCACTGCGAGTTATAATGCGGAAGTGTCCCTCCACAAGTCATTAAGATTACTCAGATAAGTATCATGTTATAATCTTAATGATTCTCTAATCTCACTGTGGTTGGAAAGTGTTTGAGTAGGAATTGAATCGTGCTGTCTTAAATTACTTATTGGAATCAGTTTTAATATAAATTATGTTTAGATTTGATTCTATTGTGATTGCATTGGTATTAGAATAACCTCTACGAGTGGCAATATTTAATTCTAGGCCAATTCTGTATAGTCTGTCCTACTGTCAACTTGCTGACTGATAAATATTTTCAAAACGGCATAGCTATCTTCGTTATTTATAAATATAATTATTATGTGAAGAGTTTCTTAATTAATAGGAACCTCTGCCTATTGGAAAGTCGTGACTTTGATAATGAATTAAATACCTCCAAGTCCTTGAGAGATGTTGAAATTAAAAGCAAGTGTGATAACTTATGAGGTCATTGTAAAGCCCGTGTTTAACAGAGTGGAAGATTACGGATATGATTTTTCAAGTCAAACGGCAATCTATACTTTAATATTATAAAGCTGAAGAGTTTGTTTGGTTGAACGCGCTAATCTCTGGAACTACCAGTCGGATTTGAAAAATTCTTTTTGCATTTGATAGCCCAATTCTTGAGGAAGGCTATAGGCTATTTAACATCACGCTATGACCTTTAGGAGCCGAGCAAAAAGAAAAAAAGTCAGAAAGAACGCTAAGCAAAAACGAAGTAACAGCGCGGGCAGGCGATGCGATGCGACGGGGTGGGTCGGAGTAACAAGAAATTTCACGCGGACGAAGTCGCGGGCAGAAGCTAGTCTATAATAACACCCATGCGTATATCACATTGTCATTAAGCCCTTGCTTATAAATTCATATTGCATAAACATTACGCCTCGTTTCTCCAAAAGCTTATGCAGAGGTTACCCATAGTAGATACAACCACATTTCCCAGTTATGTCTAAATCCCATGTAATAGAAGGCAAGCCTATTGCCAAAAATACAAACTCCGGAAACTATTGAGAAATTCCTAAAAGAAAAACCCAGTAACACTTTGTCGGAACCGAGAATCGAACCCGGACCTCATGCTCAGCACTAGCGCTTGCGACCACTTGACCAAAAAGGCATAAATTCACGGCCCGCTTATTAATATATTTGTTGTAATTTCTGACGTTCAAAAGTGCCTTTTATGTGCCTATTTGAAATAAATGCTTTGACTTTGACTTTGAATAAAAAAAAAGAAAAAGCTATGAAGATGTTATTAAGAAACCAAACTAAGATAAAAGGTAACAGTCCAAATCATCCATTAAACTTGAAAACTCCGAACTACGGTAACAAAGCTTCTGTCCGAAGTTCGGTGACAGAGACGGACTGACAGGATGACGCTAATACGTCTTCAACGATGTCAGAACTTCACAAATAGTATTTATCTTGTTAAAAGATCAGGAAGAGAGGAAGAAACCATTGTATTTTTGTTTACAGTTACGGAAAACCAAAATAATAAACCGGGGAATTATGGTTTTAGAAGCCAGCAGAAGGCTGAATCTCGTATTTAAAAAACTTTCAAATTCAAGTCATTTTTTCGTTATACGACAACCCGCGCGCATGCGTCGTCGGCGCGCAATCGCAGAACTACCGCCGCCAAAATGCGCGGGCACATTAAAACGACGATATCTTCTAAACTATCCAATGGAGCTATTTAAAAGTTACAGCAATTAGGGTGTTGGAATTCTTCAGGTCTCGAGTGAATAGGTTATTTGTTAGTTACTTCATGTTTCGGCTACTACGATAGAATTGTTTACCTGACACCTGACATAATGAATGTGCCAAAATCGAAAATGTGTTAGAATCGCAGCAAACTATGTTCTGTCAGCACTTACTGTGGAAGGAAAGTCTTGCATAATTTGGAAAGTTTCCAATTCGTCTACTTTGGTAATTTTAAGGTTCAAGAGGTACAGTACCCGGCGATAAAATATTGCACATCGACCTTTTTACACAAAACCATTTTATACAAATAATAAAAACCTCGGTTCGGGGCGGGTTATTTGACTAGGTTGACTGGTAACTATTATTAACATTAATAATATATGACATCATAAAGATCATCAATACAACTCTCTAAGTTCATATTATCCTAATAATAAAAATAATTATCAAAAGAAGCAAATCATAATTGTTTTAACAGCTCCTAATAGATACCGGACTGTTTGTATTTCGTGCGACAGTGATAACGCTCTACGAAGCCGAAATTAGCCGATTGTCTCTTTCCAAAGGTTGATGTGCAATATTTATCGCCGGGTACTGTACTAAATATTGCAGCGTGCAATCAATAATGTAATGAAACTAAATTCGCCAAATTGCACTGATTCAGAAAATTAGGGCTCATTGAAACATGCAAAGCACTAATCGAATCCAATTGGGATTCACTCAATATTGCGTTCGCTCTACGTTCATGACCATGTTACATTACATGATACACCACAGGTTACGTTACACGTTGCACTCGGACCACCACAATCAATATGCCTAGCTTTTTCCCAACTATGTTGTGGTCGGCTTCTAGTCGATCCGGATGCAGCTGAATGCCGCCGGTATTTTACATGAAGCGACTGGCTATCTGACCTTCACAACCCAGCCAACCCAGTTACTGGGTAATACAATACCCCTTGGTAAGACCGGTTGTCAGACTTTCAGGTTTCTGACTACCCGTTACGACTGTCAAAGATCTATGAATGACTGTCGGATCAAATGTGTCAGGTGTTTTCGGAGGCACGGGGGTTTTAGTTTGTAATGGAAGGTCACCCACCTACGGACCGACCTCGGTAACTGTTGCTTAATCTTGAAGATCGACCCGTGCGGCTATTATTATTTTATTTTATTATAGCCACGAATTCGTATGCACGATGACATATCAAGTTGACGGCTGGGTTGGCGCAGTGGTTAAGCGATTGGCTGCTGCGCTGCGTATCGCGGGTTCGATTCCCGCACGGAACAAATATTTGTATGACCTACAAGTAGTTGTTCCGGTTCTGGCTGTTTGTGTATATGAGTTTGTAAGCGCACTCACAATACAGGAAAAATTACTAGTGTGGGGCAACGTTTTTTTTTTAAACGTTAAACGTTCCCAGTACAAGCTGACTTCTCATTATACGAAAAGCCTACATAAACAATGCAAAGTCAGCTAAAACTAGAAATTTATAGCTTGATATCTTGCCGTGTGTCAGTCTTAAGGGTTTGCACCGGAGCAGTGAGTACCGGAGAATAACCGGTGATTCACCGGTAAAAGTACTCGATTGAAATAATCGGTTATTAACCGATTGATCTCCGGTGATCGTCGCATCTTATTTTTTTATATAATAAAGTTTTTTATAATTATTTAATATTCATGACAATTATTTACCTACTTGTTTCTTTCGAATTAGATTCATTCAGTCATTAATTCAAAGCGGTCTTGTCCGTTTATGTGATTCATTTCACTAGCATCTAACTGGCTAAATAATTTGTTGCAATGTTCGTGGTTATTTTTGTAATTGCTCAGTACTATGAGTTGCTTTTTTGAAATATCGCCCGGTAGTCGCCCGGATTTGCTTGGATTTCTAAAAAGAAACACTAGTAATGCAGATGTGACATCTGCTACGGCAATTAATTTATTCAAAATGTATACGGAAACACAGTATCCCGAAAAAAGCCACAAATGGGATGACGTTGTGCAATTCTGGAAATTCAATAAACATTTAAAGCCTTTAGACGAAATAGCCTTTAAATACCTAGCTGTGCCTGCTACTTCAGTCAAATCAGAAAGAGTATTCTCGGCAACAGGTTATATTCTTAACGTCAGGAGAAGTATGTTGCGCAATGACGCAGTCGAAATGTTATGTTTTTTAAACCAAAACTACAATCTTCTAGAGTAAACTTTTGTTTCTTTCTTTGAAATGCCATTTAAAATTAATAATTATAAGAAATGAACACTGTTTTTTTTTTATTAGCATACCCATTTAATAAACAATATCGTTTTTATCTTATGCATATAATTCCAACGCATTAACCGGAGATCACCGGTGAATCACCGGAGATCGCCCAATCACCGGTGAATTTTACCGGTACGCAAAATTCCGCACCGGTGCAAACCTCTAGTCAGTCTATCAAAAAGTACTCTGTGGTCGTGTGTACCGCCTCGTACAGTATAATTGCGTCTATCTCCCCACTTAATCAAAAAGGGGCGTGGCTTAAACACCTCATATAATGAGTTCCACCTAGCCACGTCTTAAAGATGGCGATTAAGCGCCAATTTCTCAAAAAAAAAGTGTGCATTTTTCTTTTTTTCCCGCGAACGCGTTTTTAACGAACCGGGTGTGAGTGGTTATTATGCGTAATATCCATGGCAAATTACCCTGTATCGACAGGTTACATCTTTATATGGGGCTTTTTATAGTTCACGTGAAAGTAAGATAAGTGACGTCGAAAAAAGGTGTTTTTTAACAAAAACAAAATCTGCCTAGAGTATTCTAATTATACTTTTGGGGTCGGCTTCCAGTCTAACCGGATGCAGCCGGATACCAGTACTTTACTTGAAGTGACTACCTATCTGACCTCCACAAGCCAGTGAATTTGTATTGTAACTTCTTAGCAAGACTGGTTGTCACATTATCGGGCTCCTGACTACCCGTAACGACTGTCAAATATCTGTGAAGACAGCCGGCAGCACGGGGTTTCCCGAGGCACGCAGGGGTCTCTGTATGTTACGGATAGCCACCCATTCACGGACCGACCTCAGCAAGCGTTGCTTAACCTTGAAGATCAACCCGTGCGGCTGTCACGTGTCCCCTTTTTTTTTTTTTTTAAGGATGGGAATTCATCAAATGACTCCTCCCGCTCTGGGTGGAGCGGAAGGGAGTGTCAGACTCTTACTTGCCAGTTTTTCGGGCGGGCGATAGCCCTTGGTAAGCCAAGGGCTATCGTATTACCCAGTAACTGGGTTGATAGGTCAGACAGGTAGTCGCTCCATGTAAAAGACTGATATTCAGCTGCATCCGGTTAGACTGGAAGCCGACCCCAACATAGTTAGGAAAAGGCTAGGCAGATGATGACTTTCTGTAATGTCTTGTCTATCCAAGTATCGATTGCTAAATCTCTCCTGCACCTAAGTCATTAGGAGTTATAATGAGGTTGGTACTCAAAGCCACTCCTCCAAAGAACGTGACGGGTTAAAGATTAAACCATACGAATCACCAACTACGAGGCACTAAAATGGAAATGTGACTTTAACAGCATCGTTTAGTTTTCATTGATATAGCTATGAAAGTTATTGTAACCTCATGATGAGGGGATTACCAACGGTTAAAGACTTAAGCTACGGCTTTCTAGGTAACGTACCTAGGTTCCGTCATATTACAAGTGCCATCATAAAATTCTGTCTTTTTCAGCAGACGAAACGCACCAAACGACCATACTAGGACAGCTGTTATTGTGTGACAGTTTACCGCTTTCTTGGTGAGCCAAAGCTTTGCCCCATAGGTATAAGAAAGAAGTTGCTATTTGTATAAGCTGTTTTTTACATTTCTATGCTTTGCGCCCTTTTTTGGGTGGGAAATTATCAAATAACTTCTCCCGCTCTGGGCGGAGCGAAAGGGCATGTCAGACTTTTACTGACTACAACCCACCCGTGTTCCTTCAGTTGCCTGTACCAGGGGCCACGGTATCTCTTTCCAACAACCCGCGACCCTGGCAGGCATCGGCCCTAGCGGACCCCGTCAGTTAGTGCTGACATCTCTTTGAGGCGGCCGTGGAACACAACGCGCCGTCGACCCGGGCCTGGTCCTTACCGGACGGCGAGCTGCCCATTGCTCGCCGTCCGCAAGCCCGCGCCTACGGTGGCCGGGAATCGGCTGTCGATTCCCGACGCCTAGAGCGTCTCCTGCGGCGATGCTTTGCTCCCTAATTTATAAGCGGTGCTTATAGTTAAAACAAGCTTAAACGTCACAAAATGTATAGTTATGTAAACGTTTATCATAGCTTTACTTGCAGCAATGTTTATAAGTCATAAACACCTTTCACTTTTAAAACCTTACTAATCTACTACAGAGTTTCTGAAGAATATGACACAATATGTTCTATGTTATGGGTTTGGTTTCCGCACTTAATTCTTCAAAGGGACCGTTGTTCGTGGGCCATGGCGGCCGTCAGTGGTTATTCCAACCAGCCCACCTCCCTCTGATCTCTTGAGAACATGAGTGTATGATTTGGGTGTCCCGAGGGTTTCTGACCTAATCTGGGTGACGCCTGTGCACTCGAAGTGCATATGCGCAATGGTTTCATCAGCCTCCATGCAAGCCCTGAACAGGGGACTGTGCGTCATGCCTATTGTGTAGAAGTGTTTGTTCAGCGAGCAGTGTCCCGTGATGGTCCCCGTCACCAGGCCCAGACACAATATTTTTAGTTATGACTTTTATCTCAAAACCTTTCTTAACCGTCAAGCCTGGTGTGTGATAATGATAGCGAAGTTATGGGCAAGAACTGATGTTACTAGACGCAACGCAAATAACACCCTTCATAAAAATTGAATGCATTGGTTACCTAGGTGTATCCATACTTCCATACTATACCATATACTATACTATCCATACCAATATTATAAATTCGAAAGTATCGGTCTGTCTGTCTGTATGTTACCTTTGCACGCCTAAACCACTGAACGGATTCCGATAAAATTTGGCAGAGCGATAGATTGCATCCTGGGGAAGGACATAGGATAGGTTTTCAAAACCTATAGGGTACTTCCCGTTGACCTAGAATCATGAAATTTGGCAAAAACCAATGTCATGTAGCACAAGTAAAGGAATAAATCCGAAAACCGTAAATATGTAGTTACATTACAAAAGAAAATAATTTTAAAACTATTTACACACCTACAAATTTATATGGAGCCCTCGTTGTGCGAGTCCGACTCGCTCTTGACCGGTTATTTTATTTTAGTGTTTTACCAGTGGAAACTTGTAAATGTCCTTCAATTTCATATTTTATAAGTTAGCTGTAAGTACACTGTATAAGTTAGCTGTAAGTACACTGTATAAGTTAGCTGTAAGTACACTTTATAAGTTAGCTGTAAGTACACTGTATAAGTTAGTTGTAAGTACACTTTATATGTTAGCTGTAAGTACACTGTATATGTTAGCTGTAAGTACACTGTATAAGTTAGCTGTAAGTACACTGTATAAGTTAGCTGTCAGTACACTGTATAAGTTAGTTGTAAGTACACTGTATAAGTTAGTTGTAAGTACACTGTATAAGTTAGCTGTAAGTACACTGTATAAGTTAGCTGTAAGTACACTTTATAAGTTAGCTGTAAGTTTTCCGAAAACAAAAGCGATAGTGTGTTGGCAGGTACTGTATCGTGTCGTGCTCGTCCCGTACCATATAAAATTGCGTGCATTTTTAATCGTGCTCATTACGTCAGTCGATCATCGTCGCTGCTCAGTCATGAGCCGCGACGCTGTCAAAGAATCGAGATATTGATACGCCGCACAACGCATGTAATTTCATACGCCCAGGGGAATTTCAACTTGAATTTTTGCAGGCAATTTTTAATTTCTGGTTTACTGGTCAGTTATGTGGTTTTTGAGAGGAAATTGACAGGTGTTTAAGATTTTTTTTGTTGAGTATTGAATTGCACACTCACAGGCGTATGAAATCATTTTTATATCATCATCTGCCTAGCCTTTTCCCAACTATGTTGGGCTCGGCTTCCAGTCTAACCGGATGCAGCTGAATACCAGTATTTTCCATGGAGCGACTGCTTATCTGACCTCCACAACCCAGTTACTGGGTAATACAATACCCCTTGATAAGACTGGTCGTCAGATTTTCGGGCTTCTGACGACCCGTAACGACTCAAAGATCCACGAATGACAGCCGGGACCAACGACTGAACGTGCTTTCCGAGGCACGGCTTGGTATCTAAAGATGGTCACCCTTCCACGGAGCAACCGCGGCAAGCGTAGCTGAACCTGATCGATCGACCCGTGCGGCTGTTTTACTTAGCAACAAGCCCCTCTAATCCCCCCTCAGCCCCTCTTTCTCTCTCTCTGTTACTCTCTCTATTATTTTTAATATACCTAATATGTGTATTAAAAATCAAATTACTCATTATCTTCCTGCCCGTGCCCTATGTTTATTTTTATTTCTTATTTTGATTGTTGTTTTTATTTATATCTAATCGTATGCTGCACTGGCTGACGTCATCACGTCAATCACCGGCTGTCGCTGAAAACCAGCGCTAGGGCTCTGTCTCATATAGGGTCTTAGCATTATGCTGAGCGTTGGCCGTTTTGCGTAGATGTGACGCATACTTTCTCCTAAATTGTTATTTTGTTTTTCTGTTGTTTGTTTTTATTTTTATGAGTCATGTTTGCCGCAAATAAACGTATTTTCTTTCTATGTTAATTGGTGTCGGCGCAACACGTTTCCTTCTTCTATTCTCCTCTGCCAACCGTCACAGTATAATTTACCCACTTATCTCTCATATCATTCCTCACACAATCCAGCAATCTTTTTTTCGACCTTCCTCTCCCTCTCTATCCATCAACATTTATATTCATTACTCTTTTAGTCACTTGCGTTTCCTCCTTCCTCATCAAATGCCCATACCAAGCCAAACGATTTCCTCTAAAGTTTTATCTCACTGACGCCACATAATTATGAATAAATAAACTACTATTGGTACTTTATAAAATACTAGCGGCCCGCCCTAGCTTCGCACGGGTGCAATTTTTTTTTGATTTCCGAAATTTTCTTTCAGACAACCCCTCTGCTGGCAACACCGAACACAACAAAAAAAGAATTATCCAATTTGGTGCAGTCATTCGGAAGTTATGCGTTATAAATTTTAATTTAAAGAAAACTTTTTTATTAAAAATTACAACCGCCTTCCAAAAAAAAAAACACTACAATGTGAAAAATATCTTTAATTTCGGAAGTCGGCGTCGCAGGATGCCACCGACTTCCGAAATTAACGTTATTTTTAGTTAGTCTTCTCCTTTTTGAAGTCAGTTAAAAACAGTTAGCTAACATCAGTTACTTACGGTCATCAGTAAGTTATACTAACGAATAAATAAAACAGCGCATAATCTTACGCGTCAGCAATAATATCCCATATTTACTACGTGTCGTAACTATTTGCACTTCACAAGATATTCCTGAAGATTAGTTTAAACTGTTCCGACTAATTTTCTGCTCATTTGGAATGTGATTTGTTAGCCACTTTAATTTTCCCGCCACTTGATTATATTATGATAGCCAATCTGGAATTATTCTCAGCCAGTTTCATGGAGTCAGTCTAACTTGTTAAAACTGTTTAGTTAAGGGGCATGAGACAAGGTAGCTCGCGAAATTCTATTTTTCTTTGGTTTTTTGCAATTTGTATGTCAGTGTCAGGTTATATGTTGATTAAAATATGATTCGCGATCTCCAAATATGTACGGTAAAACCGCACATTCTGCAATTCAGCAGTTCACGCCACACATTCATTTCAAATCATAATAATTAGTTCAGTTCGCGAAGTCTGTCAGACGTTCTGTCAAACGACTGTCAAAGATCCACGAATGACAGCCGGGACCAATGGCGTAACGTACTTTCCGTGCTTTCCGAGGCACGGAGGGTTCTTGGTATGTAAAGATGTTCACCCATCCACAGACCAACCGCGGCAAGCGTAGCTTAACCTGATCGATAAACCTGTGCGGCTGTTATTATTTAGGCACGGGCCCCTCCGTATGAAATAATATGATTATTAAAATTCACCATTATCCAATGTTTTTCACACCCTATATTAATCCGCTATATAAATAAACTACACATCAAAACACAACATGATCGTAAATACTAAACCCACATTTTATAGTAAACCTTGGCATTAAAACGACTCCGGTTAAATAAGCCTACCACCTAATCCTATAATTTTCAGCTTTCATACCGCGTTTCATTGCCATACATGACAGGGTTTTAAACAGTCAGACGAACAAACAAGACACTCACATAAACATTTAGAGGTTATGGCCAGGACGCAGAGGAATGAGTAAATGAAGGAATAACGAGGCGAGAGGCGTTTGTTTAGAACGTTTATGGACTTTTCGTACAGGCAACAGAATGGTTGCGACGACAATATTATTTCGTTAGGCACATACAAATTAGTACGTTTGCACGTTATGGTATTGGCATTCTGATGCTTTCAAATAATTCCCGACTAGGACGCTATTGCTGCATGGATTCTGTTGTTTTAGATTTATCACCTTACCTACTGAACAATACTTCAGTTTTAATAGGAATGCGGTTATGGCCGCGCTTTCAATCACAGACTTAATTCATTTATGTTCGAATTATGTTCATTCCCACACCCTTGACACAAATGTTAAGTAAAATTCGCAGGATCTGTATGACTCCTCCATTTACTTCACCATTTCAGCCGAAAGACGTCCACTGCTGGACATAGGCCTCCCCCAAGAACCGCTACTTCGACCGCTTCTGTGCTTCTCGTATCTATCGGATTCCTGGGGCCTTCACAATATTATCGGTCCTCCTTGTGGGACGCATTCCAACGCTACATGGTTGCCACTCCAGAATCTTCCGGCCCTATTGGCCATCTGTTCTGCGAGTGATGTGCCCTGCCCACTGCTACTTAAGTTTCGCAATTCTTTGGTCTATGTCAGTTACCTTGGTTCTCCATTTACTCATTAATCTGTAATCCTGTTCCATGCCAAGGCTTTACGAGTGTTATACTAGTAGTTAAAGTAATCGCAGAAATACGGCTCAAGTGTTGTTGGCTTAACGACTTGTCAATTTAACCGAAGATATTATTCATGCTATAATAAAATTCTCGCTGATAATAATCATATTATAATGCTACACTTATTATAGGATTGTGCTGAGATAGTGCAAAACTTGTTTTTAACAGCATGGCTTTATGGTTATGATCATTAAAGGTGAGACGAAGTTTCAGAAATATAGGATGTAGATAAATATAAGTCGGAAAGAAATAGGCTAGTTTGAAAACTGTAAGTAACACCATAGTAACAGGATTAACCAGTACGCATGCAGTAATCAGCATGAATTCAGCATTTGATTCTAGACCCCCTAGTGTAGAAATGTATTGTCAGTCATTAAAAAAAAATTGGAGAACCATGTAAGATTTCGACCAATTTGTTGACTTTAATAACTGTTTTCTCTTCCAGACCACGACATAACGTCAACACCATGACCAATCAATTGCACTCCCAAAACCTGACCCTAATAATGGCAAATAACACTCACCTACCTAGCTCTTAAAAATTCCTCATCAATTTTACTCTGATCCAATCTATTAGTGCCCTCTCCCACATCCCTCTTGCACGTGTCGCGATTACATGTGCATCCGGAGGTGTAACGTTATGCAATAGTCCAATTTGTGACAACGTGACACGTGTGGCATCGCGAGATACAGAGTGTTACGGGAATATATAAAAAGATTTAAGAAAGGGGAATACCCCATTTACAAATCCCGTTGATCAAATGGTGATGCTTGTTTGGTCACTGGGAATTTGGATAGCATTGATAGAAAATATCTTGAAGAATCCTGGAACCTAATTTATAAAATTGCAGTGTCAAAATGAAGGATATAACGAAAGAATAATATAAACTTGATGTTAAGGTTCGGAAAAGGTATTATGTCCAGCAGTAGAATTTGTTATATAATATAATATCTATTCATTCTTATATTGAGCTGGCACAAACATTGTCAGATTAGCTGAATGGCCAGATTAGCAGCAGTTTATCCTAGCATATCGACGCGATGGCTAAAACTAAACTATTAATACGAAAAAATATATTATGTAATTTTTTTTTATTTGTTCTGTCCAAAATTCAGAAAAAAATCAGGTTTGCTGACGCAGTCATATAGGTCCTCACTTGTGCAAGTGATAGGGTATGCGGCCCAAGACGGGAGGTGGGGCCATTGTCTGTAAAGAGACGCCGCATACACACCGGAGGTCTGAGCTTACCGTGTCTGAGCTGTGTGTGTGCTGTGAGCGTGTGTGTGTGTGTGTCGGGTCTGAGCTGTCCATGAACTTCCATTTGTGGAGGTTCATGGACAGCTTAGACCTGTCCTTGAGCAGCGGAGCTGATTATCTTAGATGAATTTTTATCGTGATGCTGATTGGCCAACAACAACTCTAATATCTCGTATATTTTATAGACAAAAGTTTTGAGAGATCATGCGTCATTGGTTCTTAAATGTTTTAAATAAATCAGACTTCTTTCAGCCACCAATAATAATTTCGACATGCAACATACAACATTCCTGACTTTATACGCAAAATCCTGATATTCCATTCCTTTCGGCATCTCCCTGTAAATCACTAGAGTGGTATATGTACTCGGTTGTGACAGATTGAGTGGCTAGTAATCTGATTGTGCTAACTGCATTGCCGGAGTCGCTCGGTGCATGTTATGGAGTGCCCTGGCCGACAGGGGGACTGGTGCCGACGTCTAATATGATAGACATCTATATTACTTATCTAGGTGTTACAGTTGTGTGATAAGTGTGATAACAGGCAGGTGATACTTTTAATTTTATTTCTGTATGCAATGCAATGATGGGTATGTTTAAATTGGAAGTTGTGATTAGGACATTATAAACGAGACAGTCCGTATCTCATAGGTTTGCAAATTATCAACAGCCAAACATATAAGTTGTAATGAAGATGTCACGTAAAAAAACATAATACCATGGTTATTACGAGAAAGGGCTCAAAGGCATTCTTATTTTCCTACAGCAAAAGGCTATGATTTCCAACTAGATTTGATCATTTAAAGAAACCTTATAAAGTGACTTGCACGAATGAAAGCTTTAAATTCTTATCTCACTACAGCAGTAACCATTGCTTATCAATACCCCAATAAGGAAATATAATTGATTATTATGTACTTAATCAAATCACCACAAGAAAATTTTCCGTCATTGAGACGCTTTCCGGCCACCTACCGTCGATACTACCAAGAGTAGGTACTTTCTACCAAACCCCGGTGAATACCAACCAGGCTATTACGTCTAATACTATTTGAAACTTTCCCGTCTCATTCGGTGAAAGTATATACTTAGGCTTCGAATGTTATGAGGTACTAGAACCTCGATAAGTATCGATATATGTAAGATCAAATTCATGATTCCTGGAAGACTTTTGATTGGTAAGGTGAGTATAGACTGGAGCATTTAGTTGTAATAGAACATTGAGCATTCGGCGTTAATTTTATAGAACCGCACTTCGAATACAATGCTCGATGTTTGGTTTCAACCAGATTTTTAAAACCAACGAGCATATTGGAGTAACATTTTATTGAGCAAAGGCACGAGCGATCAAGAACGCACAATCATCAACAATGAACGCAAGGTAGAAAGAAATTTTACAGGTAAATGCTCATTCGCCGTTAGCATTACACCAAACGCAGCGTCGAGTATTCGCAGGAACGTTACATTACAAGGAAATGCTTTTGGAAACTGAGCTTTTGTCTGTATTCTAACATTCGTAAGTATGTTAAATTACATGGAAATACTCTATTGTATACTTACCTATAGTTGCGGTAGATATTATATAATTTGATTGCCTGCCATTGGCGTCATTAAAGGGACTTATGTATTTAGGTGGAAAAGATAATCAACAGCATTCTTGTGACTACGAATAAGGTAATAACAACAACAAACTGTGGTCGCTAATCTTTCTTTTAGGGCCTCAAGACGTCTATTGTTGTCTATTGAAATGATTTTTGAGATACAATATGTTTCAAAATACCTAACCTTTGCCCTACTATTTTGTGATCGGTTTCCAGTCTAACCGGATTCCGCTGCGGATATTACATAGAGCCAATGCCTATCTCACCTTTACAACCCAGTTACTTGGAACACGTTACCCCTGAGTAAGACTGCAGGTTTTCAGACTTTCGGGCTTCCGACGACCTTGTCGCGAATGCGAAGTAATATAGCCTATAGGTACAGATAATAACTAGTTAAGACGTGGCGTGAGGTGGGAGAAAGAGGGGATAGCGCGCGGAGATGGACGGCACGCGCGCGCGTCCGAGGCACTTGGAGCCTGAAGGTTGGAGCTGGCAGTAAATTGGTGAGCGAATTTGTTCATTCTCAGTGCATGTATTCAGATTTACCAGATTACCAGATATTAATTCTATATTGTATTTCAATGTTGTCGATGTGTGTGTGTATTATTTTAACAGCGATCAGATTCAGAAATGATACCAAGTCAGACCAGTATTCAGATGCGAGGCTCGGGGTGGCTATAAGGGGAGGTTGGAGGCCACTCTGGGGGGACGCCCCCAGTATCATTGCGATGATAATTCAGTAACGGTTATTCAGTGGAAATCAGTTTACGTATTTACAGCGATGGTTAGATGTTAACCATACCGTACCTAGGGCTGTATTTCAGACATAGGTATTTTAGAATCAAATATTCGCCATTAATAGGTTCTTGGCGACATGGTGGAGATGCTGGGATCTAATTATTATAGTTTAAAAACAAAGTTTAGTTCAGTTCCAAAAATAAAATAAAGTGGGTAGATTGAAATTGTGTTCTGCATTTAAAAGGAATCAGGCCAGTTTCAAGTGGTGTCCGAATAGCCATTATACCTACTCACCAAACAAATTCAAAAATGGAACAGAATCTGTATGAAATTATCTACTAAATAATTTAAACGGAACATTATCAACAAAAAACAAACCCATAATGTTCTTAGCTGTTGTGAGTGTTGAGTAATTTAGTTCCATGTTATCTTTATGAAGTTGATGGCCGTTCTCTTAGATACATTATTGGTATGATATGGAATTATGGACCTACCTAAAACTGTGTCTTATTGGAACATTGAGTTTTAGGGTGAGGTTTCACTCGAGAGAAGTTTGATTTCAACGTAGTTAAATGTCAGGTTACACAGCCTGCACACTAGGGTACCAGCCTACCCTGCGTCAAGTCGATTCCAAGAAATAATAATTATACCTACGCGCTAGACAGTATTCAGTCACGACTATTACATTTTTTTTAGTAAATCCGAGTGCATGATAATGTACGAATGAAGTCTACTAAATAATTATTCTTTTTTACATTGCGCAGCGACCAACGATATTAGTAAAAGTTTATTAGTTAATTATATTACATATTATACGTTTGATATGAAATCTTAGTAATCAAAGGAGTATACCTACGAAGTAAATAGACTTTGTTTAGTGAACCAATTAATAATGTATTTAGATTTAGTTTAATAGTCTTTCACATAAACTATTAATAGTGTTTGATGGGTTTAATTTACTTCTCTGGTTTGATGTGTACAGTTTGTTGGTATATTGGATTTCAGAAGAATCTCATACCTACTTACATTGTTTTAGATATTGAGGATATTCATTTACTAAGACAACGGTCCATGACTTTCATATTACTCAGTTGGTACTCAATTCATAATGGAAGACGCTATCCGATCCCGTTCAAAAATTATGTATGAATCCCTCCAATCAAACATAAGCTCAGCTCGGTGTGCCCTAACGGAATTATCAGAAGAAGATCCCAACTATAAAGAATTAGAACTAATTGGTGCGAAACTAAAAGGTATAAATGAGATGTTTGTTTTGGAAATTCACAATTATTGTAAATTGATAAAAGAAATCAACGTTGAGGAAATTAGTCAGTATACGGCCACACAGATTCAGGCCGAAGAGTTAATAGCAGAAATAGATGTCATTATTAAACAGAATAATCGAAACCGCGCAAGTGTTTTTACCAATAATGACAACAATGTTAACACAATTAGTAAGTTACCAAGAATGGAGTTAGGCAAGTTTGATGGTGATGTTCTAAAGTGGTACCAATTTTGGGATCAGTTTTCATCGAACGTTGATAAGAGAAATATTAATGATGTCGATAAACTGTTGTACCTTCAATCAGTTCTCGAGGGTGACGCGAAACAGGCAATTGATGGGTTGGACACAACAGACAAAAACTATCGTATTGCAGTCGACACATTAAAGGAACGGTATGGCAAACCTAGCGTAATTATTGATGCTCATTATGTAGCACTTTATAGAATTAAATCAGCGGAATCTAGCCATGTCAAAGATTGTAGGCACGTTCTAAATGAAATTGAGAGACACCTTAGAGTATTAAGTTCTTTAGGCGAAGATGTAAATCACAATCATCTTAGAGTAATGATTTTAGAAAAGTTCCCCGAGGACCTCATTTATGAATTAAGGATGAAGATAACTGACGAAGATGGGTCTATTCATAATATTAGAAAGTTCTTAGAGTATATCATATCGGCTAGGGAAACATCAAATAGATTAAAGAAAACTGCAGAAGGTACTAAAAATATAAATACAATAACTAGCGAAGACAAACAGGCTTCTGATAATATTACAATAGGATCATTACACGTTAGATCGGAAGAGACTAGTGACAATAAAAGGCGTAGATTTACATCAAACTTCAGAAAGGAAAAATCTAGGTATGAAAATAGGCAGCACAATAAAAATAAACTGGCCCCTCGGAAAAGACCGCATGACGGTGACAGGTCCGATGAGCCACCTAAAAAGATATCAATTAAATGTATGTTTTGTAAGCAGGATCATTTTAATGATGAGTGTAGTGTGTACAAAACCTTACAGGAAAGAAAGGCTCAATTAGGAAACCGTTGTTATAATTGTTTCGGTGAAGGCCATAGGGCTGAGAATTGCCGTGTCAAAAGGAAATGTCGACATTGTAATAGGTTCGGCGACCATAATCGAGCATTATGTCCCACTAAGCTAACAGTCAGTGAAATCCGTGCCAACTGATACCTTACATACTAATAATCCATATAGCACTACGCTGTTGCAGACGGCCTTAGTAATTGTAGATAATTTAGAAACTAAAATAAAACTACAATGTAGGGTGTTGCTCGATTGTGGTAGCCAGCGATCATATATAACGTAATACAAATTTACTTAAATTACCTATTACTGAAGAAATTTATTTATCAATATTTACATTTGGAAACAAATCACCACATCTTATTAAAAGTCCTATAGTACAGTTTAGTATTACAACTCGGACAGGATTTACTCGTCTTATTCATGCAAATGTAGTACCTCACATTACTCAGAGTATAAAAGCACCATTTTTTATGATTTAGAAAAATGCGGAATTAAAGATCGAATAATGGCTGATGATGGATCTTGTGGCGACAGAATAGATATTTTAATTGGAAACGATTATTATCACTCATTCATGTCACTAGAAAAGATATCGGTCACCACTCAAGATCTGTTCTTGGTTAATTCAGATTTTGGTTGGGTATGGTCAGGAAGAATGAGTAAGAACATTGATAGTTCCGATAAGTTAACAGTATTGACTTACTTTCAATCAGATGGGTCATTTGATTCAAAATTAAACGAACCCGATCTCCCCCTAAAATTAGACGATGTTAAAAAGTTATGGGATCTTGAATCAATAGGCATCATAGATTCCCTAAAAACCACTCGTGATGAAGAAGCGATTAAGCAGTTTAATGAAACAGTTCAGTACAAAAACAAAAGATACCACGTTCAGTGGCCATGGACTGAATTCCCCCCAACTCTTCCTAATAATCTAGGCTTAGCTTGGGGTCGGCTCAATAGTTTAATGAAACGATTAGATAATTCAGATTTAAAGGCATACGAACAGGTCATTCAGGAACAGCTACAGACTAAAATAATTGAGATTGTACCAGATCCAAAGATTGTACAGAATCATCCAGTTCACTATCTTCCCCACCATTGTGTTCGTAGTCGTGATAAGCCCAAAACGCTCCATATTGTTTATGACGCCTCGGCTAAAACTGCAGATAATCGAAGCTTAAACGAATGCCTTTATAGGGGTCCACTTATGTTGGAGGATCTTACAGGATTACTAATTAAGTTTAGAGAACACCATATAGGAATAGTTGCAGATGTCGAGAAAGCTTTCTTACAGTTAGGTCTACAAGATTTAGATAGGGATGTAACACGATTTCTTTGGATCAAAGACTCAAACAGTACTGTTCACCCGGATAATGTGGTGCACTTACGTTTTTGTCGTGTCCCATTCGGTGTCATATCAAGTCCATTTCTACTGAATGCTACGATCAGATATCACTTAAATAAATCGAACAACATACTTTTGAAACAAATTGCGGAGGACATATATGTAGACAATATTGTAACTGGCGCACAGACAATTTCAGACGCAAATAAACTGTACTATGCTACTAAAGAATCATTTGATAGCTTGTCCATGAATTTGCGTGAATGGAATTCAAATTCAAAGGAACTAGTTTTTTCCATACCAGATAAGTTTAGAGCAGAAGACCGTAAACACATAAAAGTTCTCGGTTTAATATGGAACATACAAAAAGATCAGTTATATTTAAAACCAGATTTCAATACAGGATCAGGCACAGTTCTGTCAAAAAGAGACGTGTTAAGGGTCATTGCTTCAATTTATGATCCGTGTGGTCTCGCAGTTCCGGTAGTACTTCCAGCAAAAATATTCTTTCAAAAATTATGGAAAGGGGTTGTCAAATTGAGCGATCTTCTACTTATAGAATGGCAAAAAATAGCATAACATTTTGCATGTATTAAGAATATTCAGGTTGATCGTTATTTTGGGCAAGGTTTACCTAATTAAAAACCAAGTCGCGGAGCCAATTGAATATGAACTAGGTACATTGTTTTACAGATTCGTCTATGCATGCTTATGCAGCAGTTATTTATTTACGCGGTACTTTGCGCACTAATAATATTGTCAGTTTGTTATTGGCAAGTCTAGATTAGTGCCGTTAAAGGAACAAAATAACTTACAGATTCCAAGATTAGAATTGCTGGGAGTACTTATCGGATGTAGACTTATAGGTTATGTAACAAAATTTTTACGATTAAAAATCAAAACATTATTTTTATGGACTGATAGTCAAATAGTAATAAGCTGGCTCAAATCAGACAAGTTACTTCCACCATTTGTGGCACGGAGAATCAATGAAATAAAACTAAACAAGGCTTTACAAATCAGATATGTGCCAACTGAATTAAACCCAGCTGATGTAGGCACTAGGACAGAACGGGTAGAGTATTACAATAGATGGCTCATAGGACCTGACTTTTTAACGAGTAACTCAAATCAGTGGCCTACAGTTCATAATAATAATAACATAGATACTCAAATTTCAATTGCCGGGGAGGGTCTTTCGAATTCAATACCTTTAGATAATAATATACCAAGTCGAGATATTCCAGAACCGATGATCGTAAGAGGTTTACCTCAATTATTCTTGTCAGAGAATGCTACGCAATTTAAGCTTACAGCAGAAGTGTCAACTTCAGATTATTGCATTCAGAATCACTTGCGGTGCAAATTTATCCCAGAGTTAGCTCCATGGTTCGGAGGATTTTATGAACGACTTGTTGGTTTAGTCAAACATAGTATGAAGAGAACTATAGACAAACATCTCATAAACCATAACCAGTTATGCACAATAATGAAAGAACTTGAGGCTGTAATTAACACAAGGCCACTAACTACTGTAGGCGCGGAGTTAGAACACATATTGACTCCTTCAGATTTCCTACGTGTGGGCGGAACTTTGACCACTGAAGTTGCAGATCGAGACTTCTTAGAATCAGCTACAGTAACCAAGACGAATCTGATTGATGGATGAAAACGTGGTCAAATCATCATCTCAGAATTCGCCAAAATGTTCACTAATCAATACTTGACTAGCCTCCGTGAACGAAATGACAAACACAAACAACCTAGACTAGTTGTTAATAGACCACCAAAGTTAGCAGAGACAGTTCAAATTAAGTCAGATAGTAATATATTAGAAAGTTGGTAAAATTGCAGAGTTGGTTAAAGGATCGGATGGAAAGATTAGAGTTGCCAAAGTTAAATTATCATCAGGAGAAACACTGACCCGTTCAGTAGGCCATCTGTTACCGTTGGAGATTGACGATCAAAGTACAGAATCGTCCCCAGAGCAGAATGTTTCGCCAGTAAGAATCGGTCCACACTCTGAAGATTTTCAGATGGAACAATCAGTACAAGGCGACCATCCAGTCAGTTTTAACCAAGAGTCTCGAAGTACTCAAGACGATGAATCAGTTATCAGTGATATACCCGTAGTTCAGTCAGTACCAGACACCAGTAGACGACCAATCAGGGCATCAGCAGCCAAGGCAATGGAGAGAGTTAAACAGTGGACATCTCAGTTGATGAACAGATTGTTTCAATAATCAGTGATAATCAGTGTTGATTAAAATTAAGGGACATTAGTCAGTTATCAGTTGTATTCATTAATCATGGTAATCAGAACTCGGTTATAACTCGTCATCACTCTGAAAATGTATTAGTTGCAATCCTATTATGATCTTGATTAAACAGTTATTTCAATAGATCACATTTTTCAATTATCTCTTCCCTTGGGCGGGAGTGTCGCGAATGCGAAGTAATATAGCCTATAGGTACAGATAATAACTAGTTAAGACGTGGCGTGAGGTGGGAGAAAGAGGGGATAGCGCGCGGAGATGGACGGCACGCGCGCGCGTCCGAGGCACTTGGAGCCTGAAGGTTGGAGCTGGCAGTAAATTGGTGAGCGAATTTGTTCATTCTCAGTGCATGTATTCAGATTTACCAGATTACCAGATATTAATTCTATATTGTATTTCAATGTTGTCGATGTGTGTGTGTATTATTTTAACAGCGATCAGATTCAGAAATGATACCAAGTCAGACCAGTATTCAGATGCGAGGCTCGGGGTGGCTATAAGGGGAGGTTGGAGGCCACTCTGGGGGGACGCCCCCAGTATCATTGCGATGATAATTCAGTAACGGTTATTCAGTGGAAATCAGTTTACGTATTTACAGCGATGGTTAGATGTTAACCATACCGTACCTAGGGCTGTATTTCAGACATAGGTATTTTAGAATCAAATATTCGCCATTAATAGGTTCTTGGCGACAGACCTGTAGCGACTGTCAAAGTTCTACATATGACAGCCGGGACCAACGGTTAAACGAGCTTTCTAAGGCACACAGAGGGGTCTCGATATACATATAGTGGATGGTCAGCCTTCCACGAATTGACCGCGGCAAGCGTAGCTTAACCTCCGATCGACACGAGCGGCTGTTATCACTTAGTCACGAGTTTCTCCAGCCAGATATGTGGACCACAATATGCGATTTCCGATATAAATATTACTCCCCTCACTTTTTTACGGAAGGGTGAAAATAAGGTGTTGCTGATGTTAGGGTTAATGGTTGAACACCAAAGGAAAGACCGTTCTAAGGATTTAATAATACGTTTATTAATCCTTTTACTTACATATTGGAAGGTGTGTTTACTAATATTACGTGAGACGCACAAGGCTAATAGAGTAGTACAGTCACTGCGAAAGTAAGGATTTCGGTCAAGAGGTTCAGGGTGGGCACGGATACATAAATAACATTTATGAGTTAGAATGAGAAAGACGATTGTGTTGAAGTAGGATCGATTTGTTTTTGCTATACTCCAACAGCTGAACTTAGGAGAAGCCTATGTTCAGCAATGTTTCAGGTGATTTATAGGCTTGACCTTTATCTCCCAGTGTAGCCTTAGCCCTTCCTTTAATCCTATAAACACAGTTCGCACGGTATCTAGTTACTACAGATAAAGACAACTCCCGGCCACCGTAGGCGCGGGCCTGCGGGCGGAGAGTAATGGGTAGCTCACCGTCCGACCAGGACCAGGCCCGTGCCGGACGGCGCGTACGTGTTCCACGCGCGCCTCAAAGAGATGTCAGCATCAACCGAAGGGGCTCGACAGGGCCGAAGCGTGAAGGGTCAGCGGGATTTTCCGAAAGGGTTACCGCTGGCCCGGAACATAAAGGGCTAAGGAAGGAACACGGGTGAGTTTTAGTCAGTAAGAGTCTGACACTCCCTTCCGCTTCACTCAAAGCGGGACGGGTCATTTGATGATTTCCCATCCTGAAAAAAAAAACATGCTCGTTCTCTACAGCCTACCCCCCATGGGAAGAAGGTTTATGTATAATATTTGTGAATAATCGGCATTATGTTCCGACTGCTGAGTGAAACAGACCTCCTATTTGTGAGAGAGAGTTGACGGCACTCCTCCACGTGAGCCCAGTGCGGCGGGGTAATTGCGTAACGCACTATCAATAGCAATGGGTTTCATTTTGACAGTTCAACATCATTCATTGCGCTATTTACGTAACAGAGCAAATTTTTTTTTCGAACATATGAATCAATGTATTAGCAATATCCTTCAAATGGATTCAGATTGTAACTGATCGTGTGCACTGAAAAAACGACTTGGTTTCTAGTTACCGAATTTTCATTAAATAATTACTAAAGTATTTAGTTGCTGTGGTGACTGCCGAACGTTTGGGTACAGTAACAAAACAAATTTAGTTACTTAATTTAGATCTCATAACAAAACTGTTTAGTAAGATATAACATATCAGTTTGGTAAGTGATAGCTAAAGCGTTGGGTAAGATATAACACAAAAGTTTGGTTAACGAGTGCTGAACTGTTTGGTATGACATAGCTAAAGCTTTGGGTAAGATATAACATAACAGTTTGGACAACGACTGCTGAACTGTTTGGTATGACATAGCTAAAGCTTTGGGTAAGATATAACATAACAGTTTGGACAACGACTGCTGAACTGTTTGGTATGACATTGCTAAACTGTTTAGTAAGATATAACATAACAGTTTGGGTAACGACTGCTGAACTGTTTGGTAAGAGATAGCTAAAGCGTTGGGTAAGATATAACATAACAGTTTGGTTAACGACTGCTGAACTCTTTGGTAAGAGATAGCTAAAGCGTTGGGTAAGATATAACATAACAGTTTGGTTAACGACTGCTGAACTGTTTGGTATGAGATAGCTTAACTGTTTAGTAAGATATAACCTAAAAATGTGGTTAACGACTGCTGAACTGTTTGGTTTATGATAGCTAAAGCGTTTGGTAAGATATAACATTACAGTTTGGTTAACAAATGCTGAACTGCTTGGTATGATTTAACTCTATAGATTGGTTAACGTTAGCTAAACTGTTTGGTAATAGGTACCAACCTATTTGGTAAGATATGTTTGGTAAAGGGTACCTAAATTGTTGATTACGACCGTGCTGTGATTACGGCCGAGCTATTTAGCTAAAATAGCTAAATAGCTCGGTCGTAATCACGGCCGATCTGTTTATCTAAAAACAACAATAAGTCTTGTGAGAAAAGTGATACGCGGCGGCGGGCAAAAATGAGCTACATTTTTCGCGCTTGCTCACGAGATGTATTGTTGTTTTAGTTGAAGAGTCTGAAATCAAAGAAGATATACTTATATAACTTTTATTATTTTAGTAAAAATGACAATTTTATGATTAAATAACATTTACTTATTTGAGTAACAAAGGACAACATTATGATTAAGTATTGTATTATTAACACAAAATATCCGTAAGAACAAAAAGGCACTGAATCTTTAGAGCAGCAACTTATTTTAGACTATCGCTCTCTTTTTCTAATCAGATAGCAAGAATCTTACTCTTGTCAAACTAGTCAGATTTACGTTATAATGCAATTTTAGACGTGATTTCAGACCGTACCAGATTAAAAATACGGCAGAATACAAAGAAGTGCGTTTCATAAACTAACTTGAGGGGAGTGAAATTCTTGCTATCTCATTCTAGTTATAACGATTACAAAAAGAGAGCTATAGTCTAAATAAGTTGCTGCATAACTTGAATCGGCGCCAATTACACATTATTTGCAATTTATTATTTACAAATTTGATTTATTGAAATAGGGGGTATTCATTAATTCAAATGTGTTTTACATTTTACAATTACTTACAGTAGTAATATTTGGTTTAGTAGACAAAAGGCCTATTCGCAAAACGCCTTACTCGTAAAATAATATTCGTATAATTTATTAAAGTCCGCGCAAGATAACTTGGCAAGCGTGTTTGAACTTCAAAACTCGTTTGCCGCCATCTCAACGTTTAAATCAAGTGTCAAGAGTGTGTGATGGGTTCAGTGTTTTCCAAAGTAAATACTTGTATTCGCCATCATTATGCCGAAAGTAGTTACAAGTGCTTGTAGGGATATAGTCTTGAAATTTACACACGCGTGCCTAGTAAACGCGCGTGCGCGGACTTATGGTTATGGTTAAGCGTCAGGGTAGCCCGCGAAATTCAAATTTTCTTACGTTTTTTTTCAATTTGCAGGCAAGTGCTAAGTTGTATGTTGATTAAAATATTGTTCGCGTCTGTAAGACGTATTTACAGAATTATAATCATCAAAACCACCCTCCAAGTTCATAAAGGTGCAAGAATGATTTTGACCTTGAAAGTCATTTTTCCACCTTTATGAACTTTGAGGGTTGTATTGATGATTTTGATGAATATAATTCTGAGTACATAGGTACGTCTTACAACCGCGAATAATATTTTAATCAACATACAACCTAGCACTGGCCTGCAAATTGCAAAAAACGTAAGAAATTTTAAATTTCGCGGGCTACCCTGGAGCATTCACCTTAAGCCGAACGACATATTCTGAAGAAGACTTATTCGTATGATCTATTCATAAAAAGGATAATTCTTAAAAATACTCATTTAAATATTGAAATCTGGTAATTCAGCAATGTCAACTACGCAGCTGAAATTGCTTCATTACCATTTGTATATTTAAATTATATGTATGTGAATGTGATGTGTTACCTGAGTAGTTGACATTGCTGCATGACCAGATTTCATTATTTAAATGAGTATTTTACATTTTTACAAGATTATTGTACCTACTATAATTGAGACCGAACTGTTACAAATCTCTGCCCCGTAGACGTTATTGTAATATTATTTGGCACATGGCATATAAGATTATCATGAAATATATATTTCTTTTTTTCATTTTTGGGAATTTCAACTTCGTAGCAATTAAAATGATCATCAAACTCCAATGAATTAAACGTAGCACATTCGAAAATGGCTTTTTTTTCACTATTTATATAAACATTTTTTAGGATCATGAAACGAAACTCGCCTAAATCATCTATATCCTCGGTAAGTATTGCTTTAGGCTTATATTCTGTACCATAAACTTTAACCCATGACACGCGCTTTAGAGTATCTTCAGAGCTAAGATTTAGTGCTGTTTTAATCTCACTGCATTTTTCTATCGAGATATCTCTACCCGGCCCAAACTTAATTGTTTCATTCAAGTGACCTTTTAAAAAAATTGCATTGAGCTGCATCTGATGTTTATTTGCAAGTGTCAATGTAATATTGCGCCTATTACATGAAGTACGAGCGGCAATTTTAGACAATCTATGTTTTGCTTCAAATCGCATCGACCAAAAATTTACAATAGGTCCGTATTTAATTATAAATGAAGGATAATGAGTGAGAAAGTGAAATTTTGGTTTAAGATGGTCGTTTGTTAATGATATGTACAATTCATTAAATTCTCCAACCAAACATTTTAACAATTCGCTGGTATCAACATTAATTTTCAGACATAGTACTAGGTCAATCAACTTTCTTAGGGTAGTGTACAATATCCAGTATTGGTCGTTGGATGGCACGTACTCACCGATGAGCAAACCAAAATACCGAATCATTGTTAACATCTCAGAAGCTGAGAGCCTCATATTACGATTTGAAATATGATCCATACTCAAGAGACAGGGCTTGCTACTACTGTCAGGACCGTAATCAAAGCAAGAAATTTTATTGTTTAAGACTTGAATTGTAAAATATTTTAAATCTGTGACATACTTTGTTATCATAAAACACATAACATATTTGGCAACACCTTCAAGTATATCGTGCATTACATCAACCCCGACCTGTTCAAATAAGCTAAATCCTTTAACATTAAGCCACACACATTTCTCTTTTATACCAGTATTGGAACTGTTATCATCGGCCAACTGAATGTCATACTGAGCCTGATTGCGTAGGAGATCCACATTTTCGTAACATTGCTTTTTTAATAATTCTTTAGGTACATTGCAAATTCGACAAGGAAAATTTGAAGAAAATGACTCATTAAATCCTGTAATAGCATGAATTCCTAAATTATCTCCAACGATAAGAGCTAGTTCAAAATACAATTTACCTTTGAAACTGGCTAGGTCTATTTCTACGCCCTTTTCTGACAAGAAGTTGAACTCTTCAATAATAGGTTGAAAAATAACACCATTACCAAATGTAACTCTATCTGAGGAATGAAATAGCAATGCAAGAAATATATTAGTCAAAGAAGAAGCTCTGTGCGGTGGAATGCAACCAACTGAAACGTAAACAGCTCCTAATTTATGAATTCCGGAATGACTTCCCAGAACATTTCCACTCTCATAATCGTCAAAGAACATAAACAGTGGAAATACATGTTTACCTTCATTATTTTCCATTCGTTTAACCCAATAGGTTCCTTGAATAAAGTTCTCTATTACACCATTGATCGATTGACGAGATAATAATTCTATGTAATTTAGTGTTTCGGCCATAACACCATCAAGCGAAAAAAACTTTTGCAATGTATCTCGAAGTGGAATAAATTGTAATGTACAATCAGTCGGCTTGACATTCATCACACCGCGTTGTCTTACTGTAGACATTCTTTCGCCTATTGTTATTTGTTTTGGTGGTACATATGAACCCATAGACACAAAGTGTTTCATCCGCAAGTGATCGGTTTTAAAGGAGTCTAAAGGAGACTGCACAGCTGACAAAAATTTTTTTTTAAAAACAGTCACATCCTGACCATTCTGTAACGAGTTCAACATTTCGTCAAAAATATTTTTAATGTCCTGGGACAATCCCTCGCGCATATAAGACCTCATCCCTTCAACGACGGACTGAACTGCATTTCTTGGCAGTAGTGGATTCGCATACAATGCTGCCATAAAATTAGACAACCACTCAGATCCAATCGAACTTTTTAATGGTATTTCTGGGCTATTGAGGCAAGGTTGAACTAAAATTTGATCAGGCGAGTTAGTCGTGTCGTGTCGTAGTAGGCCTACTTCAGGAATTAAACTACTATGTGTGCTTCGACAACCATGCTGATTATTAAGATGTTTACGAAATGTATTTAATAAGTGAAATGCTCTAGAACACCCATTGTCAACACAACGGTATTCAGAAAAAGTGTGGTTACCATGAAAATAAGTAAAGTGTTTAAACAAGCTTGAAACATCAGCCGTTACTGTAGCACAAATAAAACACGTTGGCATTTTAAAGTATAAGGTAGGTCATCAAATGCAGGGACTTTAAGTCCTTATATTCACACCTATTTAACATGTGGAACTTTATGTAGTAGAAATGCCCAGGTCAGTCATGAGGGAATTAACTGATGTATATACCTTGTCATATTTTGTTGTGAGCTTGTATAGTCCTTTTTGAATAAAATACCAGATGTTTGAGCTTTCTGCGGGATACTCTGCATTTAATGCAAATAAAATTTTAAAACAAGCATCAACAGCGTGGATTATGGAAGCAGATTCGTAACAAATGTTTGACGTTGACGAGTACTTAACATTATTGATAACTGTGTATCTTGTGTGAATGTCTGCAATTGAAGTACCAATGATTATAATATACGGCTGAACAGTATATCCTAAACTTGCCATTTTTTCCTTCCTAAGAGTAATGGTGGCTTCTAGATCCGACGGTGATTTGATGTGAGTTATAAATCCTTGTAAGATTTCCAACTTTGATGGTCTCCACTGTTTCTTCACTTTTGGTTTACGGGTAGTACTTGGTGTCATCAAAAATGCCAGCGACATGAATGCAGCAGTGTTAATTGTATCATTGTCCACACCTGTTAACAAATATACATTTGTGTCAAAAATAAAATTATACATTTAAGCATGAGTATTATGGTAGGGATCCTACTGTGAAATTATGTTACTTCCAATTTAAATGGGCCACAGTTTTCTGTAAAATGTCAAAACAATGTGTAACACCAGAATGACCTTTTAAGGAGTCCTTGTTATGTTTGAGGTGCAGGACCCTAATTAATACACCTTTGTCCATTTAAAATAGAAAATCAACCAAATCTTGTATGTATTGTGATACTTGGTTTCTACCAAGTAGGTATATTACCTTCACCATCAAGGCAGGATAATATTTCTTTTAGCACAGGATCATTTCTCTTCTTCGCAGCTTCAAGTATGTTTTCACGGTACAATGGCCAGTTTTGAAACAGTTTGTCAGCATTCTCGAAATACAGGTGGTTGAAATCACTCAGCAACTATAGAAATAATTATTAAGTAATTCACATGTTTATTTAAGTTTTAAAAGTAAAGTAGTAAGTAATTTTTTAGAAGTCACTTTTTAATACCTAAAAAATTAAAACAATGGATTGGCATCATCATCAGCCTGATAATTTCCACTGTTGGGCAGAGCCTCCTCCAAAATCTGATGGATTAGTGATTGCCATAAAGGTATTAGTGTTAGTACTCTATTCTTAAAACGGGACCACCACAGCATTGGAAATCAAATTCAAATTATACATACCAAGTGAAGACCTTTGGGCTGTCCCAGTGCTCTGAACTCATTAAAGTAATCTGCAATTTGCATATTAGATTCAGCATATTTTTGCAAGCGTGCCTTTCTTGTCTGATCCCAGTATAATTCAACTGTCATCCATGGGTCACACGAGTTTCTCAGCCATAAAAGATTCTCTTCTATCTCGTCACTTGTAGGCTCGGGTAGACTTTTTGTGGCATCTTCAATTCTTGAAGCAGAGTATGGTGATGGTGGATTACTATAACATGATGAACTTGACGATTTTCGTTTTCTTGTGGTGATGAGGCCAGCTTTTGAAAATTCTCTCCGCCGCTGCCTAAAGGTGTCAAGTAATTTTCCCTTTGCTGCAATTTTGTGAGCCGGACTGATGGAAATGTATGGTGAGAAATAGACTGGGGCACTCTCCTTTTTAAATATTTTTACAATATCATATGCCAACTGGTAAAATTGTTCACTTGTGATTTTTGCATCTGGGTTTGTTTGTAATTCCCGGTTTATTATAATATTGCAGAGTCTTCGTCTTGCTATGTTGTCTAACAGTCCACTCTTCTCATAATTCATAAGAAGCGCTTTCCCTTCATTTATAGATGAGAGGTAGTTACGCAGGCTTTGGCCGCTCTGGGCATGTCCTTCAGTACATGCTTGTTCAGCTTCGATTTTATCGGTTTGAGACTCCTCAATAGTTCTTTCTTTTGGTGTTTCACAACTGTTTAGTGTTTCATGCGTACTAGTTGATGCCACTGGTATAGTGATGAAATTTGAATCATTTAACAGGCTTGAGAAGCTAACGTCTTCAACATTATCAACTAATTCCTGGGAGAAAAAATATTTTTTTTATTTATAATTTGTAATTGTGCTGTTTAGGTTACTCAAACCTACTTATCTACTAGGTATGTAACAAAAATTAAGCCTTCTCAGTAATATACTAATTTCTAATCACAATTTGAAACTTACATAAGTTAAGAGCGGTTTTTTGTTTATTCCATCTTTCAACCCTTGAATATGTGCTTCGAGTAAAGCGCGATCTCCTATGGCAGAAACGAGAGCCTGAATATGTTCTTTGGATAACACAAGCAGCGCATCCAACGTTATGCCTTCCTCTAAAACAAAACAGAACACAAATTTTAATTTATAGATAAATCTTAGCACACGTAGCGTATTTTAAACTTTTTGTTTCACTACTGAGAACAGAGTCCACGACTCGATGAGATAACAAGTTTTTAATAAAAAAACTTTACTATGTGATGAACTTATTAATTGTTACCTACCTTTAAACTTCTCCTTATATTTTGAGAGACCCCAAGAATCCAGATGGTCTTCGACAGATTTATCGCCCATAACACAAGCTTTGTTGCAGTTGCAGGTTGAACTCAGCGACAGTTATCTAGGCTGTGTGAACTTCAAGGCTTTATATCCTTGCTAGCACTTGTAATTACTTTGGAAATCACTGAACACTCACTCTCTTGACACTTGATAAACGTTGAGGTTGAGATGGCGGCAAACGATGAAGTTCAAGTTCAAACTCGCACGCCGCCGTTACCTTTATAAGTACGTAAAACGGGGTGAATAGGGAGGGATGCAGGGGTGAATCGAGATGAAACTTTAAAATGAATTTTAACATTGAAATAATATAGTATTTTGCCAAAAAGGACTCTAATGTGTTTACTATATTATAATTAACGATTATGTGTCTGTCTTGGCAACAAACTATAATACAACAACGTTAAAATTCATTTTAAAGTTTCATCTCGATTCATCCCTGCATCCCTATTCACCCCGTTTTTAGTTTTACCCGGTACCACAGTAGACAATAGCACTCTATACTGTAAAGCGACAAACAAGCGCGGCGCAGTATACAATATCAATATACAACCGTAAAGCAAAAAACGTCACTCCGCGGACAATATTGAGATTTAACTTTGAGAAAACATGGTGTGGAACATTGGCAATTGGGCACAAGTGAACGCGACCAACCTGTTACTGGTTTGGAAATAGAATGAGCTAGAAAACAAAATATTCATAATGCAAGTTCATAGTAACTAAATTGTTTAGGAAAAAATACCAAAATATTATTTACAAATTACTAATGTGTTTAGCACCAAATTGCTATACAATATGACAAAGAACTACCAAACATTAGATAAAGTGCTGCTAAATTTTGGTTGGACTTTTCTCAAGTGGTTTAATTAATAGTTACTAATGAAAGAGCACAGAACTACTAAATATTAGTTGTATAAATTACAGTCAGTTGCTGTCTGCAAATATTTAGCTATATTGCTTTAGCTGCTACAGCTGAGGAGTTCGGGATCCAGTTACTGGGCCATGTCTGTGGCAGCTCAATCAGTTATTTCACTTATTTTTGAGAACCGAGATCTATACCTACATAATGCACTTAGGTACCTCCATAATGTTGACAAAATGGGTAGGTATAAACCATAAACACACCAAGCAAAGTGCCAAACAACGATCATAGTCAGTCGACATAAAGGCATCCCCAAGCTTGGCAAACGCGCCGTTGCCAACTAGGGCCATGGGTACATAGTTTGTAGTATTTTTTGTTTGGAAGTCTATTTTTTTTCTAAAAAGTTTTTTAAGTATGGTCAAATCGTAGCTATAAATTTTCCCTACTTACATTCAAATTAGGTAGGTACGGACGCCAGCACATCAACCTACCACAATCTGTCAGATTTCTTTAATAGATCTTCAACTTTATCGCTAACGCATAAGGTTCAAAGTTGATTGGGAAAATCTGAAGATTGTGGTAGGTTCATGTGCTGGCGTCTGTACATAGACGATTTTGTGTGACTGTACGTAGATACGTCAGATTTTCACGGGCGAGCGAGACGACAAATAAAAAACCAGCCAAGAGCGAGTCGGACTCGCGCACCGAGGGTTGCGTACTAAGGCGAAAGCGCCAGGGTAGCCCGCGAAATTCAATTTTTTTTAGGTTTTTTGGAATTTGCTGGTCAGTATTAAGTTGTACGTTGATTAATATATGAATCGCGGCCGTAAAAAATATGTGTTTACAGAATTATAATCATTAAAGTCATCAACACAACTCTCTAAGACCACGTAAGTCCCAAGAATAACTGTTTCATGAAATCATCATTCTTTTCAAACACACATTTCTTAAACACATATTTCTTACGGCCGCGATTCATATATTAATCAACGTACAACATAATGCTGACCAGCAAATTGCAAAAAACGTAAGAAAATTTGAATTTCGCGGGCTACCTTAGCGCTTCCCCCTATGGCGGCAAATGAGTCTCGAACTTCAAACACGTGCGCAGAGTTATCTTGCGCGCTATCTTTGTTTATGATAAATTGTGATAAGTATCTGTAAAAGAAGTCCTTTATTTGTAAGTAGCTTCATTAGTAAGTAGGTAGGTAACACCTGTACTATACTACGGTACCTATTATTATAATATCTATGCCAGTAAGTAGGTATCTACTTACTTACCTACCTTACATTACAGAAAGTCTTATCAGTAGGGTAAAGCGTTGCTATTTCGCCGGAGGGGCTGACTAAATTACCTAATTATACTTTTTCTAACTCTTCGAAAGATAGGTAACTTGCCTGCCCTTAAACTGCAGACAGCAAGGAGTTCAATGTTGGTCAGTACCTACCTAAGGAGGTAGGTTGAATAAAAAAGATGGTAAGTATGTACATAAGTACCTACACATATTTTAGGGTTGGCATTGGCAATGTAAATCCCGAAGAGGATCTTACAGATTGACTGCTCCTATAGCAAAATTTAAGTAGTAGGTATGACAAAGACAATAATATTTGTAACTCTTGAAACGACAGCTGAATTGTATTACTTAATTTAGTTAAATTACATAAATAAAAAATTACAGCGCTATCTAGCCCAAACTAAGCAAAAGCTTGTAAATAATTGTATACGTACTATAAACTATGTGAACTAGATGACTGATGAATGCTTAAATCTTTTTAACCCAATATATAAAAAACACATTTTTGACATATCTGTGTATCGGTCCATCAGTATGTCTGTCTGTGGCATCGTAGCTCCTAAATGAATGGACTGATTTTAATGCGTGTTGATTTTTTCGTGTGTTCTTTATGAAGAACTGTTCAGGTGGTTGATAATTATAGCTCAACTCCTACTTGTAAAGATGGGGGCTTTTTTAAAATTTTAATTTAATAAGTACCTACTTGTTTTCTTAAAAATATATAATTGATACAATATAATACCCAAGCACGTAACAAACATCAATGTTCATCACAAAAATGTTTCTCCTGGTTGGGAATCGAACCCACGACCTACAGCATGGCAGGCAAGGCTACTACCAACTGAGCTGAGAGACCAGCCAAACAGTGTTGCTATCAATTACTAACAGGAATTAGTAATTAATAGCTCATTTACAAAAACAGAGCTAATAATAGCTAATCGGTTTAGTAAACACCTACATTTTAGTAATTAGTTACCAAATGCTTTAGTTGTTGGTAACTCAACAGGTTTTAACAAAATAATAAATGTAGCCACAACTAAATTAATTTTGAAAACAGAGCTGAACTTTAGTAACAATTAACTATTATATAGTAAATATTCAAGTAGCTGAACTGTTCAGTTAACCTATTTTTTTCAGTGTGTTACGCAATAATGGTGCTGGTTGGTTGCCGTCACATGGCCTCGAATTTTCTGCTTTATCACGATGTTTTTCTTCAACGGCTTGAGAGCCGTTTGTGATGCACATTACTTGCACAAATTCAAGTAAAGTGCAGTGTATCTGTCTACACAATGTGTTTCAGAGGGGTGTGTACAAAACTTCAATACCTTCTTGACCAAATGTATGATGGGACGACAGATTTTTTTTCACGATTACTGTGTTTGTCCCCGGGAAAAAGTTGTTCAGTTTGATGGCCTGTACCACACCCCCAAGTTTGGTCACACCCCTCTGAAACACATTGTATACAGGCTCGATATTTGTGATTGAATTTAATGACTGAAAAACCGGTAGAAACTTTTATTTATTTGCCCAAATCGTGAGTATTCAATACTCTGATGTGAGTTTATTATTAGCGAAACTAAAATCCTTTTCATGTTAAACAAAATTATAAACAAAATAGTAGATATTTTATTATCAAATATTGGAAAACCCGTTACGTTAATCTACGATAATATACCTTTGCGGTTTCTTGCATCATAAAAAATAAATTAATGATGCTCATAGAAATCGCCTTCATGGGCGACAATTTGGGATAATCATACGAATGTTGTTGAACTATCAAAATGAAAGTCATAGAATTGTAAGTGTGTTACGCAATTATCCCTTATTATCCCTTTATGATGACATGTTTCATTTTAGACATCAAATCGGCAAAACCACGCATACCTTGGAAGCACTTGCGACTAGTTTGCGACCGCGGCTGTGACCGCAACGGGTCGCGTTACTAACAGTATTTCCTATTGAGCGATCGCATGTTCATATGATACGGCGATTTGGGGTTGCATGTGTTAAATTGCTTTTATTGGGCAGAGTATGGTTTGCCGCATGTCAGTCGATGTTAACTCGTAGAGGCGCGCGTGGAACACGTACGCGCCGTCCGGCAAGGGCCTGGTCCTGATGATGAGACAGGTGCTTAAGTGTGGTTGAGTGTACACAGCTGTTTTCATTGATGACAGTTAATCGGGTTTCCGATCTGATTATGATTCTGAGTAATTATCCGCTAGGTGACAACAACTAATGATTTCACAACAGTGGGGTGATTGCGTAACTCACTAACGAATACCTTCAATTTTGACGAGTGAACAACATATTCATTGCGTCATTTACGTTAACTAGCTGACGAATTTATAAAACATAATACATATATGAAGCAATGGATTAGGAATTTCCATCGGGTTGTTGAAAAAACTTTGTTAGTTACGGGGTGCTGATTATTTAGCATTTCATTAGAAATCGGTGAAATCGAGGAAAAACACTTTCAGAACAGCGCACAGTGTTCCGAAACAAAGACTAGTGTGTCTAATTTTCGACTAGTCTTTTTCCTTTTCTAAGTGTGTTAGCTATTGTTTTGAAATTCTCAATTTACTAAGGGAAAACTTTCACCCATTGCTTGAGTCTAAACTCTGGAAACACCGTAACCTTCTTAAAATTACTGAATTAAATTTTTGTCAATAAGGAATATTTAATATCAATCTCCTCTTTAGTATTATAAAGTTGTATTACCGAGTAGTGCTTCCGGCATGTCCTACGACCTCCTACGACCAAAAATTCGAAAACGTGACATCTACCAACCCGGACTGGGCCCGCGTGGTGTATTACGGCCCACTCCCTCTCACAGAGAGGAGGCCTGTGTCCCAGCAGTGGGAACATTATAGACTAATTATGCTAAAGTAGTATTACAGCTGTTGCATTGCAGTAACTCTTTAAGGCTCCTTCATACAGGCGCGACACGACACGCGGCACGACACGCGACACAAAGACACCGCAAGTCGCGCAACGAGCCGTGCCTTTGTGTCGCGCGCGGTTATATCGCGAGCCGCGCCTGTTTGTAGAAGCCTTTACTTGTGTGAGTGTGCCGCACATATAAACTAGAAAATGTAAGAGCTACTACTTCGCGTGCCAAAAATCGCACCAGCTTGCGTACAAAAATCGTAAGCCGCCACTTTCGCGCTCAGTCCTGTGTACCTACTGCTGGCTGGGAGAGCGTGAGCGAGAGCCCGAGCTTGTGACGTCATAGTAGGTAGTAAAAAAATGGCACTCTTGGTTTACATAGATCGTGATACTTGCGTTATCTATGTCTATAGTATATCTGTGGTGTGCCGTATCCGTATCTAACTCTTAGTAAAATTCTAGCAATTTACGATTGATGGCTTTATTTCCCTTTTTTGATTTATATTTGCAAATCAAATGGTTTTATATTATTTTCTATACGTCTGAAATATAATAATAAAAGAAACGGTTTTCGATCGTAAATATTGCGAATTTACTGTGAACTAGCTTTTGTTAGCGACTGTACTTGCATTTAAGTTTTGGCTACGCATCTTTAGTACTAGAATTCCTGTATGCGTTCGTCCGGAGAATAGCTAACATTCCTATTTCTTTGAAACAGCATTGCTGTGGACGCTGTGGTTCTAATTGTAGATGTAGAGTACCTAATTTTAATGGGTAATGGTAAAATTACAAACACATGTGTCATTGTAACGTTTTCTTTAACGTTGGCAACGCATAGGCAAAGCCTTTGCTAATTACGTGTCCATAGAGGACAGTATCCATTTTAAAAATACGAACACGTTATGATTCTAAATGCGAATTTTACCACCGCGTTCAAGAGCAGTGTCAGTGTCAATATTCCATAACAATTTTGACACTAGCAGCTCTTGTGCTGAACTCGTTCATTGTCATTTGTGAAAATCAACGAGCGCGAAAAAAAAAACGCGCAATTAAAAGTCTGCCTTCAAAGCAAGAGTAAACAGGCATCTTCTGGGCACGCTCGTTCCATCATAGACCTCATCCATCGCTGTTCATCAGGCGTGATCGAGTTAAAGAGCAGGCCCATTCAGCAATTAAAAAAATGACATCTTTAAAGTCGGTTAAAATGGTCAACTGCATATTTTCGTAGACCTTTGATAGACTAGGATAGTGATTAAAAAAGTCTCGTGATATTTCTTAGGCTTCGTGTAAACTGATCAACAAGAAAAAAAAGAAAAAAAAAACAAATCAACAAACAAATCCCCATTTTTTTGATGAAGTCGTAGTCAACTTCGATAAAACCATAACAATTTGCTCGAACAAGTAAATCAAATAAAGATATAAATAATACTGAAATCGATATGTTTTACGACCACAATGCTCTGGCACACGCAAGTACGCACCTGGTCTGTTTATTGACACGATCAGTTTCATAATGTTTATATTATTAAACATTGGCTGTTGTATAATACTTTCTATACTTGAAATTCAATGTGGCACTCTAAGGATATCATAAAATACGATAAGATATTGAATGTAAATGCAATCGTCTCGATGATCGTATTTCCTATTTCTCATCATCTAGTGTTACCTACATCAAAATCAATAGTCATTTATTCAAACTGGGCTGAGAATCAACACTTTTTAAACGTAAAATTACATAAGACAGTCTCCCAAAACCGCCGTTCATCACTAAGACTATAGTGCTGAAGTAGAAACTAACAAGAACTGGGAAGAAGAAGTGACGCAACAAACTCCACAGCAATTCAGTTTTCTATTCAGTGAGAAGAACATGATTCTATATAATAGTATAGAAAGTAATTAACATTACGAGACACAAAACGTTAAATTAATTTGTTTGCCATATGGCCAGCTAGCAAACGCCTATCTGGGGGCCTAAAAAGGCCACTTTGAAAGAATCATAAAAGGATAACATTATGAATCATAATGGATAGTTAAGTGTTAAGTTAATCGTATCAAATCACATTGGTGAAGGATTTCTCAGTTATTTTTTTTGTCTGTGCTAAAATACCAATCAATCCAATCCAAATCCAATCCCAATCTCTTTGATTATACCTACGTAGCGCAGCGAAAAAAAGAAAAACATGGACTGTCTTCACCATATTATGATTCATAATGTTATCCTTTTATGATTCTGCCAATATGGCATTTTTAGGCCCCCAGGTGTGATGTTGTGTATTCATGATCACTGCTGCCTGCACTCATGCTTGACATTATTCCTTTACTCACGCGTGCGCACAGATTGGTATATTATTTGTCGAAACCCTAATTGCTAAACCTGTGATAAAATCATACTCAGTGTTGCCATTAACACCACTCGCCGCCGCTAATAAAATACAAATTAAAAGGAAACATTTTCTTCGAAACGAAACGTCTATAAAACGCTATTTTCGTCAATTCGAGGAAAGTGATTGTCATAACAGAGATAAATCTCAGAATACAATGTTGTGCTGTCTTTGAGAAGGGGCTGATGAGTTGGTTTTGTATAATTAGGAGCGATTCATTGCTTAGAGTGCAATTTATAGGACTACTAGCGACTTTGTCCGCGTGAAATTTCTTGTTTTAACATAAAATATATCCAAAACAGTCGGCAGTACTGCTGTAAGCTTCCAGTTAGCATAATAATCAGTCTATAATGTTTCATGTCATGCACTGCTGGGACATAGGCCTTCTCTCGAAAAGAGGGAGTGGCCGTAATCTACCACGCCGGCCCAATGCGGATCGGTCTCCTATGTGAAAGAATTTTCGGAATCTTACGGAACTGTCTTATGCAATTTTTATGTTCTAAGTGCTGTTTCACAACCTAATTTGAATAAATTACTTTTGAGTTTTGATTTTTGGAGGAAATTCCTTTTTTTTTTCTTCCTTATTTCAAAAGTTTTTTACCAAATCGAAGACCAATTAAGCACGAAACGAAACAAAACGAAACACAAAACACACGAAACGAAATGAAACGAAACACACGAAACGAAATGAGACGAAACACACGAAACTAATAATGAATAAACCTTTTGTTTCTTGACTAAACTACTAAAATCTCTCATCTCGCTCAATCATTAATTGCTTCGCCGAATCCCCGTCTGGTTTAAGCGCGGTTTTTGTTTATATTCTGCGGCAATTAGGGGCTAATTAGGCTTGGTTTATCATTAACTAGTGTTTGCCCGCGGCTGTGTTCAGGTAGGCGGCTTTTTTTTTTTTTTTTTTTTTTTTTTTATCGTGGAGAAATGCTCATGCATACTGCACTACCACGGGGAGATAGTACAGTTATGTGGGACTCTAACCCACTAAAACTCCACGGTGTCCTCCTCTGCCGCTTACGGCGGGAACACGGGCACGCGTTAGCACTCATCCGCGAACCCGCCGCGGCTGTCCGTTGCCGGACCCTCCTCTGGGGAGTACTCCCCATCACCGGCGCACTAGAACACATAGCACGCCGTGACCACCCCAGGGACCAAACCAGCACATGGGCGCCAGACGTCCCCGTGTCTGGGCACCCTTGGTCCCCCCTGCGACGGGTCAGGACATTGGCCCCGCCGCCTGCCAATTTTCGGCTGCAGAGGATAGGGAGAGCGGCCAACGTAATACCGACACTCCTCTTCCCCTGCAGCCCCACCGCGTCCGCCATCGTACGGTAGCGACCCCGTCAAGGCCGCGGAAGGTAGGGAGAGCGGCGCACCGTAATACCGGCACTCCTCTCCCGCCGCGGCCTCCAACCCTCAGCCGCGATGCCTCAGGCACGACATCGCGGCCCGCCTCAGTTGCGATGTCGCCCAAGCGACACCGCAACCTACTTTTGGCCGCTACGTCGTTGGCTTGTCGGCAAAAGCCCTGACGAGCGGCCCCTCCTCGGGTTCCTCTTCGCTTCACCGTGGGTGTCCAAGCCACGGCTACTGAGCCCCCCCGCCTCGACAATGCGGGAACCCACCGGGGGGGCAGGTAGGCGGCTTGATTGATGTTTTAAGGGAATTTAGGAAAAGTATAGCGTGTGAGGTAGGTCTCTCTGCCTGTGTGGCTTTGTTAAGGAGAGATTCGCATGTAAGTCATTAATTCTAAATATTATTTTGAAGTTTATATCCTTTAAATGATTCCTTGTTACCTTTGAAATTATGGTCTTTCCATACTTTAATTTGAAAACATTGTAAAATATAATTATTTTTAAAAGAGTAACCGTGGAGTGTCTTGCCGGCCCTTCTCCATAGGAATGGACAATTGGAACCGTGCATATAGTATCTGACGTTTCATAAGTACCCATGTAGGTTTAATTTTTTTTTTCTAGCCTGTGCTGTCCCGCTCCTGGGCAAAGGAGTCCCACCACTCCTTCCATCTTTCGCGAGCCCGCGCGTCCTCCGATGGAACCTACCCAGTTCGTCCCGCCATCTCCTACGTGGTCTGCCGCGACCCCGCCTCACTGTCTCAGGGCACCAATTCTGCGCTATACGGGCCCACAGTTTGGCATGAGGCAGACATTTCCTGCCCAGTCCCATTTAAGTTGAGCAGCCTTTTGAGCCACGTCAGCTATCTTTGTTTTGGAGCGCATTATTGTGATTCGAACACGATCCGTTAATTTTAACGCCTAGTATACTGCGCTCCATTGCTCGTTGGCAGACCTTGGTTGGGAGAAAGGTAAGGCAAGGGTTGGTTGGGGTTGGGGGAAGGTTGGGAGTGGTTGGTTTGGTTTGAGTTTGGTTTGGAGAAGGCTTTCTTTCTATGAATCCAGAAGTCCAAACTCAAGGTTTAAGTACATATATGAAATAAAATACTTTGATATTGTGATTAAATTAATATCTCGCTGAAAGAAAATTACTTAGAACCTAAGACAAGGATAATATGGAGATTTTCATTCGAAAGCAAGTATTTCCGTAGAAAAAGAACAATATTTTTTTATTTCTTGTTAATTAATTGGATATAAGTACTTCTAATAGGTACCTAATAAATAAACTAACAGTCCCTTGGGCACATTACCTGCAGTCGACAGCGATGCAAAGGACTACTTCTACGCCATATTTTAGTTTATAATAGCAAACGAGTCGTTTATAGTCGTGTTCGTGTTTGTATTTTTTTTTTGTAATAGTTTTAGTTAGATTAGGATATTATACTTTTAATTTAATAACTTTATTTGTATAGAAAGTATTTTGTTGACATTTCCGTACGAACTGATAATGATAAACTATCCTAAACACAAGATTATGTAAGTAAACAAAGTTTGTATACGTATGTAAGTATAAAGTTTGTGTCTTTCTATCTAATCGTGGGTGTATCGAACTTATATCTATGTAGTTTAACGAAATAGATAGGAGAGGAATACGATAACGTCTCCAATTTGATGAGCTCGAGTATTCCATGTTTATTACTTATCCATGACATTTTGTGTAACTATCCTTTTTACCGGTCGAAGTGGAGGTGCTTGGGGGGGAGGCCTATGTCCAGTAGTGGACGTCTTTCAGCTGAAATGATGAATCCTTTTGGGTTAAATCCAAAACAAAAGCGACGCGACGCAGCGCGCACATTTTAATAGAGCGAAACAAAATATAACTTTATTTACTACACAAAAGATACACATTTCATTGTGAGAATTCAGAATAAGTTGCACCACACAGCGCTGCTCCTCGTATCATCGCGTTGCGCGAAATGTGGGTGTATTATAGAGTACCTACACTTCTACCTAACGTAACATAACATCACGATTAATTAGCCAAACATGAGTAGGCAAGGAAAGCAGCTCAGTTTCTTTGCATTTATCAACAAAAGATACATTTAAATGAATAAATATGTACAGAACGCTGTAAGTAGTGTTGCCCAAATGCAAGACCAAGACAAGACCTTAGCCAGTCTTGGTCTTGGTCTTGCGTCAATACACCTGGTCTTGGTCTTGGTCTTGGTATTGCGCTCTCAGTCTTGGTCTTGGTCTTGGTCTTGCAGCAAGAGTCTCGCAAGTCTTGCGAGACTACTACTTAGACTAGACTACATTCAAATACCTATTAGCCTATTGCTCAGGGTGGCAGGGACATGGATGCGCAACCGCTTACCATGGATTCAAGTACATGATTCAGGACCCCCCTGCGTTGAAATTTTTCGTCGGATTTTTCGTAATTTATAGGTTTTTTTTTGCAATTTTTTTTTACTGTAAACTGTATAAAATCATTATTTCTATCTGACCCAATAATATTTTTAATTAAAAAATAGTAAATTCACTTGTTTCACTTAAAACAGCAATGTAAATAAAACTCGAAAGGGCTACCTGTACCTGATCAGCTTTATTGCTAAAGTTCATTTGCGAGGTCAACACTGTCTTCGTACCTACGCTATTCGCTTTCAAATGCCGCGACAGAGGGACCGCAGCGCCAAGCGGTCTCCTCGTATTATTAACGCACTTGAAAATAAACTTTAAAATTATTACAATAAAGTGCATAAATGCTTGAACCTGACAAAAAATGCGGAAGATTGCGTTAAAGAAATATGGCAGATTGTAGTAGCTTGATGTACTGGCGTCTGTACCATAAACATCGGCTGGCTTAAAAACTGCTACTAGTACTATGTAGACCTACTCGACTCGCTGTTAGTTTTAAATTTTGCTGAATAGAAGAATAATTTAAACTTTGAAACATAAATACCTACATAATTTTTACCAACCTACTAACGTTAGATCGGCACATTAGACTTATACAAGTATAATATAATACTCTAAGTAGATATACCTACAATACAAGGTATGAAATGAACTTTGCTAGAAAGTTATGCTAGGTACTTTTTATCACATATGGGAGCAAATTTGTAAGTAACACGCTACCTACTTACTTAATAAATAGTCGAAACATATAATAATCAATACAATACCTTTTAGTGTTATGACGGTACGGTTTTGATACTGGGGAACGTCTATCAAAATCGGGATTGAAACCAAATATCTACTATAACGCCCAAATCTCAGTTTGACTTAACTGCGAGACGCAAGAGTCTTGCAGGCTTAGTCTTGTTCTTGCTCAAGTCTTGCAGGGTTCAGTCTTGGTCTTGGTCTTGCTACAATAAGTCGGTCTTGGTCTTGGTCTTGGTCTTGCAAAAATACAAGAACAAGACCAAGACTGCAAGACCAAGACCGATTTTGGGCAACACTAGCTGTAAGCAACCATATTTAATAAAATGTAATTACGTTTGCTCTGCTTCATTGATAATACAACAGACAGGACAGGTAACAAGACAGGTGGCGCCGCCTAGCGGATTCCCAAGGCGTTACATATCTTTACAATTAATATTATTTGTGTGTGACGTATGTGCTAAGATATAAGGCTTGTTTGTATGTTTAAAATGATATTTGGATGAAAAATATTTACTAAGTGTGGTTTACCTGAAATGGTTTGTACGAAGCTCGAAATGAGCTTTTTAACAAATGCTTTATAAGTATAATGATTTAGTAGAATTTCCACAGATAAACCTAGATAACGACAGAGCAACTACTTCGCGTGCCAAAAATCGCACCAGCTTACGTACAAAAATCGTAAGCCGCCGCTTTCGCGCTCATTCTTGTGTACTGCTGGCTGGGTGAGCGTGGAGCGCTTGTGCTAGGTTTTGGGGACACCCCTTTACAGTCTCCCCAGAGAATGATGTGCCCTGACAGGCATTGCACAGAGGGGGCTCCGGATTGGATTTTGAGAAGAAACGGTGCCCCCTTCCATAGTGCAGATGGTTACCACCGTCGGGGTTAGTGAGGTGAAAATGCTACACTCCCTGGTTTTATCCCCAAGGACCAGGCCCCCTGGGTGGGGGGCCTGGGGTTTCCAACCACTAAATAGTGCTTATGACGTCATAGGTAATAAAAAAATTGCACGTTTGGTTTTCATACAGATCGTGATACTTGCGTTATCTAGGTCTATCTATATCTATGAGAGTTTCCGAGATTACTACTACGATTTACCAGATTTTCATGGTGATCCGGCCGAGAACCAAAGTCGTCGACATAGCTCACAGAATTAGCACTCTCACTCTTTCCATCGACTCGGAAAAAAGACGAAGCTCACAGAATAAGCAAGCAAAAGTGGCAATGGGCCGGCCATATTAGCCGTAAAACCAATGACCGTTGGGGAGTGCAATTGGAATGGCTTAGGTCCAGCAATGGACTGCTGGAGGCTGATGACTAGAAGTTCTCGTTCATTCTTTTTAAACGTATCTACTACTTGCTTACTAACTTAATAGAAAGGATCTATGTGTAGAATCTCTCTAAACGAAACCCAAGCTTTTTAACAATTTTCAATCCCGGAAAATAGTAATTGAACCGAATGGAAATACTAATTTAAAAACACAATTTAAGTAGTTTTATCTTCAAAGTGCACAATTTTACATAAATTTTATTCAAACATATAAGTTTCAAATTAATAAGTTTCAAATTTCAAGTTACAAAATATCATCTTTATTTTAATGAGAATAAGTTGATTTCAGAGTGACTAGCACAATTGAAGAAGTTACAAAAATTATTGAAATTGTAGCGTAAACTGAACTTTATTGGGTAGAATTTAAAGTTATTTTTTCATTAACTCATATTTGTTTACATTTTTGGCAAATAAATCGCGAATGCAGATTACATACCTACATACATAAAACCTCACGCCTTCTTCGCATGATGGTAGGCAGAAATCACAGAACGCCATCTGCTACGATCCTTACATCCTCCTTTTGCATCGTTTACGTTCATACACCTGGTCATACACTCACGCCGGTTGCGGAGTACCTACTACGCACCTGCCTGACCATTCTGAAAAATATCACCAATAAGGTCACTACATGTCCTTCTAGGGCAATTTTGGTTCAAAGAAATTCCGAATTTAAAAATAGTATATTGTTTGCCAAGGGAGCAAACAACTATTTTGAAGGCGAGAGTGTTTCTTTGAATCCAGAGCGCAGGGAGGGATTCAAAGTACGCCACACGAGCTTAAAATAGTGTTGCTCCCGAGGTGGACACTCTACGCTCTATGAAAAAATAAGTAAGTGCAACGTATGAATAAGAATAGTACGTTTATTTATTTACATACAATTACTTGAGGAAGACATACTCATTTTTATAAAACTAAGTAAAATTATAATTTGAGTAAACAATTACAAACGAGGCAGGAATGCTATTTGCGCGTTTTTTATTTTTTCACAAACATTTTTTTTTAATTTGGATCTCGCGTTTTGCTTTGTTATACAGCCTGTTACTTGTTCAAAGAATGTTGGTGATTGATCTCTTTGGTGATTGGAACTTTTACTACTTAACAATATCCACATTCCAAATTCAAAACACTTTTAGTCCCTAGGGATTAAGGAGCTATTTTAGTCCCTGTTTACGGAGAATACACTAGCTCTTTTTGAATAGATGTGATAAAAAATCACTTGCAGAAACAATGTCAAGAAGACTTTTTTTCTAATGAAAAAAACAGTTGTGAGCACAAGTGTCCGCGCACTGTTCCAGAATGTATGCCCAAGATAAAACCTGCGAACAAATAGTAACAGACAAATATTGAAGCGCATCTGTGCGCAATTGTACAATGACAATACCTCGTCTATGTGCTTAAGTGTACAAAGGAAAGAACTTCTCGACACGGTTTTCGATTTTTACCGTGTAGAGTATTTTGTTAAAATGTTTATATCTAGCTGTGCTTCGCGGTTTCACCCTTATAAGTCTCGATTTCGTGGGAATATCAGGATAAAACGTATCCTATGTCCTAATCTAGGCCATGATCTACCCATGTGCCATATTTCATGCAAATCCGTTCACCCGTTTTAGCACTTAAGTCCGTTTCTTAGTTTCTATCAGAATTTCATGAGGTCCTGGGGTCAATACCTGGGTCAGGCAGTGTTATTGGGTTTTTCACCAGGAAGTTCTCAGTTGGAGCCCGGAATCCGGATGCCGGATGGTGTACCCGGTTGTTGGCAATAGGCTTACCCCTATAGACATAACTGGTGATATGTGAGTGTATAGTACATCTGCCTAACCTTTCGGATACAAAAGAAACATTTTATAAGAGTAACGGTGGAGTTTCTCGCCCATTCTTCTCCATACGAAAACTACCTTTTGGAATGGACGACTTATAGAATCAATCCTATTTAAGGCCTTTTTTTTCCTTTTAAGGCTCGTGCACACAGGCGCGACGCGACACGCGACACAAAGGCACCGCAAGTCGCGCAACGAGCGGTGCCTTTGGGTCGCGTGTCGCGTCGCGCCTGTGTGTATGAGCCTTTATTGTAAACTAGCGGCCCGCCCCAGCTTCGCACGGGTGCAATTTTATCACACTAATATTACAAAAGGAGAAAGTTTGTGAGTGTGTGTCTGTTTATATGTTTGTTAATTCTTCACGCTCAAACGGCTGGACCAATTTTGATAAAATTTTGTATGGAGGTAGCTGACATCCTAGATTAACATATAGGCTACTTTTTATAACGATATTCCCACGGGATCGACACTTATTCGGTGTAACCGCGGGGCGCAGCTAGTTTGAAATAAATGCTTTGACTTTGTTATGTTACACTTTACAAATTATCTTTTAACTATAACTTGAATATTCCTGAACATTTTCCTCCTAAACTTAAACATAATACTGAAAGGCTCCTGCAAACAGGCGCGACGCGCGACACGAATCGCGCGCGTCTCAAAGGCATCCCTCGTTGCACAACATGCGGTGCCTTTGCGTCGCGTGTCGTGTCGCGCCTGTTTGAAGGAGCCTTAAGTTGTATGTAGCTGATGTAGGATATCACTTAGCCATCGTGATAACAGCTCTCTTATCTACAATACTACACAATATGTTAATGTTAACACGTTTACGCCTGACACGGTCGTGTAGTATCAACAATCTTACACCCACGAGTGAAGGGTTGACAGGGAGATAGCTTCATCGATTCGGAGAACTACGCTTTAGAGAGTATAAACTTCGAAAGAATTAAGAGAGTTAGAAATCTTATCAGAAACAAAATTAGGAATTTTGTTGTTAACTATGATGTGGATAAAGTACTTTTGTTTTGTTTTTACACAAGACGACTTCGTAATAGGTGCGTTGGAACCAAAAACGTACCGAGTTTTCTTTTATAGTAGCTTCCACACATAATTAATCCTTCGAGCTGTTTCTGCAGCTCTGGTGCCACGGTGGAACTCGAATTCGTAAATAATGCGATATTTTAATTTTTCATAATTGTCAACAGAACGATGTCAAAGAAAAATCAAACGACGCCAAAACAAATGAATCACTAAATTCGAAACACAAATACCAAGCCTAAATATGAACTGAATTTGAATTTAGAATTCCTAACCAGATATTTGAGATCAAAGCCAGTTCGACAAAACGCCAATTTCATATCTAATATAAGATTTAAAAAAATCTTTTCAAAAAATTCTAGAACCAGCACCTAAAGGCTTATAATAATATAAAAATAACAATAATGATTTTTATTTCGAACAAAAGAATCCATAGTGTTGGTAACATAATATTAAAACGACTTATTATGTAGTGTTAGTACCAATCACCCTCCGCACAAACTGCTTTACCATGAGGGTTTTCTGAAATGACGTTCGCTAAGTGGTAGCACTGACACGTCAGTTCCAGGCATCTGTCAAAGAGCCCATATTTTCTTTAGTCATGACCGAATTATGAACGAATGAATGAATCGAATGAGGAACGTCATCATATATTTTATATTCATTGTCGAAATGGAAGACCTCTTGTCAAAGTGGTGCCAACTGGTGTCGTAAATTTTCACGAAAACCCCCACGAAACTCTCCGCTACAGTTCTCAGGATGCTGTTGCGACTGTCTCTCACTCTCCTCAGTTGTTATTAATTTTATTTATTTTTATACCTACTACATGACGCAGACACTTCGCAGACAGCATTGAGGAAAATTATAATGATAACGTTATCGTACATACTTTAAAGATGAAAAATTGCCTTGACTCTTGACTTGTCAACATATTTAAATCTGGCGATTACAAGCATCTCATACCACAATTCTTCCCGTAAAATAATATTTCTTTCTCTGTCTGTCGGAGAGCAGTTATTTCCTCCATCTTGGCATTCTACTACGGCATTAATATAAGAAATCGGTCAATGTTTGTTCCTGTATACGTGACATGGAACACATGTTTGTTTAATGGCAGTGTCTTCTGGTACTGCGCGGTTGGCAAACCCGCGGGGTAATTGCATAACAGACTAGCAGTAGCTATTAACTATCAAAGTTTTAATTTTGACAGTTCAATAACAATCATTGTGTTATTTACGTTGTAGAGAGACAAATTTTTCGAACATATGAAGCAATGGATTAACTTTAACCTTCAAAATTATTCAAATTGTGATTGAAAGTGTGTAGCAATGAGGTGCTGGTGCCGTGGGGTTGGCAAACTCGGTTGCTAAGCGGAAGTAATGGAGTTAGGTACTGATACACATAATCTGCATTCGCGATTTTTTTACCATAAATGTAAACAAATATAAGTTTATGGAAAAATAACTTTAAACCTTACAACGTAAAGTGGTTGTCTTATTTATCTCAATGAATCACGACTCTTTCAAAAACATGTCCTTTATCAAAATATCAATAATGATAGGAGTTGGATAAGTATTACATCATAGCTTTTTTTCATTTTTTTTTTTTTTGAGGATGGGAAATCATCAAATGACTCCTCCCGCTCTGGGTGGAGCGGAAGGGAGTGTCAGACTCTTACTGACTAAAACCCACCCGTGTTCCTTCCTTCGCCCTTTATGTTGCGGGCCAGCGGTAACCCTTTCGTACATACTAATATACATACAATCATTCTAATTTTTTGTCAGATCAATCTACAAGCAACATACTAAAACACTAGTGTTTTAATTTTTTTATCCAAACAATAGATATTTTGTTACTAAATAACTGCTTCATATTCCACAATAAATTACCAGTGTTGTGTCATCGCGCTTGAACTATTTCTTTTCTATGCAGTCCGACAGTGACCGCGCTCTAGGTCATGTAAGCCCTTTAAGCTTTTCAAATACAAAGGTTTATTTAAACATCAAACGGACCAACAAAGACTGGAGTGCATGCCTACAAAGTAGGCTCAATAAAATATGGTGTGTGTATACGTGGATCATATGCGAGCACCGTTATATAATTTACTATAGAGTTACCGAACTCCGCGCTGTAAGCCACTTCAAGTGCGTCTCCGTTGTTTTACGGTTTTTAGACAGTTATAGATTTGTTACGTGTTTTTTTTTTATTATAGTATATTCTTTATTTCGGACCACACATCTAAGTACATGCCTTCCAATTTTTGGTTCTAGGACATGCCGGTTTCCTCACGATGTTTTCCTTCACCGTTTTAAGAGCAGTAGTGATGGAAATGAAAATGGTGGTGAAATAATTTACACAAAGTAAAGCGCCTGTCTTGGTTCGAACCTGTGACCTACAACTGGGCTGTTACCACTGAGCTTCCAGTACTCTCAAAGACATGACACTCTAAAGACAGACATTCTGAAATTCGAAGACATGTGACATCTACCAACCCGCACTAAGCCCGCGTGGTGAATCATGGCCCACTCCCCTCTCTCTAATGTCAATGCTGCCTATTCGAAGCTAATATACCTATGTAAATTGTATTAGAGACTGGCTCCGATATCCCATTCATTGCCTCTTGACAAAAAAAAATTGAAAAGCACACTCGTCAACGAATCAATAAACAAATTAAATCAAATAACACTTAAATTAAACTGAATGTACAGACTTTTATTTGCATAAGAGCAGCAAACAATGAAAGAAAATGAGCGCCAGACAATAATCCCTTCTCTTCGACACACAACGCTTGAAAATCGTACCGTAGAACAATGGACACACGCACCGTGTCAAGTGTCAGTAACAAGGCATGCTTTCTTCAGAGCACAGACTACATTTATAACCCACAAACTGCACACAACATCAACCTTATAGCTTTGTTGCTAAGGTTGCTTTTGGCATTAACAGGATATAGATACCTTTGATTTTGAACCACTTGAAAATACGTTCAACTTTTGTATGAACGATACTATGTTATTTCGGGATTGTATGATGTTTAAATAGGGTTCAGCAGGAGTGTAGGGTGTCATAACATTAGAGGTTGTGTTAGTAAGATTATCGTTGTAGACCCTTAGACGACTTTGTAACAGGAATGTTATGTTATATGATTTTATTAGCTGGTTTTCTGGATATCCTTGGAATTAAAGTTATGTCGTACGAGATGTAACTGATATGTAATAAACCTACATGGACTTTTAGTATCGTAACAACCTGATATTCGATAACAAGCAATAAGGATACGACTTATGGCTCTATTAAAATTATTGGTAATGTTCAGTAAAATCACATTGAATTATAATGATGCACGCAGGATGATGAAAACGCTATAGAAAGTAGAGGCAACTGTTAAAATACTTCAAGTTTCAAGTAAATAAGTTGCTTAGCAAAGCAAGCGATTTTATCGCGTGTCGCGCCTGTTTGTAGGAGCCTTTAGATACGTACTGTAGTATTCTTGAAATTCATTAAGCCTTGTTTTCACCAACATTTAAATCAACTGATTAAATACTTAATCAATTCTGTATTTAAAATTTTCTTGGGAAATTTGACATAAACCAACTGTTTAAATACCTAACCGGTGGTTTGAATGTTGGTGAACTCAGACCTAACTTTGCAAATTCGAACGCGAACGGAACGCTATGAAAAACAATTGAAATTGAAATGATGTCAATTTTATTGTTTTAGAATCGAAATGAACCAGTCTTACTGAATACCACTGCGATTCTTTAAATGAGTCTTCGGTCAGCTGGACCCGGTCGCTTCTGGACCCACGGGTCCAGTTGCGACATCATTAAGCATTGAAAGCCGTTGGTCGTCGTAGATTTTTGACAGTCGTTACGGGTAGTCAGGACTTCAGGAGCCCAAGTCTGACAACCAGTCTTACCAAGGAGTGTCGTGATACCGAGTAACTGGGTTGTGGAGGTCAGATAAGCAGTCGCTTCATGTAAACACGTAAAAGACTGGTATTCAGATGCATCCGGTTAGACTGGAAGCTGACCCCAATATTGTTGGGAAGAGGCTAGTCGGACTGATTTTGATTATCCCTCAATGCAATGAAATGTCAGTATGAAAGCTGTGGTGAATTATGGAATTAGAGTAGGTATACCAACTTCCAGTTCCATACATTACCAACTGCAAAATTACTCAATAACTGTAACTAACAGTCGATCGATGTTAATTAGTTCTCGTTAAAGTTGCTGACATTCAACCTTTGCTGCTGACTCCGGTACATTTAACGGGATGAGGTATTATGTTTTTTGTCAGTGGCCGGCAGGTAGTAGCTTTGCCTTTTAAGCCAGTTTTAATTCTGGTGAAAATACATAGTTGTATTTATGATCAAAACTCAAACTCAAACTCAAACTCAAAGCATTTATTTCAATTAAACCTTGTACAGGCACTTTTGAATTGTCAAAATTAAAATAGTCCGTCAGTTAGTCAGAAAGTTGAAGCTAGTTGCCCATTCCAAAACGTAGATCTCTATGGAAAAGAACGGGCAAGAAACTGGTCCAGCAAGGGTTCAGTGGCTTTGCAGACAATAGTTTTAAATTCTGTTCAACTGGCTTCATATTTCTGACTGACCGACTCCTTGACAATTCAAAAGTACCTGTAAGTGATTTAATTTAAATAAATGCTTTGATTTTGTGTTTGAGCAGGGCCTCCCATTGTCATAGTTTGCCTAATCGAACCATATATTGAAAAAAAAATTACAACACCTGTCCAAAAAGAGCAAAAAGCCAACGTCACGCGGTGTTCCCAGGCGGTCACCCATCCAAGTACTGACCGCGCCCGATGTTGCTTAACTTCGGTGATCGGACGAGAACCGGTGTATTCAACGTAGTATGGACGTTGGCGATGAGCGAATTGAAATAGTTGATCAATATTGTAATGATACTATTCGTAATCTCAATACCAATATCTCTCACGTACGTAATAAAGTAAAGGTGAGTGACCTTCGTATTGTTTATGTAATAAATAACTCGGACAGTCAAATTTTTTGCTATCTTTTGTTGCCTTTGGTTCTAAGAATGTGGAAGCGATAAAGAGTTTTAATGGCGTGGCGTAGTACCTACTGGCCCGTTCCATTAGCGTTTGTTTATAGAGAAATTAGTATTTTATTGGAAGACATTTCATAGAATTTACATTTGAATAGCCTTTGTGTGTAAATAAATATAAAAGTTAAATACAAAAAGAACGACATTTAAACATATCAACTATTTTGAAACGTCCACCGCCAACGTCCATACTACGTTGAATACACCGGTTCTCGTCCGATCACCGAAGTTAAGCAACATCGGGCGCGGTCAGTACTTGGATGGGTGACCGCCTGGGAACACCGCGTGACGTTGGCTTTTTGCTTTTTTACAAGCACAAGCTTTTTTAGCACTAGCCACAAAACAAGGAATTTTAATATCCTATTTGAAAACTCATGGGAAATATAAATTGAACTGATCCTCTAAAAACTTATTGATGTTCTAAAGACGAAAACTTTTTTTTAATTAATCAACCCCTAAAACCTTCTTGCGCTTCTAATAATGCACACTTTTTAAATTATTGAGCATTTCACCATTTACCTAGTAATTTTAGGTCAATAGGAATTTTTTGAGGTCCACATAAAGAGGCGCAAACATTATTAAGTATATTATAGTGTTCAATAACATTTTTAGGATAGCAAAATGAAAATGATTTGAGGTTCGATTAAGTACAAGTCTTTAGCAATTACACAACTATGTATCTCCATATAAATTGCAAGGTATGTATACAATTATTAACAGTACAATTCTAGCAAATAACTGTACAAATGAATGATGCTTATAGCACTAATGCCTCACTTTCTATAATTGTTTGGAAACATGCTGACTATTTGATAGTCGGTGCTAATGATGGAATGATTATTTTAACAACCGCGAAATTTTTCGCTGAAATTATACGCTTCGACGACTTGAATTTCAAAGTCATGCATTATCGAAGAATGGTTAATGATCCTACAAACAATCGCCACACGCGATATAATCGCGCGCGACACAGCATTCAATTCCACGAGTGACGATATTTAATGTACGTTTGCTGGGCAGTCAGCTCCGCTACCACATTGCTGAGGGGCTAATATTTACACCACGACATAAGCTCTTCTAATAAAAAAGATGTGTTCCAAAAATATCTGATGAAATTAAAAACAGCCTCACAATTTACCTAGCCTTATGTCTTGGTCGGCTTCCAGTCTAACCGGATGCAGCTGAATACCAGTATTTTACATAAATTGACTGCCTGTCTGACCTCCACAACACAGTAGGTAATACGATACGGTATGGTATAACGAGCATCTACAGGTTCGTTTTCTGATCCATTAATTGTTTACATTTCCTTCACATACTTTTGAAACAGACTTTACTGAGTTCGTGCAGATAAGAAAGAAGAAGATTTACATATTATACGTATTATGGTATGTGTGTTACGTTTTATGTTAGTTATGTAATATCGTGTAAAGTAATTGGTTTACTCTGTCTTGAAAGCGAAAGTTTCGTTGTGATGTATACAACCGTTTTTGAAATGCGCTTCCAAATAGATTTATGTTGATTGATTTGCGACTTTGTAAGCGTATCTCACTGAGCTTGGGAATCAATCAGTGTTATGTCTAATTAAGTTCTGCTTAATTGGTAAGCATTAATTAAGATTTGCTACTTCGTTGCTCGCATACAAGAATCTCACAATAATTTCTAGAGACCGCTGCACGTTGTATTTCTCAATCATGTGTCTAAAATAATTCTAAAGTTGATTTAAAAAAATATCAACGTTAATATTACGCTTCAAACAAAATATGTTTGAAGTACAGACGCCAGCACATCAAGCTACTACAATCTGTCAAATTTAGTAGATTTTCAACTTTATCGCTAAAACATAAAGTTTAAAGTTGTTTGAGAAAATTTGACAGTTTGAGGTAGCTTGATGTGCTGGCGTCTGTACGTTGTCTATGGTTTCGCCGTTCTACCTGTAGCACCTACAGAAACACAGAAATACAAGAATAACGCACCTGCTCCTCATATCAGGATTTATGGAGCAGGTGGTTATTCCTGTCGATAGTGACTAGGGCAGCGACCCTGACACTATGCCTGACTGGAACTGGGATGCCAGGCGGGCGTGTGTGTGACCTTTGGAATCACTCTATCCAAAAGTTGCGCCAGCCCTGGAGATTTCCAGTTAGGCAACGGACGGACTGCACGAGCAACATCTTGAGGACTGATGGTAAGTGCTCCTATTTCTGTGGGGCAATTCTCGTATTTTTATAAGAACGTTCAAATTCAAATCTCAACCTGTCAAAATCACCACTAATTTTCATACATTTTTGACATTGTTGAACGCTTACAATTACCAGATTTGTCCTTCTGCTATTTGATCGCATGCTCGCTCGACCCTTCTAGTCCAATCAACTTTGGTGTCATAGACAGGCACCGACGAACAGAAGGCCAATTACCGTAATTAAAAACGTTCAAAATCTACTCACAATCACATCTCAGCGACCGTCAATGTCAAACGCTTGTCAAAAATTTTGCGAAATTAGAGGTATTTTTTGGCAGATTGAGGCTGGGATCAGGCTGAAAACGTTTCTAATTACGAGAATTGTTTTGCCAGAATGTCGTATGGCGCACACAGGATAACGTAGTACATTGAACACAGGACCTAGTAGTTAGGAACCATATAACCGATCTCAAATAACATAGTATTCGCCTACCTACCACAAAAGAACTTCCTAGTACGTATTCCACATTGGGCACCCGCTTAAATGGCACCTGAGTAAATGTGCCGCTGTGTGTCAGGTGCATTCACTCAGGTGCTATTTAAGCGGGTGCCCAATGTGGAATACGTCCAAAGTACATAATATTATACGAGTACGTATCAATCTACCAACAGTTCCTTCTGCCAAGCAAATATCAATTAAAATACAAATTACATAATTCAAATAAGCAAATTCTTACGAGATGACCCACAGGAAGCTATGAGCGCCATTAAATCCGGAAACATACCTGCAACAAGAAAAACCATAATTAACAATTACTAAATACATAGTGCGGGAAAATTTTTTCCTGAACCTACCGCAATTAAGGTAAAGTAGGTAGTTTCGATGTAGGTAAGGAAACGCGCCATACCGCAAGCTTACCGCAGTAAGTACTTAAGTAGTAAAGGTATCATTTATTTATTTATACCGGTATTCACGCGTGCCGTAAATTGCGAAGGAGGTGTAATGACTAGATGTGGCTTGACATTGAAGTCTGCTGACTAAGAACGTACTGGTGGCGCTACGCACTTTAAAAAAAAAAACCAATCAATTGGGATTGGTTTTATTGAGCCAGAAAGCAAGTTTAGAAAGCCTTAATTCACTGTGACTGGTCAACGATTCCTTGCTTCGAAATTACGTCAATTCCTTAACTAATCCCGGCAATCTTGCGTTCATTTCGGGCGGTGTCGTTCATTGTGTCACAGAGAATACGGCCCCAGCTACTACATTAACTACATCGGTAGTTAAAATAGCACCCTAACTGCGTAACTCACTGTTAATCTCAGTCCGAATCATTTTGAAGGATGTTGCTAATCCATTGCTTTATATGTTCGAAAAATTTGTCTGCTCAACAACGTAAAAAACGCAATGAATGTTGTTGAACTGTCAAAATGAAAGCCATTGCTACTGATAGTGTGTTATGTAATTAATGGACGGAAAACCCTTTTTATATTTATAATAAAATTCTATTCTATTCTATTCTATAGGACCTTTGAAACATCTATCAGCATTACATTTTTTTTTATGAACTTTCCAGTATATCTACCTCCATGGTATAGAAAGCTCGGTACGCGTGGGAATACAAGTTACTACGCGTACTTGTTAGAAATACTGCACAAACATGATATTTTTTATTACTGGCAATACTGGTCATGTGCATGCATTTGATTGGTTCAAATAATTAGAGTTTTCGGATATCGGTGCGGATATTTTTGAAGTATTGGATAATATTTTTTTGGGTAAAAATTTTCGCCTATTTATTTGGGTTTTAGTGTGACCGTAAATTACACTGGATAACAAAATGAACCGCTGCTTTTAATTAGAGTCCTATTCCGCATGGAACATCACCCCAATTGCGCAACACGCTTTATTTCAGAATCCATTCCTTCCAAAAAATACTAACCCATTGCTTCTATTTTTTTTTTATTTAGTCTGGTCGATAAGGTAAATAATACAATGAATGTTGACGAATTTTCAAAATGAAAGTCATGGCAACAGTTACTGTGTTACACCATTGCCCCGCAATTTTCTTATATCGAATAATTTTCAGTAACTATAAAACCAATCAGCAGAATCGATGAATCCATTAGCAAGAACCAGAATAAAATGCATCCAGAAATTCCTGAGATAATCGCAAACAAATAGACAGACACGACGGGGGACCTTGTTTTATAGAACCTAGTGATTCTGTATTTCCTGGAAACAGGTTCTGGTACCATAAAGTTTACTCTCTATAAATATTGTTTTGAAGTATTAGTTTATGTGTACGTTTATTTATAAAACATAAATTGTGCTGGTCCTCCTACGCGATCAAGGCTGGAAGTGCAATCGACATTCCAATTCATTTCTGGGTTATGATATTTTGATTGTGGCCTACTTGTAATAAAAATATGAAAGGAAATTGTTGAAGACATTTTATTTGGCATGTATTTAACCGAACCTCAATTAATTCCCATTTTGCGCTCCTAAAACTACTATTGAACACTCTAATATAATGATTGCGCTTCTTTTTGTGAACCTCCTTTAATTTCTATTTTGTAGTCTTAAAAAAAATATCCAAATAACTGCGACAAAGTTGGATGCCGACCGATCGTCGCAGCACAAAATATGCATGTTTAGAACCGTAAAAAGTGTTCAGAGGTTCATTCATTTAAAAAACTATCCATCATTAGAAGGTCAATAAGTTATTAGAGGATGAGAAGAATGTTTCCCATTTTATATTATGTATTTTTTTTTAATTATATGTGTACGTACCCTGTATCTTTTATATACTCTGCTCAATCATATAACCGTGAAAACTGCTCAAACAAACCACCATCAAATTTCGAAAAGAATAATTAATATTTATATACCTAATGCATTATTTCTCCAATTATACAAATTAAATTAATCGTCATCGTGAGGGCGAAACACAATCCAGTAGAAAATCAGAAAGTCTTTTTTCATTCATAATTTAACGACACTTTCATTCTTGAATGCTGCACATTCATTCATTCACTCGTTCACTTAAAAGATAACGATGTCGGGAGAGCTGTCGGTGACTTTAATATGATTATTTTATTATGGCAACTGACGACTCCATTCCATACTGGCTTCACAAACACAATGAAGATACTTTCTCCGATTAATTGAATATTTACTGCATACTCGTACATTGTTAAGTCATAGAGGAGAGAAAATTATTATATCTACTATTGCACAATTAAAATCAACATTATCGAGACAGCTTCATATTTGTAACTAGCAACGCCCCGCGGTTTCACCCGCATAATTGTCGATCCCGTGGGAATATCGGGATAAAAACTATCCTGTCGATTCCCGGGACTCATTAGTTTGAGTCCCGGGAAAGGACGTAGGATAGTTTTTCGGGATAGGACCGATTTAGATGAAATTTGGTATAGATATAGTTCTCTACACCAATTTTCATCTAAAATCGGTTCAGGTATGGATATTAGTATGGATGTACCAAATTTTGTGCGCGCCTTCATATATTCGGATTCTAAACATTCTCAAACAAATGTCACAGCATTTTCTTAGGTTTAACATTTACCATACCATCACGCCTGAATTCCCCAAAGGGTAAGGCAGAGGTGTAACTATAGTTAACCCACATTTCGCCAGTTATGTTTAAGTCCTATGCATTGGGGACGAGCCTATTGCCACAAATCGGGCACAAAACCATTTTTTTTAAATCCACCATCCTTTTACCTCTACACCCTTCCACGAACCTCCCAAATTGTAGAAAAAGTTTCTGTATTTAAAAGTGCAACTCAAGTCAACCTTGACAGTTTCGGATTTTTCGGATATTCCGCACATTGCGACATCACTACTACTGTCTAAACTTGAGATTGCGCACGTATGGTCAAAGAGGTCAGGTTTCGTAACTAGAACACCTTTTTTATGTTGTATGTCTCTTTTTTGTGCTTTATGTAATACTAGCGACCCGCCCCGGCTTCGCACGGAAACATTATTATTATTATACATATAAACCTTCCTCTTGAATCACTCTATCTATTAAAAAAAACCGCATCAAAATCCGTTGCGTAGTTTCAAAGATTTAAGCATACAAAGGGACATAGGGACATAGGGACAGAGAAAGCGACTTTGTTTTATACTATGTAGTGATTTTGTTTATTACTTACATAGCTTATTATAGAGAGAGATGCCTAAGTAATAATAGCCGCGCGGGTCGTTCGAACAGTTTAAGCTACGCTTGGTCCGCGGATGGGTGACCATCTTTACATACCGAGACCCTCGTGCCTCGGAAAGCACTTTAAGCCGTTGGTCCCGGCTGTCATTCTTGGATCTTTGACAGACGTTACAGGTCGTCAGAAACCCGAAAGTCTGACAACCAGTGTTACCAAGGGGTATCGCGGTATTACCCAACCACTGGATTGTGGAGGTCAGATAGGCAGTTGCTTCATGTAAAATACTGGTATCAACTGCATCCTGTTAGACTGGAAGCCGACCCCAATATAGTTGGGAAAAGGCTAGGCAGATTATGACGACATAGCTAATTATATTGAAGGTCTACGCCCACAGGTTCCCAGACTCTTTTGAAATAAATATTCTAAATAAGAAATCTTCTTGACGTAGGTTGATTAAACAAACAACTATTTCATAATAAAGAAATATAAACATGAAACTAGACAGCTGAAGTATCACACAATGACGACTATTCCGCCATAGGTCATAGCGTGATGTTAAATAGCCTATAGCCTTCCTCAAGAATTGGGCTATCAAATGCAAAAATAATTTTTCAAATCCGACTGGTAGTTCCAGAGATTAGCGCGTTCAACCAAACAAACAAACTCTTCAGCTTTATAATATTAGTATAGATTTTAAGGTATACAAGGTACTGACCTAACTAAGATAAAATTACCATGTTTACAGAGCGATCCTCTACACATAGTTGACTGAGAAAGGGTTTGACCCGGTGGCCTCACGTTCGCCATTCAACATTGCCTCTGCTATTGTCGTTACAATATTTATGGCTCCTAGCCCTCAACCTTCATGGCATAAGGCAACAAATAAGTTTATTTTCGTTGGTCTGCCTCGTTGGTTTTAGTAGTCGAAAGCCCTATTGTTAAGCACGAGGTTCTCGGTTCGATTCGAGGGTCGGTCAAAGTGTCTATTTATTTATTTTGTTAGGAAAAACAAACAATTGTACATTATATATTACATCTAGGATTACATTAGAAGTGGGTAAATGTACAATCCAAAACGTTTCCACAGATTAACTAGGTTAATGATACAGTGAAGACACAATATTCAAGTTACAGAGACACAAAGAAGAAGACAGTAAGAGAATAATGAGGCTGTACTTATTTTAAACTAAAACAAATAATGCTAAATACAATTACTACGAAAACAAACAAAAAAAGACACTAAACATCAAGCAAATGTAGACTATTCACCAAATATTTCTTAAATTTTTGGCGATCTAAAGCGAAATCCAAATTAACAAAATGTTTATTGTAAATTTTGTAATTGTAATTTTTGTTAAAGTGTCCTTGGGATTTTCTAGCCCGGAGTCTGGATATACGCCCGATTGATGGCAATAGGAATGCTGTCTACTACGTGGGTCTTAAACATATCTGACTAAACGTGAGTGTACTATAGAAACACACCTCTACCTACCCTTGAGGGAAAATAAGCGTGATGTTATGCTTTGTTATTATCAAAATCAAAGGTCATTTATTCAAACTAGGCTGAGAATCAGCACTTGTCGAACGTAAAAATTTATAAATTATTATTATTCGATGTCCATTTTCTGGTCAATCTGTTAGTAATGCTAACTGTGTAAACATAAACAGCTTATTAGTCGGTTCGCACGAATTTACTCGCCCGAAACGGGCGCATCGTCACATTTTGAATTTTACGCAATGAAGTTAAGAAAAAAGTAGTTACACGTTTTATCAATAGTTCACTCTTACCACAACACGTAGACTACCAAATAACAGACATAATACATTAAAATAGCACAGACTAAAAGACACACAATACACCAGATACATATATCGGAGAAGGTAGCTTTTCTTGTCATCATCAGCCATATTTCAACTGCAGTGGGCGTACTATGGGTAGAGTTGGTTATTGCGCAATAGAATAACCGTTTGCACTTCAAATCAGATTATAATTTACGAACAATTGAATCACACTAGCTAACAATCACACACTGTAGGTACACGACACATCCAGATACGCAGCGAGATCGTTACCGGGCTGGCTAACCAAGTTGACCTCCGTTGACTGTCCCTCAAGGAACCTCTTTCTTCTAGCGGAGTTCTCATTGCTCCTCTTTTCCAATTTTACATCAAAAACTCCACCCATCCCAGGAAACTCCGGGGAACCATGTGTGTCTCATTAGTCGTTCTGTTGGCTAACTACCCTCAGTTCCCTTCAAAACAATGCTACCAACCTAAGTAATACCAAAACCAGTGTTGCCAGCCAAGTCGCGAGCTCACTCAAGCCATTCGCTTGACGTATCCGAATGAGGCGATTTCTGAACTAAGCTCTATTGGTTAAACCGACTTAAACGTCAAAACCGAGTGACATCTGTTATCGTGTCCTGACAGCTCTAAACTTCAAAACAAACAGCGCCAACCGCTTCACGCCCCGACACATACATCAGACACATAAAAATCAAATAGGTAAGGTCCGATATGAGAAATTGTGCCTCACGTCTGCGCCAAAAACACATCAGCAATAGCACTTCTTTGCACTAGTGATTTTTTTTCTATACTTTATTGCATAAAATTCAAAAATTTGCCAATAGTCTAATATATATTTCTGGAGTTGTCAACTCGCCCACAAATAAATTAACTTCCTGCGAGTCGCCTATAGAAAAAATTATATTATGTCAAAGTCAAAGTCAAAGTCAAAGCATTTATTTCAAATAGGCACATTAAAGGCACTTTTGAACGTCAAAAATTAAAACAAATAGAATTGATTCTAGTCGCCCATTCCAAAATGTAGTTTTCGTATGGAGAAGAATGGGCAAGAAACTCCACCGTTACTCTTTTAAAATGTTTTACAATATTTTGTATACATTAATTATATCATAATAATATGTGAAGACGATGCACCTATGTATTTAGAAGTGACGATTTGCCCGTTTAAAATCGGGCGAGTAAATTCGTGCGAATCGACTAATAAGCCACCAAAATTAGCTGTATAACAATATATAATATAATTCGTTAGGTAACAGCCGATACCGAAGGTCACAAAATGACAAACTCTTTCTTTTTAAAGCTAATTCGATGACACATAACTTCAATCAAGTTTGCAAGAATGCCAAAAAGAAACTAGTTTTGCGAAAAATTCCAATAGCCGACGACCCACTGACCAAATTTTTTTTACTTTACACTAATTACTTAATTAGTGAGGGTCCAGGTTGTTTCTTAGAAAAGAACACGCAGACGGGCAGACAATGCTATTGTGTCCGATTGTTAACAAAGTCCGTAATACGTGGATAAAATTCTTAAAATACTTAAGTGGAATTTTAGACTCTCTTATAGAATAAAATTCATTTTATTTTTATATCTGGAAAAAGCATAGCCGCACAGTTTATCAATAATCTATTTAATTAGCACGGTCACGGCTAGTTTCACGCAAAATTAATTAACTAGTATGTTTTGCGCTTTTAAAACAACTAGCAAATAAAAGATTTTCGAGTTTGTCATGTCCATAAAAATCCGCCTATATGCACAAATAGTATTTACTTACAAAATATTAAGCGGTTGGTTGACTCCTGACGTGATCAGAGAGCTATCCTATTTTTAGATCAAAGAATCAGCATTGCCATATAACGTGGCAATGCTGCCAACCTTTTGTGCACTTATCCCATTGATGGCGATGCGGATGAATTCTTTGATACCAAATGAGCTCTTCCCCTTGTTTTAAATATAGGTACTTATAATAATTAAAGTTTAGTCTTAGCTTGTCTATTGTATTTAAGATGACCAGCCATTGTTTCAACTTACCAATAAAATTTATTTATAATTACCTTTACAACTACCATAACAGGATTAATCTAATGCGATGGTGTGGTAATTATATACTTACAAAAGTTACAATATTAAATTAACCTAATAAGAACTTTGTTGATAGTGTGTATTGCTCGGGTCAAAGGTGTTTTCGCCAGTAAGTTGGTCCTCGCTGGCGGTACCAGCAACAGTAGTGGACGCTCCGCCTCCACACGTAGCGGTCTGGTACACAAATACTAAACCGCTGTAGTACTCCCGAATTATTATGTATTCCGCGGAGTAGTTTAATTATCTGCTTAATATTCTTGAAACCCCTTTCACAGAAAGAGGAGGCCTGTCTCCAACAATTGTCCCAATTGTTGGAGACTGGCCTCCTCTTTCTGTGATTTGAGGCTGGTTTTGCCATATGTTACGCATATACTATTCCTAAGGCAACACTATAAGTGAATGAGCTTCTGTAATATATCGTCCGAAGCCTGCATAACTGATAGGCCACACAATCGCCACACGACACATCACCCATTCACTACACTTGTAGAATGCTGGCTATTGCCTACAATAGGGCCACCGTACGACAGCTGTGTTAAAGGACTGTCCCAAATCGTAATAGGTAAAAAACAATTGGTCTTAAAACGTCTTTAAAGCGGACCGCAACAATATTAATTAACACACACACACACCCGCACATTAATTGCGTAACAATCGCAATCTGAATCATTTTGAAGGATATTGTTAATTCATCCATACTTAATATTATAAATTCGAAAGTAACTCTTTTCACGTCTAAACCACTGAAGGGATTTTGATAAAATTTGGCAGAGAGATAGATTGCATCCCGGGGAAGAACATAGGATAGTTTTTATCGACATACATTGCGGGCGAAGCCACGGGCGGAAGCTAATACTAAATAAATAGTACTAAATCTTTTAAAGATCAACTAATAGTATCTTTACAACATTTCTTTATGAGTCATACCGCATCGTTTGCACTTGTTAATGCACTTGATTGATTAAACGCGTCTAATCGTCTAGCAGGGGAATCCCAAAAACAATCTGGTGCACAATGAATTCTTGGACATGAGTTAACATCCGTTAGATTAATAGACGTAAGAATATTAGTTGCTGCAGTATATAGTGAAATGGATGACCAAGAATGACAGGGAATTCCACTGGGCCCCCAATTCACTATGACCACACAATGATTCCTTACTTCGTAAATACCAATCTCGCGTTCATTTCGCGTGGTTTCGTTCATCGTGTCATAGAGAATACGGCCCCAGATGAAGATTCCACTCCGTCTTGACATTGTCTCCTTCTACCAGCACTTCTTGCAACATCCACAAACGGAAGGGAGGACGGAATTATTAATGATTATGATTAATCAATCGTGTTGTTCATAACCCTTTGTGCCGAACTTTTTGTTTTTTTTTATTTTTATTTTAGTGTTTGTCAATCACAAAGTTTGTAAATGACCTTCAATTTGAATTAACTGTAAGTTTCCCGTAATTCATAAAATAAAGTAAAATAAAATGTTCAATGGGCAGTTATACTAAAGCAATAGACGAAATCCGTCATATATCGAGTTTTAGTTCCGATCCTGAGAACCGGAACAAGTCAGACAAACCAAACCCAATAAAACTGGTATTTCCAAATTATTCTCTCTATATTTCCTGATCGCCTGGTATCCCTAGCCATACGTATCAGTAATGCTGACCCGGCGCGCTACGTGCTTGTCCGTGGTTTAGATAACTGCTTGTCAACGGTGCAGCGCTGCAGTTACTGCGTGTGTAGCCACATATTGTGCGTATTGTACGATATGGAATGAGGCAGTTTCAGGCTGTTGTGTAATGGGTGTGTTTATTTTGTAATGCTTGTTAACTATTGCGTCAGATTGCTCGTATGTTTCACTGACGTCATCATCCTCCCTTTAAATGCAGCACAAAGCATTGAATAGAAACTTGCCATTTCCCGTGAACCATTAATATTGCCACAACCACAGAACTCTCTATTCTACCTTAGGTGAAAGACTTAACTGGGTGCTTATTATGGAAATGAAACATTGTTGCATTAGTGCCAATCTCTCTGGTGGCCAATTTCACACAAAAGTTTCTTTCATGATCTTAGTCTGGTTCGTATTCATCCATTTCCATTTCAGCCGAAAGACGTCCACTGTGGGACATAGGCCTCCCCCAAGCCGAGCCTTCCAACGCTACGTCTTCCGGTACGCGGTCGCCACTTCAGAACCTTTCGGCCCCATCGGCCATTTTGCGAGCAATGTGCCCTGCCCACTGCCATTTAAGTTTTGCAATTCTTCGGGCTGTGTCCGTTACCTTGGTTCCTCTGCGGATCTCTTAATTTCTGATTCGATCACGTAGGGAAACTCCAAGCATAGCCCTGGTTCGTATACTATAGATGTATCTAGAAGCCTATTTGCTTTCTGCCAAATCTTCGATAACATCATCGATGATTCTGTTCATTTCACAAAGAACAAAGCAAGAAGTATTGTTTTATTTTCCGCGTACTTCTTTATCACAGACAGTTAAAAGGATAAGGATAAATAGTGGTAGGTACTTTAAATACTTTGGTTCTAGGAAGTGATGCCTTGAGTCGGCGCAGTATGGTGCACTATGAGTGATGTCATGTGTACCGTTGGTTCGTTGATCACGTATATCTTTGTCTACAGACGCCTAGTTACCTCGGAAATCCCTTCGACTTAGGTTTGAATAATTAGTTTCCTGAATTAATTTCTTGCATGTTAAGAAGATGGGCTGCAGTATCGTCCTTCGATGCGCTTTTATGATCACCGACCGATCCGTTTTCTAAGAATGGTAGTCATAGCATGCCTGTGACATCAAAAAAACCGGTGAAGTGCGACTCGGACGCGCACCGAGGGTTCTGTGGTATGCAACTACACATTTACGTTTTTCGGAATTTTTCCTTTACTTGTGCTACGTGACATTGCTTCTTCCAAATTTCATGATTCTAGGTCAACGGGAAGTACCCTATAGGTTTTGATTCCCTTACGAGTTTAAGCGGCATAAACGGAACATTACGGCCGTATCTTTTTATTGCATTAACTTAGAAAAAAATCAGCTGTTCCCTACATTTTGACGAGTTATACGAACATAAATATAAGGAACAGCTGATTTTTTTACGCGATTTCAGGTTTGGTGCCGTAGTTAGAGTTGTTCATAATGATGATTACAATGACCTTTTAAATGGTTGTTTGTGTTTTTCCAATAACCCTGTTTATAGATAGATTTTAAATAAAAAATAATTTCACAACAGTGTTATATCTAAATTACATGTTTCTTTCTATCTTCAATAGTATAGACTGTCCGTTGTTTGTTTATCAGTCATCAAATGGTCTTCTACATATAGTTTTATCTGTAAGAATAAGTCTTCGACATTAGTACCGTGGTTCACATTCTATCCCTTCGGCGTACGCCCTTCAGATAGTTCAAATGCTTGGCAGAGCTACTCTCACAGACACACCCCCTATACATCGATATCAGTTACCCAACGCGATGAATCATCGACTGTCTATCAGTAACTATTTAAGTAACGTTGGCTTAACTCCGCGTTCAAAATAGACACGAAATGTGCCAGTTGACCGACTGGTTCAGATGTAAATGTGTTATGTAATTAATGCTTGCAATTGTACGCGTAAATAGATTCATTAAAGGTTGCTTAAGACAATATTTATTCATTGTTTTCGATTGCTGAACTAGAGATACGGATCTTAGTATGTAGAACAGAATCTCGTTTTAAAACTAGATTGTATTCATGCTCGCAACTGTGTTTAACCAGAACGGGGACGAAGCAAAAAAAGTACAGGGATATGAAGATCAGCACCCGAATATATGATGTTCTTCAGGATATGTGCCAGGTAGATAGTGTGTTGAAAATATAATACATTTGATACGATAGAAAAAAATCATGAAGATAGCTCTAAAAAATATACATACAATAATTCTGTTTTTTTGTTAGATTATTTCCAAGCAACATACTAAAACACTATTGTTTTGATTTTTTAGTCCAAACATCAGTTTTTTTTGTAATTAAATAATTGCTTCATATTATGCAACAAATTACCTTTTCCAACTATGTTGGGGTCGGCTTCCAGTCTAACCGGATGCAACTGAATACCAGTATTTTACATGGAGCGACTGCCTATCTGACCTCCACAACCAAGTTACTGAGTAATACGATACCCATTGGTAAGACTGGTTGTCAGACTTTCGGGCTTCTGACTACCCGTAACGACTGTCAAAAATCCACGAATGACAGCTGGGACCAACGGCTTAACGTGCTTTCCGAGACACGGAGCACCACCAACTAGACCAACTACTAAATAGTAAACATTTTCCTACCATGCCCCCTGCCCCCAGGGCCATTCAAAGGACAAAGCCCAAAAATGTATGGGACTTGGTCCAAAGGACAACGTACAAAATGTATGGGACTTGGTCCAACGGTAAATGTATGAGACTTGGTCCAAAGGACAATGCCCAAAAATGTATGGGACTTGGTCCAAAGGACAATGCACAAAAATGTATGGGACTTGGTCCAAAGGACAATGCACAAAAATTTATGGCCAAGTCCCATAAATTTTTATCCAAAGGACAATTACCAAAAATGAATGGGGGACTTGGTCCAAATTTCCACCACCAACTAGACCTATGTAGCTAAATAGTCTACTAAATAGTACATTTTCCACCAGAGGGCATTCAAAATCTGCAACTTGTAAGCAAAAAATCAGTCAGCGATAAAATCAGTGCTCCTAGTCCCCTTTATAATTCACCCGCGATTAGCGCAAAATGATAAGGACGCTATGTCTGTATGTATGTTTGTCAGCACAGACAGCTGGGCGTCTATTTTTATGCTCGCTCGCGCCGCTTGCGCAAACTGTGACAGTTGCACACTCAAGCGCATTCGTTCACGCTCGCTACGCTTTAGAGGTAGACAGAGCTTGAAAGGTCAGATACTAGAACTGTGGGATATTTCCTTATAGGTGGTATACAATAAATAAATAAATAATAAAGACAATTTTGTTGGGGATTTTTCTTGTGACTAAAAGTTAATCGCACTTTTGGTTTATTTTTAAATCATTTTGTGGTTATCTGTGGTAGGTTATTCGAGTAAGCGTAATTGCTTAGAATAGAATAGAATACTAAGTTTTTTTATTCACAAGGTTCAAATTATAGGTTTCGACCTGACTATCACCCAAAGCGTAGTAGCACAACATGATCAGCAACAAGAATAATAATGATAACAACTACAACTACTAACAACTACAGATATAGTACTATAGGAATAGGAATAATCATACCGTGATTCCTCCGTGCCTCGGAAAGCACGTTAAGCCGTTGGTCCCGGCTGTCATTTGTGGATCTTTGACAGTCGTTACGGGTAGTCAGAAGCCCGAAAATCTGACAACCAGTCTTACCAAGGGGTATCGTATTACCCAGTAACTGGGTTGTGGAGGTCAGATAGGCAGTCGCTCCATGTAAAATACTGGTAAGTATTCAGCTGTATCCGGTTATACTGGAAGCCGACCCCAACATAGTTGGGAAAAGGCTAGGCAGATGATGATGAGGTATTGGAATAATCATGGCAGAGTCTAGACACGAAACTAAGTCAGTTTAACTTATTCAGATTTCTGATAAAGAAATCCAAGATTGCAATAATTTGCAAAATGGCGTAGGTATCTAATGAAATAAAAACAATCTATAGGTACCAATAATAATCCTGAAGAGTTTGTTTTTTTTTTATTTTAACTAAGTCTGATTTGAAAAAAATTTTTGGATAAATAGCCTATGCTATTTAACATTACAGTGCGACTCTTAGAAGCCGAGCAAAAAGAAAAAAACAGCAAGAAAGAACGCTAAGCAAAAACAAGGAATTTCACGCGGACGAAGTCACGGGCAAAAACTAGAACTTTATAATCAAAAGCACTACTAAAGGGGTCTATAGTCGAATTCGTTTTACGCCCAAACAGTAAATACGAGAAAACATAAAATCCTTCCAAAAATTAACAACTTAATCAACATTTCTTCACTCCAATCAACACTCGAACCTTCACACAATATATTAGTATCTAATTACTCCACGTCGACCAATCTCGAGAGGGCACAGAATCTTACCGTGACAGAGTGATCAAATAAACAGAGCGCCAATCAACCGCTGTAAAACCGTCATCGACGTGCAATCGCGTCAATCTTACCGCTGAATAGGTTGGTTACAGAAGACTCACAATAGCTTGATGTAAGCTTTGCAATGAGGCAAGCAAAAATTTAACATGGCTGCATTTAGAACTCTCTCCAAAAACTGTAATTATATTTCCTCCAAAAAATGCATTACATTAAGGCCAAAATAAATAGTATCCGTAAGACATCCGCAGCGTCGCTTTATTCCTCGAACTCAAGCTGAAAGTTTGTCAACAAGAAGCTTAACGAATGCCAAGCCTAAGTTTCACTACTAAGGAGGCGGCTACTAAAACCGCAGTTGGTACCTAATTTCACCAAGAGGCAGGTAGCTAAGAGCGCCTTCGACTATCTTCCACAATGTTGCACAAATAGTAAAATATCAAAATTCTCTTCAATAGTATAGAAGCAGAGGATTGAAGCACTGTTGTTCCCTATAAAGAGCAATCGCTTGAAATCACATAAAATTCTTTGCCTAGTGCTATGGCACCCCTTCTCGGGTCCCGTCAAAAATGATTCTTCTGTACCTAACCTACTCAATGTTACTGGTTAATTGCCTCGTTAGTGCTAACCAGCTCATGTGATTAGCATAATATGGTGCGTACCTGTGGTGTGCGTACTGATAATTATGACGTTACATGCATGGGAACATATTCGGGTTACTCCGGCCAAGTGTGAGAGATGCAGAACAGTTATGTTTACGCGTTGGTTAGGCGAGGAATAGAATATTTTATAAGAATCAGACTTCGTAAAAGCCTCATAAAGGTTTTTTTTTGATCTTGCAGATTCAGCCGTCGTCGTCGTCGTAGAGTTGGTACTAACATACTCGAGTCCATTAATACTTGTATATATACTATACTATAAATAATACTATGTATATTACTATAATTACTATTACTATAATCTATTCTATAATATTAATATAATATAATATATAATAATATTATAAAGAGGTAAAGTTTGTAACTTTGTATGTAGGGGGTAATCTCTGGAACTACCAGACGGATTTGAAAAAATATTTTTGTATTTGATAGCCCAATTCTTGAGGAAGGCTATAGGCTATTTAACATCACGCTATGACCCTAAGGAGCCGAGCAAAATGAAAAAAAGTCAGAACGAACGCTGAGCAAATACGAAGTAATAGCGCGGGCAGGCGATGAGATGCGACGAGATCGGAGAAACAAGAAATTTCACGCGGACGAAGTCGCGGGCAGAATCTAGTATCAAATATAAATAAATAAGTCAGTTCTGTCTGGGTCACATACACTTGCTCAGAAATTTCCGCTTAAAAACTGTTCAATTCAACAACTCTTGAATTCTTAATATTTGTTTTTGATTTATAAATATTTTAATAACCAAAAAACAAAACTAATTCTAACTTAACTAAAACTATACAGAAACTAAAAAATTGCGTCGAAAAATTCATCCGCATCGCTGTCGACTGGTAATGTACCCAAGAGACTGGCGGCATTGCCACGTTGTATGGCGATGGTTAGCCTCTGGCCAAGGTAAAAGCCAGCCCTTGGGTCACGGGAAGTGTCAACCAGTCGTTTAGAATTTTTTTTAAAAAGACCATGAGCACTCGGATATAATATAATCCATTCTACTTAAAATAAATATCTAAGTTCTAATCCGTGGAAAATTAAGTGGGTAGTATGTTTGTTAGTTTTTTTTTTTAGTTTCTTATTGTAATACATATAGGTAAGTACAACTGTTTGTATTCCCTTACATTATAAAATTTGCAAAAATATCCTAGCCAGGTTTAATTTGGATAACTTATAAAAGAGATTCCATCGAGTCAGTCAGACTTGGAAGAACAAAGATACCTACTTAACAAAATCCAGTTACGACGAAACGTTGCATAAAGGCTCCAAACAGGCGCGACACGCGATAAAATCGCGCGCGACACAAAGGCATCGCTTGTTGCGCGACTTGCGGTGCCTTTGTGTCGCGCGCGATTTATCGCGTATCGCGCTTGTTTGAAGGAGCCTTAACACTAGCTCTTTTAACAATAACTGCCATATTAATATCACAAAATTCTATTGAGTTGAAAGATCACAGCAGTCTTCCGAAATCGACTTTTACTACTGGGCAGAGATGAATTATTGCAGCTGAAATATTTCCTTTGACGTGCACATAGTGGCCCACTTTGCCATGCACACAGTGGCCTACTTTTGAAATCACTTGAAAGATCACCGGTCCTTTGTTAATGAAGACCATAGAGTTTAGGAAGTCTTATAAACTTTTTGAAGTTTTGACCGTAATTTGGTCAACATTGGATGCATTTTTTTTTTTCAGTATAGACTGACAAAAAAAAACCAATCCAAGTTGACCAAATTCACGAAATGAAACGAACGAAATCTATTTTTGAATAGCTGAATAGTCATAAATAGATTTAGTTTATTCGTTGTGAAAAGTTAATCAACAACAAGATTGAATTTACAAAAATTATGAAGAACCCATATTTCACTTTCATCTGGTTTCTTAGTGTTTTTCAACACAAGAATAGCTACTGCACGGTCAAACTCATGTAGATACACAGTGTAATCCTAGGTCAAATCGACAACGAATAAAATTCCAATTGCGTAATTGCATTTAGATAATAGGTAATACGGGCTGGTGTCCCGCAACTCCTCGTCAATGCGCGTATTTTGCATACGGGTACTTGCATTTATAAATATAATATTGAAGTTCACGAAACATGATGAATGAATGAACATGATGCATGGATCAGCACCATCCAGCTCAACCATTTTGAAGGGAACCGAATGATCCAACAGACACGCCGCCATCAGCAGGACATTTGAGGGAGCATGACATACTCATCTACAAACATTACCGTTTATAATTTCCGTTATTATGCATGACTGAGTAGAGAAACAAAAACAAGAGTTACTTACGACAACATTTAACAGCTGCTTATCTGCTAACCAAACAGTTAAAGTTAACTGCTGATAAGATAACGGGGACACGTTTTATGGCTTCCAAGCCTGACACTGATTTTGCACTTCCGAAAGATGTTAACTGAGTTTGTATGAAAGTTTTCGATAAGAAAATGGTATGTGTATTGAAAAATGCTCATACATTGTCTACGTATGAGCATTTTTCAATACACATACCATCGAGGAAACTTACATCTGTGCAATTTGAAAACAAAATCCTGTGCACACGATGACCACATCTGTTGGCAAGCGTTACTATAGCTGCCGAGCGCTGCAAGCAAGAATAGCCCTTACGGTGTATAGATGTAAGTGTCCTCGTTGGTACATACAAATACACTCACGCTTCTTCCCATGGGGGTGGGCAGAAGAAACTGCAGAACGCTACCTGCTACGATCCTTAGGTACAGTCAACAAACGAGATAGGTATGCAGGATCGTCGGATATAGTTGAAGTTTAGTAAGAAACCGATGGATGTTGTCGACTGAAATTTAATTTTACAAATGAGCTGTTTGTTTTCTATTATTAAAGTTAAATTTTATTCGAGAACATTCATCGATTTCTTACTAAACTTAAACTGTACCCGACGATCCTGAATATTTATCTCTTTTGCTGACTGTACATAATAATTTTGCATCGTTTACGTTCATACATCAGCGGTGCTATTCTGTAAAAATCTCACCGTGAAAACTTAGGTGAAGCGAGAGTGGAGTGAGCTGTCAATAGTGTCAATTCCTAGCAAAAACAAACTCACTTCACCTAAGTTTTCACGGTGAGATTTTTACAGAATCGACCAGCTGGACACGAAATCCGTAGTTTCGACGGGCGCATTCTACTTCGTATTACTTACGGACGGACATACGATTAGTTCGGGCCCCGAGCTAAGAATGCGTGACAACACGATGTGACAGTTGACAGTTGTTGTACTGCCAATATGTATGTGCTTGTTGTTGAAATTGGAACTTGTTTTGACGTGTCAACTACTTTCGAACGGGCCCGAAGAACTCAAACGCAACGCAATCAAAAGATAAGGACTTATATTCCGTTTATGCCGCATATTTTGACACTCGCCAGGGAATCAAAACCTATAGGGTACTTCCCGTTGACCTAGATATTATGAAATTTGGCAAGAACCAATGTCATGTAGATCAAGTAAAGGAAAAGATCCGAAAACCGTATAGTTACATACCTACAAAGTACGGAACCCTCGATGCGCGAGTCCGACTCCACTGTCTGTCTGTCTGTCACCAGGCTGTATCTCATGAACCGTGATAGCTAGACAGTTGAAATTTTCACATATATCTGTTGCCGCTATAACAACAATTACTAAAAACAGAATAAAATAAATATTCAAGGGGGACTCCCATACAACAAACGTGTTTTTTTCCGCGTTTTTGCCTTCAGGTACGGAACCCTTCGTGCGCGAATCCGATTAGCACTTGACCGGTTTTTTACTATTTGTAATTAGGTACAGACACCAGCACATCAAGCTACCCGAAACTGTCAAATTTTCCCAATCAACATTGAACCTTATGCTTCAGCGTTAAAGTTGAAAATCTATTAAAAAAAATTGACAATTTGTAGTAGGTTGATGTGCTGGCCTATCCCAAATTAAACTTTTTTTTTTCAATCAAATAAAAGAGAAGCATAGACATCACAAGACCTAAAAGAGAAGCCTTAGACATCACAAGACCCAAAAGAGAAGCATTAGACATCACAAGACCTAAATACAAAGGTACTCTGAAAACAAAACAAAGTTATTTTAGGTAAGTAACAAAAATCGTGTTAACGTTCCCCAGCTTATAATGTTTATACTGAAGCCATTTCGAGGTAAGCAGGAGTCATCAAATAGGTTAATAGTACCTTGTACCGATATAAAAGAGAATTTAAAATACACAAAGGAACTAAAAATAAACTTTATATGGGTAGATATAAAAAGCCCAACGATTTTAAAAACGTTGTATTGTTTTTAGACATTTTTTGATCTATGTGTTCATCATCTGCCTAGCCTTTTTTACATGGAGCGACTGCCTATCTGACCCACACAACCCAGTTACTGGGTAACACGATATCCCTTGATAAGACTGATGTCAGACATTCAGGCTACCCGTAACGACTGGCTTATAATTATCTACGAATGACAGCCGGGACCAACGCAACTGCTTGACGCGTTTATAAATCTCCAGTATTTAGTTACGTGTCTTCAAAGTGCGACCGAGACGAGAGAATGCGTTCTTGACACCAGCTGTCAGTTTCATAGAAACGAATACGTTTTTTGCGAATTTGATCTTTATTAGCTACTAGAATTGTCACTTGACAGGTGTCAGGAACGCCTTCTCTCGACTGCAAGTCTGTAGTTACAAACATTCGGTTGACTTTCATTGTAGTTTAGTACATTTGAACGCAAGACCAATGCCTGTTTCACGATTCGATATTTTATAAGCCTAGCTCAATTTCTTTACTGTTAATTTCTATCACGATCTTTCAATTTAAACACGGCTGTTAAAGCAAGTAAATTATATCAGATAATTACAAAAAAATATTTTCTCCATTAAATCTCAAACATAGTGCTCCGAACGAATAAAAACGGAGACAAAAAATGTGACAACATCAGATACAGAGATAAAATATTGTAACATAATATTTTGTGGCACACGACATCAACATCTAACACAACTATTATCTTGATTTTTTCTGTAATTTAATGACAACTGAATTCTAGGGAAGGACCACCTACAACGTTTAAACTTTTTATATCCCTTATATTAAAAATCTTTTCTAGCAGAATTCAACTTTGTAGCAACAAGAAAAAGGTTGGTTTTAGACTGTAACTCCATAACGTAATAAAGCCATTTTTTCGAATGTTACGGCTGCATCTATATTATGAAGAAATAATGCAGTCACTCCTTTAAATGGACCTTTAATTTTGACAGACACCATAAAGTCAAACTTACTTTTACTGCTCCAAAACTTGACTGTAAAGAAAAAGAGACTTTAAACCCACGGAGTAGGCATGTGAATATGAAAAAGTAAACTGCATCTCGAAGTTTGTAAATTTTCTCTCCTGATGATGTGTGGTCTGAGGTTTTTTGTTTATAAATTGGGATCTTTGATTGAGTCTACGGTGCAATTAAGTTATTCTGTGAGTTATGGAGATGTATTTTTAGATACAATCATAAAAAAATTGTGTAAACATTTACTTGGATGGTTGATTGCCTAAATATTTTCAAATCGATGAGCAAATAAACATAATCAAACACTACACACAACGGTCTATCTGGGTTTTTCTTATAGACTTAATGATTCTGTTATTATTGGCATACATTAAAGTAAAATTTTAAACATACGCAGAATTTACTTTTCCAATTATTAAGTGCTCAAAAAGCGATCACGCAAGCGTCATTACTTCGCCAAAAAAAATTTTTATTTTATAATTTTTCCTCAACCTTTTTCCAAGATAATTCAGATTTCGACCCATTATGTCGAATCTTGACCTGCTAAATGTAAATGAGGGAATACTCCCATTGGTCACGATCTCTCTGCCATGGTAATTTCTAATTTTAACTAACAATACAACCTCATCCATCTTATTTTAGCAAATCATCTTGTTTGAGTGCTTCATTTCAATAGCTTTCAACAATTTTTTCGTACTTATGGCGATGACGCTGACTGCTCATGATTTTGCTCTTTATGTGAATATTGTGAATAGGAACATACTTATTTTAATATCTATACTTTAGTACGTATTCAGCTGTATCCGGTTAGACTGGAAGCCGACCCCAACATAGTTGGGAATAGGCTAGGCAGATGATGAACTTAGTACCGTAAAACGGGGTGAATAGGGATACAGGGGTGAATCGGGACGAAACTTTAAAATGGATTTTAACGTTGATGTATTATAGTTTGTTGCCAAAACAGACACTTAATCGTTAATTATAATATATTAAACACATTAGAGTCCTTTTTGCCAAAAAAACTATATTATTTGAATGTTAAAATTCATTTTAAAGTTTCATCGCGATTCACCCCTGCATCCCTATTCACCCCGTTTTACCGTACGTATTTAATAAAAAGGCCACTCAGGTTTTTTGACGCCTGTTAACATGTGTACGTTACAACTAAGCAAATATTACCGACTTTTTTCCTCCTTCAAAATGACATGCTGATTTACTAAATCCTACCTAGACCATTTCAGACACTGATCTGAGTAAGATTATGTCTAGACTTTACAAGAGACTGCAGAATCGCCTGAAGAGAAATAGAGATGTAACAGGGGCTTTTCTCATAAAACGGGCACTAAACTGAGAAATTCCATGGAAATACTGAATAACACTGCTCGACCTAGGGATAAAACCAACGGGGTAATTGCGTAACATACCCCAAACTTAAGTGTTACCTTATTTAAAAAAAAAACTAAAGACACCTCCAACTCAAACACTATTCATTTTGACAATTCAACACAACATTCATTGCGTTATTTACGTTGTGTGGTAGACGAATTTTTTAAACCTACGAAGCAATGGATAAAAATAATTTCTTTCAAAATTCTTCGGATTGTGACAGAAAGCGTGTTTCGTAATGGAGGTGTTGGACTACTCGAACAGCAGTTGCTATGGACACACAAAAGTAACGAGATAGCAAAAAAATCAGCAGACATAAGATTTCTATAAAAAAGTTACGTGAGTCGTGAATCCACGCAGTTGGCCAGTTCTAAACATATAAAGTGTGTTGAACCGGTTGTACACAACCCCATAACGTGTGTTTAATGATGGCAATAACAGTGTGTACTGGCCTATAAACCTAGACCTAACCTGGATCCTGTACCTACGTCTGAACGACTAAAACAAGCCGACATTTGGACGACGTACCAGGAGATCATAAAACTGTGAGTTGATCGGAACTTGGAACACTGACAAGACAAAGGAATCTAGTTTCAATGTAGAAGTAAGTAAAATCATCACCTCTTCATTGTTTCTGTTACACTAGTATTTACTAACTAAAAACACGTTTTATGGCTAGAAACTATTATAAATAAACTAAAATATTTCTACACTAGGGGTCTAGAATCATAAGTGTGCCAGATGCATGGTTACCATAGAAATGATTCTATGATTATATGAAATAATTTATTATAGTATATTCTGTGATTATAATATTATGATATGAAATATTCGCATCTATTGTTACAGCAGTGCGATTCTGTAACCATCTCACCGTGAAAACTTAGGTGAAGTGAGCGTGGAGTGAGCTGTCAATAGTGTCAATTCCTAGCAAAAGTTTGCGCATTCTATTTTTTATCTATTTATATTTTTTCCACGTTTGAGAACTGCCGGTCGATTCTATAAAAATCTCACCGTGAAAACTTAGGTGAAGTGAGTTTGTTTTTGCTAGGAATTGACACTATTGACAGCTCACTCCACGCTCCCTTCACCTAAGTTTTCACGGTGAGATTTTTACTGAATAGCACCGCTGCACCCTATTTGCTTAACATCGAGTCTTTACTATCAAACTGAATCTGAATAATTTTGAAGGATATTCGCTAATCCATTGCTTCATATGTTTGAAAAATGTGTCTGCTCAACAACGTAAATAACGCAATGAATGTTGTTGTACTGTCAAAATGAAAGCCATCGCTACTGATAGTGTGTTACACAATTACGCCGCAGCTCGATTCCGTTTAAATAACCATTTTCAGAAACTTTATTCTTCGTCTTCATTCTTAAAGGCTCCTACAAACAGGCGCGACACGCGATATAATCGCGCCCGACACAAAGGCACCGCTCGTTGCGCGACTTGCGGTGCCTTTGTGTCGCGTATCGCGTTGCGCCTGTTTGAAGGAGCCTTAACTCGTTTTAAAATCCCAACAAATAAATATCAGAAACTTCTCAATCGTACTAAAATTCTTAATTAGTTCAAAACTAAATTAAAACCTTGAACTAACTAATACAAAGTTGCCGAAATTAATTAAAATACAAAAATATTCACGACACGTCTGCCTCCTAGCAAAAACTTAATTTTGTTACTCAAACACTGTTTAACGACGGTTAACAGCCCAGTTAACTGAACAAACATGTATATAGAACTAAGTTTAATTTAACAAGCCATTTGACGCTACTTTGCTCGACGAAGTTGTTTCTTTTACTGAAAAATAAAACATGAAGACATCATACGTATATATGTCAGCGAATAAAAGAAAGAATTAATTGCTTTGAAGTTAAAACGAAATAACTTCTATGGTTCCGTAGGCATACTAAAATAAATAAATATATAAATCATAATAAAAATATAAAAATTTGGGTTATTGCGTTTATCCACAACAAAAAATCCACCCAAAGGTTACGCGGAAATGCATGTCTGAGAATCCACCTTAGGCCTAGTGGGATAAAAAGAATTTATAGGCTTAATCACAAAATGTTAGTGCTATAGTATCCGTAAATTATATTAGAATCTACCTAGTACCTATACGATGCCTATAATAATAATAATAAGTTGATTTATTTCTCTCACAATGTTTTTGTAGCACTTTACAGTTTTGAACTATATAAATTCACGTTGTGAGAGCTGGTGCTTGAAGTAAGTTTTAGAAAAATCCTATATTACAGGTCACCAGGACCCACATAGTGGCATCATACAATTACACAGGCAAGCAACATGTGATTATACTAAACAAACAATTAAGCAATTAAAACCAAAAAAAAAAAAAAAAGAAAAGAAACAATTTAAATAACACAACAAAAGCAGTCGAAGGGTGTGTGGAGAATGTGTAGGTGAATGGTGGTGAATATTATGGGTGAATGGTGGTTAATGAGAAAGTGAATGGTTGTGAGTGTTTAACTTTGGCTTTCCATATCCCTGATTTTGGAATGGACGGTCAAAACGGGCAGCAATCGCATTTAGGATGCTGTATCCTCATTGCGTACCACACTATCAATCACTATCTGTATCATTTTGAAGGATATTCCTAATCCATTGCTTCATTAGTTCGAAAAAAATATCTGCTCAACAACGTGAATAACGCAATGAATCTTGAACTGTCAAAATTAATGCCTTTCCTACTGTTAGTGTGTTACGTAATTAACCCGCTGTTGTTGCTGTTTCGTAGATTGAACAGCGAAGAGCATACTTTCTTGCGCATTAAGGCTCGTACACACAGGCGCGACGCGACACGCGACACAAAGGCACCGCAAGTCGCGCAATGAGCGGTGCCTTTGTGTCGCGCGCGATTCGCGTCGCGTGTCGCGCCTGTTTGCAGGAACCTTTATGGCTTGAAATTCATAAAGAGTAAAAATTTATAGTGATTTTATAGTCGTTCTTCTCTAATTTTTATTTTTTTTGTCGTGTAAGTAATGTTTTCTTATTATTAGCTTGTGGTTCTTTACAGCAAAAGTCATAGAAAGTAGCTACCACATCTTCTTTTCTTCCATTAATTGTTTTGGAACGTAAACGAAACAAAAGCAATATGCAGGTAGTCGTAGCAGGTGCGTTTTGTAGTTTCAGCCTACCTCCATGGGAAAAAGAAGAAAGAAAGAAAGAATGAATGAATGAATGAATTTTCTTTCTTTCTTTCTTTCAAAAAACGTGAATTTATGTACCATGTAGATTTTTTTTGACTTTGCACTAAAACGCTTTTTCTTTACACCTACTGAACCCCAATTAAAAACAAGTTTCTGATCTCCTCATCGCGTTAACTGTAACATCTCAATCTTCCGTGTCAGTCCGTCTGTCATCGATTTCAGGCGTGTTCTCCGTAACCGTAGCGTATCCGTGTCGGATTATGGGAACTTTTTCTGTCTTTTTGCTACTCTTGAGTCAGTCAGTTAACAGTTTTTTTTTTTGTAAGATTGTGACTCATGCAATTTATATTGTATTTTTGTACTTAGTTTTTACTATTATCAGTCTTTGGACTTAGTCAATAGTTTTTTTCGCGTGTTTGATCAAGCGTATGAGCGGATTTTTTTGCCAACCAAAATTCAGCGAAATATAATATATTATATTGCATATTGCTGCTGTAACAAAATTTGGGGAAGGAAATCACACTAATATTATAAAGGCGAATGTTTGTGTGTTATATGTTTGTTACTTCTTCACGCTCAAACGGCTGGACCAATTTTGATAAAATTTTGTACGGAGGTAGCTGACACCCTGGATTAACATATAGACTACTTTTTATCCCGATATTCCCACGGGAACGACATTTACGCGGGTGATACCGCGGAGCGCAGCTAGTAACTAAAAATGCTTATGCTGTGGTTGACATATTAGTAAGTCAGCAAGATGGTAACAGAGTTACAGGACTCACTGTCCAGAGTGTACCGGATATACATTTAGGGTATCGCGACTATACTTAATTGTAGGTAATATGTCCTTTTTTTCTGTATGGCGTTTCTGGATGTCGTAATGTTACCTCTCATATACGAGGTTATGGGATCAAATCCTGCTGTTAGCTGCATTAAAGTAGCCTCTATAGCAGGGGTGGCCAACCAGTCGATCGCGATCGACTGGTCGATCGTGGCAAGAAAAAAAATATGAATGCGTAGAACAGACTGCGCAACGTACCTAATCACTAACTGCTGCACGCATCATCTTGTATCATTTTTCAATCGCTGTTCCGTCACGTTATTTATCCTTTCTTCTATGCAGTTTAGCTCTCTTTTGTTTTCAGTGCGTGATAACAATAAGCGGGAAGCGTATGGGACGCGGGAGTGGGGCGCGGGCGGTTGTCAATCCGTCAGTCAGTTGACGACAGACTAGCGGAGTTACGAGTGGTTACGGGTTATATGTACATATTTTCCCTCTTAATAAAATAAAAAATACTACATAATTGTGTACTGAACTATGCTGTTTCATTTAAGATTTCAAGAAGTATGTAATTGGTAGATCGCCCAGAGTGTCGTCAGTGAACAGTAGATCTTGGGTCTAACCAAGTTGGCCACCCCTGCTCTATAGGCTACTTAATGCAGCCAACTGTCCCAATGAAAACAGGGCACTTCAATACACTATCACACTACCAAGTACATTACTAACATTGCCTCCTGTATCGCCAATCAAAGAAACTGACCGTATTAGCTTATCGCGAAGCAAGTTGTAAAAACAAATGAAGGCTACATTACTTCTCATATTTATAAACTTGCCGAGAGCTATCGCTAATGCAATCTTTTTCTATTGCTAGGAGAATGAGGGAGACGGGTATAGAATAATGGCAAGTGATGAAAGTTTGTGGCCAGATATGGCGAATGGACGAATAAAAAGCATAGTAAATGTGGATTTCTTACAATTTGTGTCTAGTAATAATTTAGTGTAATCTCTAGTTGTACTTACACATATTCCTTCGTCGATATAATTTTAAATTCAGTCAAAGCATTTTGCAATAGCAATTGATTCTAGTCGCCCCTTCCAAAATTTAGTTTTCATATTGAGAAGAATGGGCAAGAAACTCCACCGTTCCTACTCGTGATTCTTATTCAGTATCCTTCAAAAAAAAAAAAAGTTAATATCAAAACAGTGTTACTAGCATATCATAGTCTTATCGTTTCTACTTTAAGGTTTGGTATTATATATTGGGGCAATTGTACCGAAAGAGAGAGTATTTTTAAGGCCCAAAAATTTAGTTTTCATATTGAGAAGAATGGGCAAGAAACTCCACCGTTACTCGTGATCCTTATTCAATATCCTTCAAAAAAAAAAAAAAAGTTAATATCAAAACAGTGTTACCAGCATATCATAGTCTTGTCGTTTCTACTTTAAGGTTTGGTATTATATATTGGGGCAATTCTACCGAAAGAGAGAGTATTTTTAAGGCCCAAAAACGCTGCCTACGAGCAATTTTTGGTCTAAAAGTAACTGACAGCTGTGTTCCAATATTTAAAACGAATAATTTGTTGACATTTCCTTGCCTTTACATTTTAGAAATTGCTCTCTTTGTTAAGTGTAATCAACATTTATTTTTAAGTTTATCGGAAAGCAGACATCGAGATGTAACTTTGCGATCTCAATACCAAAACCTATTACGCACAGGTAGATACAGGACTGCTTTGTTGAGGAAAAGTGTTTTTGGTATGGCACCGACTATATTTAACTAAATTCCTAATTCCATAAAAAAGGAACCAGTAACAACTTTAAAAAAAAAACTAACTTTACTTCTTTTAGATAAATGCTACTACTCCGTATCCGCTTTCCTAGATGATAAATTTTACTTGTAAATATATCAATGTTTGATACTTAATTTGATGTTTGAACTGCATCAATATTTGCATGCCAAAGTGGTAGAATGTACAAGGATTCCTTAAATCACATAATGTAACAACCTTATTGTAAATACCTACATTCTGAGCAAATAAAATAATATTCTATTCTATTCTATTCTATTCAAAATGGTTCAGATTGAGATTGATAGTTTATTACACAATAAGTGTGCTGGACTATTTAAAACTATTTTCAGTATTTAAAAAAAATATTGTAGAAGTCAGGAAATTTAATTGTTTAGCTCGCCAAAGAATTAAATTCCCTGACTTCTACAGTATTTTTCTATTTTCTATCAATCTGGCTAGCCTTTTCCCATCTATGTTGGGGTCAGTTTCCAGTGTAACTGGACGCAGCTGAATTACAGTTTTTTACACGGAGCGGACTGCCTTTCTGACCTCCCTTGATTGGTTGTCTGTCAGACTTGGGCTTCCGACTACCCGTAACGATTGTCAAAAATGTATGTATTCTTAATTATACTTATTAGTTTAGCGAATTACACAACGTATAATTATTAACCACAACTTTTATTCTTTAACAGTTGTTTAAATCTATAAACTAATAACAAAAGTTGAAGAGTTTGTTTTTTCAACGCGCTAATCTCTGAAAGTATCGGTCGGATTTGAAAAAATATTTTTGCATTTGATAGCTCAATTATTGTGAAAGGCTATACGTTATTTAACATCACGCTATGGCCCTTAGAAGCCGAACAAAAAGAAAAAGTCAGAAAGTACGACACTTGAAAACGAAGCAGTAGCGCGGACAGGTGTGGAGATGCGATGCGATGGGTCGGGGAAACAAATAATTTCACGCGGACGAAATCGCGGACAGAAACTAGTTGGTTATTACACGGAAAAGTGACGCAATGTGTCAATTCAATAAACATTTATCTCCCTGACTGTATATTGACATGGAACTAACATTAGGTGTACAATACAATGTAAGCTTTTAATTTACGAACTAATGACATAGTAAATACTCTCCCACTAGAATACAGTACTCGACAAATGTAAACAGGGCTTAGTAAGTTGAGAATGACCGCACTTAACTAACATTGTTTACCAATATTAATTAGTAATTAAGTAAGTACTTAATTAATGTTTTTGTTCATCGTTAAACATTAGCACTTTGTTATTTTGGCAAACAATTTAGCGTGTTTAAATAAGCAAAAGTTGAAAACATTTTTTACTGAGAATTCGTTAAGGCTCATTAGATTTTCTGTTATAAAGTAATTTAAAAGAAACAGTTTTTTTTTATCTAAAAACAAACTTATGTTAATGTTCTTGTTTAGAGTATCGATGGCAAAAAGTTTAAATATTTTAGGCCCAAAACTCAACTGCCCGAACTTCGCTCACTCATGATCATCAAGTGCACAGGTGACAGGAAATGCTGCGCAGGATGGAAGGTGTCCCAGGGACTGAAGAGCCGAAAATTTTTATTGAGTGCGTGGATCCAGCTGGTCCAGCCACGGAACAGATAGGGTCCAGCCAAATATTGAGCGTGACAGGGCACAATGCGCAGGATGGAAGGTGCCTCAGAGGCTGAAGAACCGAAAAATTTATTGAGCATGGATCCAGCTGATCCAGCCAAATATTGAGCATAATGAGCAAATCGCCAACCCGTCTTGGGTAAGCGTGGGGATCAATGCCCGTGTCTTCTCTGTATGAAATGAGGTTTTTGCCCAGCAATGGGATAATTATAGGCTGGTAATATTATACCTACCTGATGATCATCCATACTAATATTATAAATGCGAAAGTGTGTCGGTCTGTCTGTCTGTTACAGATGTTCTATGTCACGAAGTCCGTTTGGCTATGAATGTTGTCAACCGTGCACATGCACATTGTGATCAACAGAGACTCAACAATGGGTGAAGTAAAACGGTACACATTCGCGGAAATAGCCTCATGCGACGGCAGCAAGGGGCAGCCGCTGTGGGAGCGCGCTTGTCGGGATACGTCACTACTACAATCAAAGCCTAAAGGACTTCGTGAAATAGAATATCTGTACCTCTTCACACTTAAACCGCTGAACCGATTTAGATGAAATTTGGTATAGAGATAGTTTGAGTCCCGGGAAAGAACACAGGGTAGTTTTTATCCCGATATTCCCACGGGATCGAAACGTATGCGAGTGAATTCGTGGGGCACTGCTAGTGAAAAATAAATGACCACTCATTATTGTCCAGAGCCATGGCGAAGCTCAACATTAAGGACAAAACTACAACAGAATGTAATCAAACGCAGAGAAAACATAAATGACGTTTGAGTCGGGATAGAATGACGTCTACCCTTATAATAATTATGTTCTCGTTGGTCGCAAGCGGTAGGTACTGCTGAGCATGAGGTCCTGGGTTCGATTCCCAGAAACTCAAATTCAAATCATTTATTTAAATTAAACCATTTACAGCCACTTTTGAATTGTAAAGAAATCGATCAGTCAGAAAATATGACTCATTCCAAAGTGTAGTAGGTAAGTATACCTATGGAGTAGAACGGGCAGGAAACTAATTGGACACTGTTTTATTTTTACAAAAATATTACTTACATTTTTAATGTCGAATTTATAATTATACATTAAATATTACTTACATTTTTAATGTCGAATTTATAATTATATGTGAGAACGATGTAAAAAAAAAGATTGGGCAAAATGTTATTCGATTTTTCCATCCGGATTTTCTCAGCAGTTGATGGCAATAGGCTTGTAATGACGCCAGCACATCAAGCTATCCTAAACTGTCAAATTTTCCCAATCAACTTTGAACCTTATGCTTTAGCGATAAAGTTGAAAATCTATTAAAGAAATTTGACAGATTGTAGTAGCTTGATGTGCTGGCGTCTGCACTATAGAGACACCTCTGTCTAACTATTCGGTGGTTACAGGCGTGATGTTATGTTATGTACTCGCATAAGACAGGTCGCCATCTTGTACTTGTTAACAATTTGTCGTTTAACACTAATTCCAGGCAGATGGGCTTTAACGCAAAAAGCGATCGTAACTGTTACGTCACGCTAATAGAGAGTTATGGGGTTTCAGACTGACGAAGCACAACACGCGCGACCAATTTACATATAGGTTTTTGAGTATTTTTGCTCTTCTCTTCCGTATTTAAAATAATCCACATATTGTTTTTCTAAAATATGTGGATTATTTATCCGGAAATACGAATTTTTTTCGCGAGGGAGGGGCCCGTGGTTAAATGATAACAGCCGCACAGGTCGATCGATCAGGTTAAGCTACGCTTGCCGCGGTTGGTCTGTGGATGGGTGAACATTTTTACATACCGTGACCTCGCGCCAACGTGCCTCGGAAAGCACGTTAAGCCGCTGGTCCCGGTTGTCATTCGTGGATCTTTGACAGTCGTTACGGGTAGTCAGAAGCCCGAAAGTCTTACCTAGGGCTATCGTATTACCCAGTAACTGGGTTGTGGAGGTCAGATAATAATGGTATTCAGCTGCATCCGGTTAGACTGGAAGCCGATCCCAACATAGTTGGGAAAAGGCTAGGCAGGTGATGATGACGGATATTTTTTCGCTTTGAAAAAGAATATATTATGGATTGTTTGAACAGATCTATTTAAAAAAATCCTATTTAAAACTAAATAAAACCTTTGCTGCCTAAACCACACGTAAAATAAATAAAGTATGACATGAGTAATATCGCTCAGTGTTAAGGCTCCTACAAACAGGCGCGACACGCGATATAATCGCGCGCGACACAAATACACCGCTCGTTGCGCGACTTGCGGTGCCTTTGTGTCGCGTGTCGTGTCGCGCCTGTTTGAAGGAGCCTTTGACAGTTGGAACGTGGGAACTGTTATACATTGTAAGACTTCAGTATGTGGTTTACACGAACATAATAAAACTCTATTTGTTTTTATTGTTTGACCACACAATGTCGAAATAATAAATATAACGGCGCAGGGTAGCCTTTACCAGAAGTGGTTATCATATTAGTGGTTCAGCAGCTTCAATACCATCAGGTTTCTGCCGGAACACAGTACAACAGCGGCTCTCTTACATAATTTCCGTCGTCAGAAGACTAGATGGCGCGGCGCCACTTGCTTTGCCGTCTACTACAGATGCCAGCACATCAAGCTACCCGAAACTGTCAAATTTTCCCAATCAACCTTGAGCTTTATGCTTTAGCTATAAAGTTAAAAATCTATTAAAGTTTGACAGATTGTACTTATTAGTAGCTTGTTGTGCTGGCGTCTGCAAATCAGAATCTTGTCGCAATATTGTAAGTGAGATCTTTACTTCTAGTCTAAATTTCAACCTTGAATAAAACCGTTTAGAATTGAGTTTTAAATAATGCTCTGCATAAGGTTTCGTCAAATGAAATCATAAAATGTCTATTCAACGAAAACTATGACATATAATTATACTATATAAGGTTTATTATACAATCCAATACTCCATTTCTTAACCAAGAACCGCTATCTACCAAGAAACAAATGAATTTCTAACCGTTGTCGGTTGCCATGGTTACACAGACACGGGTCATCACTTACTAATTGCTTGGAATTGAAAGAACAAACTGTCGTGGGCGCCATTCGTTTTACTTAATTAGAAGGTACCAATTCGGGGCCAGAAAGTATATGTACCGAGTTGACACTTGCAGTTAGAATGTTGCTTCATAAACCTACATACACTGTGTTATTATGACGCTTTCCAATAGTGTAAACACTGAACTTATTTATAGGAACCAAATGTTATTGGAACCTAATTCCATTTAAAGAATTGAATCATTGTGGTTACACACAAACATTAGTAACAAAATATACTTTATAACGTGTCAAAAAATGTCGGCTTAAAAGCTTCGAAAACGAATAAAACTTCAGGCTTTCGTGACGTACAGAGTGGATTTTACATACAGGCCTTCGTAACATACAGGGTGGATTTTTTAAAGTAACAGTTCTTACGATTTCTGAGTTTTCTAATACTCAGTAGTAGTCGGTCTAAAAGTTTTTTTGATCCTCATAAGAAACAGGCTCGATTGGCATCAAAAAAATTTGTATGTTAATTTCCAAGTTTCTTGCTGACTATCAAAATCTGTGAATGCAGATCAAACTGTCTCAAAGAGTCAAGGACAGTCTCTCAAGATGGTTTTCCTGTAGGTACAACGGCTATAAGTAGCACCTGCCCTACCCCATCTCAAAAATCCGGCCTATTAGTCGATTCGCACGACTTTACTCGCCCGAAACCAGCGAATCTACACTTTTAAATAATATTATATTTGTATGGGTGACTCGCACGAAGATAGTTTATTTTTGGGCGAATCGACAACTCCAGCAATAGGTTCTTACTAGGCAATTGGCAAATTATGAATTTTATGTAATTAAGTTATGAAAAAAGTAGCCAAAAATCCATCCCACGTTAAATAGAGCTCTAAGAAGATTCCCACTCTCGGTTAAAATACAGTATAACCTAAGTACTTACTCCCTAGGGTAATATAAAGTGCAAGATTGTAACGTAATGGTCTTGTTTGTGCAAGATATGGAAAAAAGAAGGAATAACTATAAAGGAATGCCTGGAATCACTTCGTCGCGTCAGAGGTAACCGCAATGGGTGAAGAATACAAAAAGATAAGGATAAAGATATAAAGGATAAGGATATAAAAGTTTAGTATTCCATAAAAAGTAAAGTGAGATATGTGTTACATCTTTAGACCTGGATTTTTATACCGTCTTTAACAAATCAAATTAAAATCGTTTATTTGCATAAAATGTGGTAAATACAAAAGATGATATATAAAATTGTAGTGCAAAGACACATTCCGCCATGTTATGATGGCATGCAAATATTTAATACACGAAGTAGGTATATACAGTCGCCAGCACATAAAGCTACCCGGAACTGTCAAATTTTCCCAATCAACTCAACCAACAACAACAACAAAAATCTCATGTGGATACGAGGGAAGAAGTAGCACAAGATATGACAATTTATGCTTCGGCTGTTTATTGTGGGTAGAGGTACTTAAAATTTATCTGTCACATAGATATTCAGCTGAATTCGGTTAGACAACAAAGTTATTGAAAAAGCTAGGCACATGATGATGACAACCGCGCGTCAAAACCGTCTGAGAGGGCACTATCAGATCCTTGATGCTCGCTTCAATTTGATTGGTGGAAGTTGTCCCAATCGTTTAGATCACGCCGTTACACAGCTCTTTACGATTGGATAATTGTTCCAAATGGTTCCGATGGGAGTCTAAAGAAAATAGAATGTTGCCGTCGTTAAGTCCCTCGGTAATTATTGCGTTGTAAAACTCGTCTGGTGTAGCTTTTATGGGTTTAATTTAACAGCCGTTTTTAAGGTCAGTTACCTATAAAAGTTTTACTTAATAGGCCTAGGCCCAAGGGCCGTATCATGAAGTACTAATAGCTTCTGCCCGCGACTTCGTCCGCGTAAAATGTCTTGTTCCCCCGACTCACCCCGTCGCATCTCATCTCCTGCCCTCACTATTACTTCATTTGGTTTTGCGTTCTTTCTAATTTTTTTTTCTTTTTGATGTATTGGGCTATCAAATAATAATAATAAATAGCCTTAAATTACTAAACCTAAAAGAAACCCTGTACATCACCCTATAAAAAGCTGTTATTCTAATGTATATACATGTCGCATTATCTTACCTTCTATATGTTAAAGATGTGTTGTGATGAGTCATCACAAAACATCTTTAACATAACACACCACAAGCTGCATTTACTTGGCTTCGGTCCGTAAATGTTGCAAAAGCCAGCCAAAGAGCTGAGAAGAGAAAACACTCTAAAATAATAATAATAACAAAGTTTTATTGACAGAAGAAAAGAGGTTACATTATAGTTTGAAGCCCAGACTCCTGAGCTAGGTGGTACAGGAGTCAGTGTTCAAAAAATGCAAAAAGAATTTTAGTTCCAGAGATTAGAGCGTTTAAACAAACAAACTCTTCAGCTTAATTTTTTCTAGTCGGAAAAAGGGATGGTGCTAACGGTCATGTATAGCTCGGTCTTTCTCTTGCACTGGAATCGTGATGGGTTTAAAACGTAACGTAAATACATAAACAAATAAGAGTTCGATGGAGAAAACTTCCCTGTTCTGACGATTAATAACGTTTGCAAACATGTCATCATAGAGTTATTTTGATCAAGAAGTGACACAGAGTTTGAAATTACGCCTTTCTTCTTTTGATCTCGTATCAACATTCTCTTTGAGGTTATGATACCGTAGTAAACATATTAGCCAGAAGGATGGTAGCGTTGCTGTCATTTTGTTTTGTTTTTTTTTTCAACAAAATCGGAAATATTCTGTCAGTTCAACAACATTCATTGCGATAATTACGTTGTTGAGCAGACAAACTTTTCAAAGTTTCGAACATAAAGTAATGGATTAGTAATATCCAGAATATTTCCGATTTTGTTTGATAGTGTGTTACGCAATTAGGGTAAAAGGGGCTCCAGACGTACAGACGCCAGCACATCAAGCTACCCGAAACTGTCAAATTTTCCCGATCAACTTTGAACCTTATGCTTTAGCGATAAAGTTGAAAATCTATTAAAGAAATTTGACAGATTGTAGTAGCTTGATGTGCTGGCGTCTGTACATTTAAGTATTGCCACTTGTGGAGGCTAGCATTCTTGATCCGATCTAGCCTGTCCCTTGCTGCCCTCCTCAGCAAAGCCCTAAGCTGGGGTCCATATCCCACTTGTCGTGTAGCCGCTTACCCCCTTACTAATAAACGTATTATATCAGATGAATAGTTACACACTGATTTCTCTCTTTCGGTCGTCAGTAATTTGACTTTCGAAAGAAGAAGACAAAGCGTTGTGTAACTATACAGACGCTATACAACGTTTATTAGTAAGGGGGGTTATTTTATAAGTTTGGGCCTGGCTATAGTCTCTTAATTTATTAAGGCATTCATGTGATAGCCAGCGGGGTCATTGCGTAACACACTAATAATTAATCAATACCAAAGGTTTTAATTTTGACAGTTTAAGAATATTCATTGCGTTATTAAGGTACGACTTATGAAGCAATGGATAATCAAATCCTTCTGATTGATTCAGATCTTCTAGGTTGACCTGCGAGATGCCATAGGTACAGACGCCAGCACATCAAGCTACCTGAAGCTATCAAAATTTCCCAATCAACTTTTAACCTTATACTTTAGCGATAAAGTTGAAAATCTATTAAAGAAATTTGACAGATTGTAGTAGCTTGATGTGCTGGCGTCTGTACCATAGGTAGACATAAAAAAGTCGGCTAGCATTGTACAGTCACCAAAAGTGATAAGTAACCAGGGTAGTAGATATAGTTGAAGTTTAGTAAGAAACATAGATGTTTTCGAATGAAATTTAACTTATCTCCTTTAGTCTCTTTGGGGATCCAGTTATGTTCCCAATGATATTAAGCTTGATGGCAAGAATGTATATATGTATATTGTTATGTAATATTATATATTACATAACAATATATAAAGTTATGCCACACTCATTAATAATAAAAGCGTAATGGATCGAATTAATTGAATAAAACCACTCTATATCGGCGATATAATTAAAACATCATCACAGTGGCCACACGATTCGTTCCTCTCGATTGATTCTCACCGCAACACGGGAAACGTGCAATTAATATAATTATATCACAATAATTGCATGTTTTAATAAACTATGATGAAATCAATGCTCTCTGATATTTGTCTTCTGACGTTTGCACCAATTCGGGTATGAGCGAATAATATTTTATATCCCATCCTCCTTTTTTTAAATTTATTAATTCTGTTCGATCAGCTGCATGCAGGATGACCGCTGGACAAGTCTCCACACAATAGGTGCCTGAAGATGGACGGCGCCGCCGAGGTCGGCCCAGAAAGCGGTGGCGATGACCTGGACGCATACCGCGAGGGCTGGTTCGCGAGGGTGGCACGGAAAAAGATAGTCTGGAAGGACTTGGAGAGACCTTTGCCGAGTATTAGGACAGTGATGGCTAAACATAAAAGATGTTTTAAGAATAATAGTTAGAGATGTTTACATACAATAATAAATTATACAGCTAACTCATCATCTGCCGAGCCTTTTCCCAACTATGTTGGGGTCAGCTTCCAGTATAACCGGATGCAGCTGAATATCAGTATTTTACATGGAGTGACTGCCTAATTGAAATCTACAAACCAGTTACAGGGTAATACGATACCCCTTGGTAAGACTGGTTGTCAGACTTTCGGGTTTCTGACTACCCGTAACGACTGTCAAAGATCCACGAAAGACAGCCGGGACCAACGGCTTAACGTGCTTTCCAAGGCACGGAAGGCTTGGTATGTAAAGATGGTCACCCATCCGTAGCTTAACCTGATCGACCTGTGCGGCTGCTATTACTTACCCACAAGCCCCTGACATTATAATGTCAGGGGCCATGGGGGGTACCATTTTAGTAGTAATTTTTTTATACAAAAATCCCTCTTGAATTTGCATGATTATGTGAAAAATTATGGTTATAACAGAGAAGAACTAACTTTTTCTTCAAAAGCTCTAAATTTACATAAAAAACCATAATTTTACACGACAGCTCTAGTATTTCAGCAGTAAATAGCAGAAATCAAAATGAAAATATAATGGTTTTTGTTTTTGAAACTACAACCAAATTTGTAACAAAAGGTAGAAATTTCATAAATAAAAACAAAAAAAACACTGGCACTCCGGTAGTGCCGACAGAAGTGAAAACTTGAACAATTACGAGTGTATTTTGTGAATCGTCTTATAAACAAAATGTTATATATCCGTGGTTCAGCGCCATCTCGTCGTTGTTGGATGAACTACGTAGTTAGTACGCGAGGCCCTCGTAGTTCTTCCCGATGTGCATAGATGGCGCTGTCTTACGTTTTACGAATTTTCGATCAGGGTCACGTGACCTGACGCCAGTTTAGAAGTTTTTACCCATTCCAAAAAAAGTACACAGCGCCGCTAAAGAAGTTTTCACTTCAAAAAAATTTATTTTTGTAACCATTGGATAAAAATGGTTAAAATTGTAATATGTTATAGTAAATTGTCTGGTATATCAAATCCTTAACGGTGGACCACTACTTACGCCACACCCTGTATGTGCCAAATTTCATCTAAATCCGTTCAGTACTTTTTGCGTGAAAGAGCAACAAACATTACATCCATCATGCCTCACAAACTTTCGCGTTTAAAATATTAGTAAGACTTGATACCAATTCAAGTCAGTTCACATGACACAGTGACGGTGTCCCAGCTATAAGGCCGCGTATTGACATGGCGAGCGTGTCCCAGAGGTTAGGTCCGTATTAGTATGTGGCAACAACTTGCTGTCCACTTGTACAGACAACAGTTACACAAACTGTGTTGTACTGCAGTTTGTGAGTCAGGTAGAGGTAGGAGAACAGCGGGTATATTATGAGAGGTGAAATATCAAGGAAAATTTTTTATGTTACTTTTGCTTTATACAAAAAGCTACGCCAGTTTTCAATGAGTCTTCATTTGCAAACAAGATGGCGACATTATTTTGTATTTATTTATTTATTTAAACTTTTCGCACAAAAAGGTACAAAGGCGGACTTAATGCCTTAGGCATTCTCTACCAGTCAACCAAGGATGGTGAAGAGATTGGATGGCAGGTGCTTTGTGTGAGAGGAACAATGATAAAAAAAATCTATTAAAACTAGGTACACAAATACATAAATAGGTTATATACATTTACATACTATTTACTATAATATATACTTATAATATATATATAATACACAAATTCAAAGGAGAGAGGTGATGAGATGACTCTACGCTATTGTATATTCGTAGATTATCGCTAACTGTGCAGAGACTGAAGTGCGGCAAGAGTTTTTGAATATTGAATCCAAACCAAAATTATTTATTTCAATTCTGCAAATAAAAGACACTTTTGGACGTCTAATGTACAAAAAAGGATTGATTCTAGTCGCCTCTTCCAAAAGAAAGTTTCGTATGGAGAAGAATGGGCAAGAAACTTTTTATCTTAGAAGTGTCAGTTTATGAAATTAAAGCTTCTCTATCAATTTAACAATCGTTTTCTATCAATCTATAAAATCCTATCCCCCATTGTAACTAAAAACCACAAAGACCTTCGTACCCTTTAAACAAAACCCCACCTTACTTTCACTATCATTGAAACACGACATAAACGATTTTCCCCGCTGTTTTCAAAGCCCTGCATAGAAATACTAGTTTAAAGTACACAATAACATTCATGGTCAAAACAATATTGTGCATAATGTGACCCTTTGTGTCCCACTCGGGGTCAGAAAGTCACAAGTACAATAGCTCCCACGCCAGTAACGGTAGTGTCAACTATACCTTGCCTAAGTTCCTTTTTGGGACAAACGGGTATCAGTTTGCAGGTAAATTTGTTATTACGCGTACGAATGCATTTACAGGCGCTTGTGGTTAAGTAATAATAGCCGGATGGGTCGATCGATCAGGCTAAGCAACGCTTGCCGCGGTTGGTCTATGAATGGGTGACCATCTTTACATACCGAGATCCCTCCATGCCTCGTAAAGCACGTCATTCATTCATTCATCTTTGATAGTCGTTACGGGTAGTCAGAAGCCCGAAAGTGTGACAACCAGTCTTACCAAGGGGTATCGTATTACTCAGTAACTGGGTTGTGGAGGTCAGATAGGCAGTCGCTCCATGTAAAATACTGGTATTCAACTGCATCCGGTTAGACTGGAAGCCGACCCCAACATAGTTGGGAAAAAGGCTGGGCAGATGTTGAGTTCCTTTTTGGGACAAACAGTTTGTAGGTGAATTTATTATTAGGCTTTCAAAATATGCGGCATATGACATGTGATGGTATTACATAATAGTACATTATGATATAAGTGCGGTAAGTTGAAAATTACAGCCGAGGCGATATTGCTTGCCCGAGCCGTAGGCGAGGGCTAAAAGAAAGCAGAGGCTGTAATTTTCAAAGCGCACGTATGTCATACGACGTTTTATAACATATTTGCGAGGAAATAAATAAAACTCGGACTGAACTTGCATATTTGCTTGTTTTCCATATGATGAAATTTTGATACGCTTGTAAGTATCTATTGGTCGATTTTTCGGGTGAGGCTTAGAGTAGCCTTTTTCGCTGCCTCTGAGACTTCTGGCGGTGTGAAATTAATAAATTCATCATTACTTGACGACATTTTCAAATAAAAAAAGTACTTACAGCGAAAAGAAAAAGCGCGCGGAATAATTTTTACTTCTTAACAGATAAGCGATGCGCGCGCGTACGCGCTTTTTTATTTCAGGCATAGGCACAAAACAGCCAGTATTACATATTAATAAAGTAAATTATTTTTTTTTGTTACAGATATTAATGGTTGTAATTTATTGTCAAAATTAATTAAATTAAAGAATTAAATGTTTATTTATTATATTTTATCTCCCAAAGTTAATTTTATTCATAAAATGTTGACATCTTTCCTGAAATAAAAACTCTTTGCTAAGATTTAAAAAGTACCGTTCGTTTTGACGGAGCATCTTAATAAACCGTGCGATTTACTTTACATTACCGCACTAGTGCGTAATGAGATACATTACGATATTGAAATTGGTGAAATAAGAGACCCTTTACGAGCAAATATGTTATAAAAGATATTATGAGACTGCCTCGCAAGCGCTACTGCTGAACATGAGGTCCGGGGTTCGATACCCGGGTCGAGCATAATTTTATTGGGTTTTTTCATCTGGAATTTCTCAGTAGCAGCCTGGAGTCTGGATTAGTGCCCGATTGATGGCAATAGGCTCGCCCCCTATTACGTGGGACTTAAACATAACTGGCGAAACTGGGTTTAGTGTAGGTACACCTCTGTAAACCCTTCGGCGACTACATGCGTGATGTTATATGTATGTGTAACAAAATTTTGACAAAAAGACTTGGGTTTTATTCAGTTTTCCATTATCTAGTGGGTTTTCTCATATAAATTTGTTCTAATAACGAAATATAGATGGAGTTGATATTTCCTATCTGACTACCCCTGAGAAGAAATGGCGTAACAAACTCAGGGTCAAAGTCTCTTTTAAAGTAATACACACAACAACATCGGTAATCTTGGTGAGATGATGTGAGGTCCTCACATGATCTGTAGATAGGTGTTTAACAAGGAGGAACCGGGAGCAGCCCTATATGCTGATGGTGATCACCGGGTTGGTTTTAGTGAGGTAAAAATCCCACACTCCTCGACCTCCCTCCCGAAGTCGATTGCCTTTTAAAGGTTTTCCCCCGAAATCTTTATTTTTCGTGTTTAGTAGGATTTATTTTTTATTTATCCTTTTGATAGACTTATTTTGTGAATGTGAGGACTTTGTAGGCCTTGTAAACTTAGATCTTTAGACCATTTTTTTTTATTTTATCAAGTACCTGGTACTTGTTGACAGGCCTACACTGTCCTCCCATACCTACTGTAATTTGAAAACATTGTAAAAGCCAATTATTTTTAAAAGAGTAACCGTGGAGTTTCTTGCCGGCTCTTCTCCATAGGAAACGACCAATTGGAACCGTGCACCTAGCTTCTGACGTTTCATAAATGCCCATGTAGGTTTATGTGAAATAAAATATTTTTATTTTTAAACAAAAGAAAAAGGTGTTTGTCAAACGAATTCCCCCCTGTCTGTATCTACCAAAGCATAGTGCAGTGGTGGTCTATTCCCTAACAACACGGTGTTACACAACCCATGATATAAAACCACGCTTTCTCCGTAACAAGCTAAGCAGACGAGTAAACAACATATGCCTGATATTTACCTGACATGTGTGTGACAATAATGTTGATGGATGACATCTGGTGAGACAGGCGTGAACTATTGATACAATGAAATAAGATCAAATGATAATGTGACACACACCATCTCGCTAGCTTTCCCTTAGAGGGGTAGAGGAAAAGGTATTATACCTATAGTGCATCAGCACGCTTTTGTTTGACCACCCATAAAGGCTTAAAGGCGTCTGTACATAATATTTGCACGACACACTTGGCAAAATGTGATGATACTATTGAGTAATCTTAAGAACATTATGCTAACTAATAAATTATTATTATGATTGGCTTGTTATATTAACAAAATTATTCTCCTGAAAACGTCTAAATTAGACAAATGGATATGGAATAAGCATTACTTTGCCCAATGGGTAGGTATAGGTTCATTTAAACAATAATCCGGATAAATAAAATTTGAAAGCCATGTTGAGGCGTTATTCCTACGCACAGAATTTCTGAAAGAACCTCTACCTCTCCTGGGAATCAAATTCAAGACCTCACACTGACCAGCCTCAACAATCATGATCATCGTCATCTATCATTCCGACACTGCATCTGATATTATGCTAATAGCCACCACTGTCCGCGATCAATCATTGGAAGTAATGATCAGTTTTTGTGATCAAAATCATTATGCAGGATAATCACTGAATGTTGAGGTGTTTTGTATTAGTTTGCTATGTCAATATTGTGCTGGATTTTGAGTAATTATGTTTGTTTATTGGTTCTTAAGTCGACAAAGTTATAATTAGCAAAAAAATCAATGGCCTCATTTCGGAATCAAACTCTGCTTTGGGTTCAGAGTATGATTCACAGATGAGTAAAACTAAAGGCTCCTATAAACAGGCGCGACACGCGATATAATCGCGCGCGACACAAAGGCACCCCTCGTTGCGCGACTTGCGGTGCCTTTGTGTCGCGTGTCGTGTCGCGCTTGTTTGAAGGAGCCTTAAAACAAAAAACTACTATCGGATAAGCAGACAAACACACGAATATATTCTAACATAAATTAGTATGTAATTTGTATAAATGAAATCTTCCTATTAATTACAAAAATTGACAAAAAAGTTGCATTTAGAAAAAAAGGATCCAATATGAGTTTTTACCCCAAACATTCAAATAAAATAGTTACATTATATGACTAACAGACTTAAAACAATAATAGTACGATATGTACCTACAAGTAGGTATATAAGAAAAACTGGCCAAGTTAGAGTCTAACTCGCACACGAAGGGTTGGGATACCACAAGGCAAAACAGCCGAAAAAAACACGTTTGTTGTATGGAAGCCCCCCTTAAATATTTATTTTATTCTGTTCTTAGTATTTGTTGTTACAGCGGCAACAGAAATACATCATCTGTGAAAATTTTAACTGTCTAGTTATCACGGTTCATGAGATACAGCCTGGTGACGGACAGACAGATGGACAGTGGACAGTGGGTGGTAGTAATAGGGTCCCGTTTTTACCCTGTGGATACGGAACCATAAAAAGGACGAGATGAAATCAAAAAAATAATCAAAATAGACCCCATCGTTGTCAACAGTATAGAAAATTTTAAAAATACATTCAAATTCCTTTTACTTTTAAGGTCTTTAAAAAATCTCTCCAAATCTCATTTTACTCCTTTCTAAAAACCAACAAAAGATTATATCACACGTAAACACAGCTACAATAAAAACCAAAGCACATTAACCTAATGAAACTAATCACAATCAAGCAGTCATTGGCTCTGTTAATTGGCTATTGGCTGTAATAAGCCGTCCATTGCGTACATGCAGCCAGTTACATTTTACTGCGGGGCGATAAGGACCCCATATTTCCCTCGTGCTACAAACTCACTAGGAAATGATTCCATGTTTAAGATGAGATTTCAAGGTAATTTTGATGCAGTAAAAAAGCCTTTATTGCATGAGTTGCAATAAATATTAACAGCCGCATGGGTTGGTCGGAGGTTAAGCTTCATTTGCAGCTGTCAGGTCGTGGATGGGTGATCCACGACATATCGAGACCCCCCCGTGCCTCAGAAAGCACGTAAAGACTGACATTTCGTCGCCTTAGAGTGAAAACCTCGGGAATGTAAGTAACATTTTATGCATTTCGGACAATCTTATAGTATCGAACAGTTCTGGCTATAAAAGCGAGTTAAATTTCCATATTAATTAATAGGAATAAAGAAACTCCTTTTTTGAATTTGGTACAGAAAACATCAAAGACACGCAGTTCTTTCTTCCTCCTGAAAAGTTACTTCTTTTACAATTACGAGGTTTTCACTCTAAGGCGTCGATTTGTAGATCTTTGACAGTCGTTAAGGGTAGTCAGTGCTTGCATGTCTAATAACCAATCTTACCAAGGGGTATCGAAATGCTGGTATTTAAGGCATTCGTTTAGACTGGAACGGACCCTAATATCTTAATAGAGTAAAGAGAGAGAGAGAGAGAGAGAGTAGAGTATTCTATTCTATTCTATTCTAATATATTTTTTATAATAAATTAAGCTAGCCAGCTATAGCTGGAAAAAGACTAGGGTAAGGTAGGGTGGGGTAGGGTCTTTAAATTTTGAATGAACCGTACTCGTATGTCTGTAATCATTTAGCCACGAGCCCCTCAGAGGAGTCATGTACGTTAACAAAAGAGAAAAGTATGCAGGATCGTCGAAAAAGTAAGAAACCGATGGATGTTCTCGAATAAAATTTTATTTTATTATTAGAAGAAAACAGTTCATTTATCAAATTAAATTACAGTCGCCAACATACAACGGCTTCTTACTAAACTTCAACTATATCCGACGATATTGCATACTCATCTTATGTGTTTTCTTTTATTGTACACATACCATTCCGAAGTATTGAATTTATCACAAAACCACCTGGTCCGGAAAATACCAGCATTAAAACAACTCATAATCAAGTCTGAACAAAAATAAAGTCGTGAACAAACAGCGCAACGTAAACGCGAACAAAACCACAATGTTTTGATTAATCAGTGACTAGGAAACGACGCACACTTTTCATAACACGTAAAGTTTACGTTTCAACGATTACAATTACGTACATTTACGTTCAGGCGTTACGGTTTTTACAATGAGGAATGTCAACATTGTTTGGGAAAATGTTTCGTTTCTCACGGTGTTATAATTTAAGGAGCACGCAGCGGTCTTGTTACTGCCGGGTCAGCGGGATTGTCTGAAAGGGTTACCGCTGGCCCGGAACATAAAGGGCTAAGGAAGGAACACGGGTGGGTTTTAGTCAGTAAGAGTCTGTCACTCCCTTCCGCTCCACCTAGAGCGGGAGGGGTCATTTGACGACTTCCCATCCTGAAAAAAAAAGGGTCTTGGTATGTGAAGATGGTTACCCATCCACGGACCAACCGCGGCAAGTGTAGCTTAACCTGATCGATCGACCCGTGCACTGTCGCTGGTCGATCGATCAGGTTTACTAAGATTAGGTATGTCAGGACTTTAGAAACTTTTCCATTTTCCAAGTCATTTCTCAGGGGTTGTCAGGTCGAAAATGTTGACTAATGTGGAGATTTCATCGCAGTTGTTTATCAATATATTCTGTTGTTAGGTTAGTAGGCTAAGCTGATGATGAATGTCGCAGAAGCACTCAAAATAATGCTGTGGCACGCAATAAAATCCTGATTGACTCGTCACCGATCATAAACATAATTTTATGAATGTGTTCTACAGTTCTGCATAAGAAATATATTGCTATACTCAGATTGGAATGCATTAACCTAATTTCTAAAACAGTTTTACTTCAAACGATGACAAATAACTCATGTTTTCAATTCAGACAAGGTTGGAATTCTAAACACTGTCGGTGAACTGAACTGGGGCGTATTTCTTCATTAGGGACTTGTTTATAAAATAAAATCTTTCTAATTCAGACATATTTTGCCCATTATTAGTTTAGACGGACCACTTAAGTGGGCACTTAGTTGCGCATAAAAGCTCCTTCAAACAGGCGCGACACGACACGCGACACAAAAGCACCGCAAGTCGCGCAACGAGCGGTGCCTTTGTGTCGCGCGCGATTATATCGCGTGTCGCGCCTGTTTGTATGAGCCTTGAAGACCATATTTTGCAACAGAATAATCAGTTTATAATGTTCCCACTGCTGGGACATAATGCTCTTCTCTGTGAGAGGAAGTGGGCTAGAATCTTACGCGGGCCCAATGCGGGTTGGTAGATGTCCCATATCTTCGAATTTTTGGTTCTAGAACATGCCGGTTTCCTCAAGATATTTTCCTTCCCCATTTTGCAACAGGCTCGTGGCTAAATATTAACAGCCGCACTGATCGATCGAAGGTTAAGCTACGCTTGCCACGGTTGGTTGACCATCCATTACATTCCGAGACCCCTCCATGCCTCGGAAAGCACGTTAAGCCATTGGTTGCGACTGTCATTCGTAGATCTTTGACAGTCGTTACGGGGAGACGGAAGCCCAAAAGCCTGACAAAGGAGTCTTAGTAAGGTATTGTGGTACCCAGTTATTGGGGTGTGGAGGTCAGATAGGCATGCACTCCATGTAAAATTTTCGAAGATATGTAGCAATGGATTATAAATAACCACCAAAATGATAAGATAGTGTGGTAGTCAATTAGGGTGCTACTTTCAAACTATGTACAGACGCCAGCACATCAAGCTACTACAATCTGTCAAATTTCTTTAAGGCGAAAGCGCCAGAGTAGCCCGCGAAATTCAATTTTTTTTAGGTTTTTTGGAATTTGCTGGTCAGTATTAAGTTGTACGTTGATTAATATATGAATCGCAGCCGTAAGAAATATGTGTTTACAGAATTATAATCATTAAAGTCGTCAACAAAACTCTCTAAGACCACGTAAGTCCAAAGTATAACTGTTTCATGAAATCATCATTCTTTGGACTTACGTGGTCTTAGAGAGTTGTGTTGATGACTTTAATGATTATAATTCTGTCAATACATATTTCTTACGGCCGCGATTCATATATTAATCAACGTACAACTTAATGCTGACCAGCAAATTGCAAAAAACGTAAGAAAATTTGAATTTCGCGGGCTACCTTAGCGCTTCCCCCTTAATTGATTTTCAACTTTATCACTAAAGCATAAGGTTCAAAGTTGATTGGGAATATTTGACAGTTTCGGGTAGCTTGATGTGCTGGCGTCTGAACCTATATCATAGCAACAATGATTTATGGAGTAAAAATCCTATTTATGTTATATGAAACCGTGGGGTAAAATGATGCCTAACTGCTGTTGTGGTATGGTTCAAAGTAGTGACCCCTGAGTTCGTACCGCCATTTCTTCTCAGGGGTAGTCAGATAGGAGCCAATTTTAAGGTCGTATCGTTTTTTACAAGTACAGCAAGGTATTGTTGATCAGGCACCAATATACAAAAAGAGATATTGCGTAAGGTTCTAGTAGTCCACACCGTCTTTTTGCTCGTAGTCATAGGTAATCTAGGTCCCAAAGTGCTGCCTTGGGGTACCACATAGTGCGGTTAGTGGAAGTGCTCATAAGCCGCTCGTCCAAGTGCGGTTGAAATCAGTGCACTGAGGGGAATACCTCGAAATGTCGACTCCATCTAGTTTTTTTTTGATATGACGTGTAAAAGTGATATTCTATTTAGACAATAAACAATTTTATTTCATTTCATAGAAGAATGTTTTGTTTAAATAACATTTTTATTAATTTTACAAGAAGTCAGAACAAACCAACAAACAGAGGGTTAGCAAACGACAAACATTAAGAAACTGTAATGCAAATAAGTTTTCGCAATGCGCTTGCGCAGGGTTAGTAGACGAACAATAAGACTTCCGCACTCCTTATCTATGCGCCGAGGTGATAGTGGGGATAAAATACGTGCCTTCGACCCCAATAAATCATACGTTACATTAAAACAGTATTAGTTTATACATAGGTGGTAAATCCTGACTGGTAGACGGTAACATAACATCCCGCTTTGTTCCCAGAAGGATTGGGCAGAGGTTTCCCGGATAATTTCATTCCTGATCCTATGATCAGGAATGAAATTATCCGTAAAAGAACCGACAAGCTTGCAGAGTAAACAAACTGAAGTGGCAGTGGGCTGTCCACTTTTGTCGAAGGACCGATGACCGGTGCAACAGACGAGTCTCGGAGTGGAGACCGCGTATCGGCAAGCGTAGTGTGGGACGCCCCCCAGCTAGATGGACGGACGGCCTAAAGGGGTGGCTGGGGTAGACTGGATGCGGAATGCGGAGGACAGGGTGCTGTGGCGCAGTCTGGCAGAGGCCTATGTCCACCAGTGGACTGCGATAGGCTGAGTTGATTGACTGATTGGAAAGCACACCTAGATTTCACCAATTATGTTTAAGTCCTATCCAATAGGGAAGCCTATTGCCATCAACCGGACAAAAAGCCGGACTTCGAGCTGCTACTGAGAAATTCTATGTTTTCCTTCACCGTTTTTAGAGCAATAACTACACAAAGTAAAGCGCATGCCTGGATGAACCCATGGCCTACAAGTCGTAAGTCGGGGCCGATATGGGCCATCAGTGCTTTAGTGCATCACTTCGCAGATAAAAATTATTGATTATAAAACAAAAACAGACACAGCCGTCTCATGTTTTAACAATTAAGGCGACTACAGGACCTAAAGCGCGGTCTTTGTCGGACTGCATAGAAAAGAAAGAGAAACGCGATGAGACAACGCTGATAATTTATTATTTATTTACAAAAATACTATTGTTTGGACTAAAAAATTAAAACACTAGTGCTTCAGTATGTTGCTTGTACAATAATCTGACAGAAAATCATAATGATTGTATGTATATTAGTATGGTTTTTATTGTAAAAAGAAAGTTTTTAGAGGTATCTTTTCTATCGTATCAAATTAGTTGTATTATGTTTTCAACACACTTTCTACCTAGCATATATCCTGAAGAATATAATATATTTTTCTGATTTTGTTTACTGGAGTCGATCTTAAACTTTTATTCTTTCTAAAACTTGCGTTTCATGTAAACCCCTTAACAAAAAATAGAGAAGAGAATGATCGCACTAAAACTGTTATAACCTGTGAGACAAATGACAAGTTTAGACGCGGAACAAATATTTGCACGACCTACTGAACTCGGCATTAAAATGATTTCTCTCTTTAAACGCATCCTCGATTTAGGAGTTAGGATCGAAGATAATGTGACTAATAATTTATTGACTGTCTCGTTAGTCTAGCGGTTGCAAGTGCTACTGCCGAGCATGAGGTCCTGGGTTCGATTCTTGACTGAGCAACTATTAAGTTTTTCAACCAGGAATTTCTCAGTAGCAGCCGGAGCTAGACTCCAGGCTGCTAATGAGAAATTTCAGATGGAAAAACCCAATAATACTATGGCCGACTCGGGAATCGAATCAAGGACCTCATTTTTAGCAGTAGCAACTTCGACTACTAGTCCAAGAAAGTGGCCAGTAAACTTGATACTCCTAATAGAGCTGAAAAAAAAAATCGGTGATAGATGAACGAAGGATGATCATTTACCTATCTTGGATAAAGATAATGATATCATTAGGGTACATGAAGGCACTGCTGTAAGAAATCTTGACAGCATCCATCACAGGAAGAAACGGGATAACGATAGTCAGTCCTGGCATTCAAGCAATATTAAAGCTCATTTATCACTAAATTTCATTCATAAATCCCTTGCGGTACAGTACATGGAATACCTGCATTGAATCCAGAATGTTAGAGCAACCACGTAAGTAAACTATCGTAATAAAGATAATCTAGCCATGCCTGTAGTTTTCCAGTACATATCCTTAATCCTATTATTGAGACAAAATGATGTCGTTTATATATTTCGCTTATTATTTTTATTATTATTACTTTTCTTATTATTGCGATCAAGACGAAGTGAGCATTAAAACAGGGTAGTGCGCAACAAGCACAGGACCGGTTGATCTGGCGACATATGGGGAAGGTCTCTATCCAACAATTAATAGTCACTCTTTCTTCTTAAATAATGATGATGATGATGATGAGGATGATGATGATTATGATAATGATATTACGAGTTTACGACCGAGATGACGACTAATAGAGAAGTATGAAAGAAGATGTCGCGCCGACTCCAAATAAATTGGCATAACGGCAGGAGAAGAATGCTGATGAAGGTCATGAGACAATTATAATCAAACAATAATAGAGAAAACTAAACCAGAGAAAGTGGATTTTTGTTTGTATTTTTCTAGTGTCCTACAAAAGGATTTCTCCCGCATTGTAGGTGCGTTTACCGACACAGATCTCACATGCACAAACATACAAGCGGAACAATCAAGACGTATCAGTAGGCTAAACTAATATTTGTGAGAGAAAGGATTGTACTGTTTGTTTATGGCTGATGTCACTGTGCCAATAGGCATTAAAAATATAAGCAATCCTTGGAGGTATTGAAGATAATGCATCTATAATAGGGGTAGACAATAATTGATTTGGGTCAGGCAGTCGGACATTTCAACACAGAACACTAAAAACTATGTAAATTTTTATTTACTAGAAAATTAAATATTTATACTTTACTAGCTTTTCTACCCGCGACTTCGTCCGCGTGAAACTTCTTGATTCAACATAAAATGAATCCTATCCGAGTGTCATAGGATATATTTTATGTTGAAACAAAAAAAATCACATTTCAATGCATCCTATTAGTGCAAGAATTTTCGGAATTGGATAAAGAGTTCCGAAGATTACCCCCCTACATACAAACTCACCATTTTACCTCTTTATTATACATATTATTAGTTTAGAAGACTGCGGTATGGCCTATTCTCATAAGGTTCATGCCGATAGGAAAGAAGAAATATCAGTAAGTATATAAAAAGGAGAAAATTAAATATGTTCACTAATTGAAGTAAATAACTTGACCTTTAAGAAAACCAGAGCCCAAGTTATCGATTTTACCCAATTACAGGGAGAGCAAATGTAGAGTAATGTCTTGTACGCCCTTTCATTTCACTCCGATTTTGATAATGTCATCGTTCTCTTTGCTTTTAATAGCAACGAGAATACAACAGATAGATTCGGCTCCTACAACAACCTATACAATTCTGACTGAATTCCGTTTCGTCATGACAACAAAAGCCTGTTAAACATCAACAATTGAGAAAAAAATGGTAAAACATATTTGAATAGTTACCTACTTAATTTATTTATATTTTTTCTCAATTTTTGATATTACCTTTGTTTCGAAATCAGTTTCCCTAGATATGTAGAGTGGTATAGAATACTCTTTATTATGTATATCATACGGATAGCCAGAAATCCCGATAGCCAGATTAATTTCGAACAACTTAATTATCACTGTGATATGTCCTTAAAACAATCAAATAAGGAAAACCCATACAATTAAGTGCATTTTTAATTAAAATGTCTTAAATTGCATGGTTTTTTCTTAATAATTTACATATCTCGGGACCATGGGGCCCCGGTCCTTTGGAAGGCATACAAGGGGCCGAAGACAACTCGCAGAGGCCCCTTAGGAAATTTTAATGAAATGTGGCATGTGGTTTTTTATTATAATAATTAAATATTAATTATTATTGATATTACTGAAAACAATGAAGATGAACTTAATCACTACAATAATAATAAAAATAAAATAAATAATTATTATACAACCAGGCACCCGACAATTTAAGAAGACAGGAATCACAAAACAAATTTAAACAATACATATGATGTAACAGAACTGACATAATATGAATGATTCAATATCAAGTGTGAGAACAATTATGCATAAACAAACTGTCGACCTAGATACAGGAGCAAATTGTCCGTGCATATCAAATGCGGTAGTAAATCAAAATGTAACGTAATAAGACGTTAACGATGAACATTCTTGGGTGAATAGATAGAGTGAATCATTGAACACTTTTTCATCATCTATTTTGATGAGACAGAATGAGGCAAATTCCGGATTAAATTTACAAATTGTTTATTCGTTTTGAAGAAGCTTAGCTTAAACTTCGTAGCCGTTTTGGTGATCCATCAATGAAGCTATTCTAACAATAAATCGTAATAAAATAACAATAAAGTAGAAAAACATGTGTTTATAAAAAAATATATAATTGAACAATGGGACATAGGGCTTAAAATTACTGGCGAAATGAGGGTGTTACTATACTAACTCTGCAACCCTTCGGAGAATTCAGGCGTGAATGTTATGAACAATGGTCAAGGATTTTATAAACTTATCTATTTCTCGAAAGCTATTATTTTATTTATCAGTCCATGCGGAAGAATTTGTAGAAAAATGCGGTCTAATAATAAGGTTGATAAATTTATTAGCTTAATAATAAAGACTCTCTGACGTTAAAAGCAAAATTAAGAAGAATTATTAGGTAAATTTTGGTTAATTAGTAGCGAATTTTGGTTTTTAGCTCTTGGCTAGGTTAAGCTACATTAACAGGCCCAAGCCAAGTCAATGTAGCGTGTGTGGTTTTTTTTTACGAAGGATTAACGTTATGAGGAGTAATTTCATTTGCGGAGTGATTTTATTTATTATTATATATATTATTATTATTATGGTAAAAATCAAGAAGAACCATATCATGTTTTTCGATTATCATCGCTTTACAAGAGCGCCTAATATTAGCTCTCAAGTATTGCAGAGTATACAACATTTATCATATTCTTGACACTAATACAAATTGTACAAACAATCTGTCCGATACGATCGCAGATAACAACGATTGATTTGAAGTGAAACCACATAATTCATCGAGGAATGTAAATTTCATAACAAATGATCCGATGAATAGCAAATTTTACTTCCTATGGAATCGCACTAACGCATGAATCACTACGTGCACTAACAAGACCCAAAAAGATAAATTAAATATGTTCAATGTAAAGATCACTACTGCATAATATGTGAAGTTACAATTCCAACAGAATGCACCAAATCATAAAAATCACATTCCACAGCAAACATTAAAAGAACTTTTACAACCATTTCACTGCACTTTAATTAGAAGACTGATAAACTAGAAAATAAACAATGCAGATGAATGTGTTGATACAAACGAGAATAAAAAAGACCGTGTCTAAACAATGAGACTCATTGAAACGCATCGTGTGTAAGAATTTCAAAATCTACTCACCATGCATATCAGCATCAACACAATGGACCACGAAACACTTGCACATAAACACACAAATAATAAAATATGTTTTAGAACTTTTCAAAACACAGGACCTAAAATATTCCCTAGAGGGACACCACAAGTTAATAGTTCGAAAATCGTATTTCGTTCGCGATATGCGCGCGAGTCGGGACGCGGCGTGCCTTTCAATAACGGTCTGCTCTCTACAAAGATCGACGGCTGACTGACTACAGTGACTACTAGCTGCGCCGGCGTCGCTGTTTACTATAACCCCATAAACAAGATTATCAAAAGCTTTCAACGAATTTTCGCCTCTATAGTTGTGAGTGAAAGGTAAATTTTGGAACGTCTCTTTTTAATCCGACGTAAGTATTTGTCATATCGTATGAATGAAAAAATAAACTGTACGCATAGAGCTTTCTGTATGCGTTCGTTTCGTTTTATATCATAACCTTAATTAATGTTTATATCGCTTACAATCCTTGGCTCGTTTGAGTCTCGTATGATATTATGATTCATTTCACTATTGACGCTTAGTGTTTAGATTACTTTTATTTTGTCCAGTTCAACATGATTATGTTAGTAATATTTCTGGGAACATATCGTAGGTATATTAAATTATGTTTCTTTTTACTATTTGGATATATATTTTATGGCATGTGTCCAACTGAAATGTAATTACCTAGCTCTATTTAAAAATGTCTCATGTCATTGTGAACTTTATCACTATGTGATTAAAATAAATTTTGCTTGTCTCCATGAGATGTTAGAATGAGATGTACGACAATAGAAAAGTGTACAAAAAATAATTTAATACTTTAGTTCATTGTACTACCTTTATTTTCCTGTTGATAGAAATAAAACTGCCACCATTGACCTACTTAGGTATAGGACAAATATTTATTTCCGATCTTCCCGGTATTACATGATAGGAATAATTAAATTCATCAATTTGTTCCTGTGAAAATATTTGTATAGTTTATCACTTATCTGAGCTGTATAAAGATCAAGCATTTTGTACAGTCATAAATTACTACAACTTTATGGGACTCTGTGAATGTGCATAATGAGGTTGAAACTGTACAGGCTACAATGGGGTCCTCATTTAACATCTCTTGCAGGACGGCTAAGTTCAGCAGCTTATGCTGTCAGAAAAATCCGTCAATTTACTGATGTAGATACCGCGAGACTAGTCTATTTTAGTTACTTTCATAGCATCATGTCTTACGGTATTTTACTTTGGGGTCGGGCTGCAGACATCGATTCTATTTTTATTCTGCAGAAAAGAGCTATCAGAGCCATATATAATCTCCGCAGGCGCGATTCTCTAAGGGAACGGTTTAAGGAAATTAACATCATGACGGTGCCTTGTCAATATATCTATGAAAACATCATGTATGTAAGGAAAAATTTACATCTTTTTAGTAAAAGAGGTGAAAGACATAATTATAGTACTAGAAATAGGGACCTATTAGTTCAACCAGGTTTCAGACTAGCTAAAGTAGATTCATCTTTTATGGGGTACTGTTTAAAATGTTATAATAAAATACCTCCCCACATTCTTCAACTGAATGAGACAAAATTCAAGTCTTGTATAAAACGCACACTATGCAGTCAGGCATATTATAAGTTAGGGGATTATATCGCTGACAAAAATGCCTGGCTCAATGCTGGTCCTGCTCCACAACTAATTGATTAACACATGAAAATACTGTTGGAGCTGCTGAAGATTGTAAGACTATCTTTGCAATGTATAAAATCAATTTCCTTTGTATTGTATAACTGCATAGCACAGATGTGAGTTCTATGTACCCTATAGCTACCATTTACCGGGTAATAATATGTCTTTCATTGACTCGAATGTGCCCTGGCAGCTGATAGTATGTCATGCTCACTCAAATGTCTCGCTGACGGTGGCGTGTGTGTTAGATCATTTAGCTCCCTTCAAAATGGTTGAGCTAAATGGTGCTGATTTATGCGTCATGTTCGTGAACGGGCGCCGTCAGTTGGGGCTGGTCATCTCTTAGCTGCCTCGGCTTATTTTTAATTAATTTATTTTTGGATTGTAGTTTGTTAAGTACTATTTGTTGCACTCTGGACGCTTTTAACACTTACGTTTTTCTTAATTTTTTTACATCGTTCTCACATTATATAATTTTAAAATCAAAAGTAATGATGTAACTAATATTTTTGTAAAATATCATTTAAAAAGAGTGTCCATGGAGTTTCTTGCCCGTTCTTCTCCATAGGTACCTACGCTTTGGAATGGGCATCTAGCTTCATATTTTCTGACTGACCGACTTCTTGACAATTCAAAAGTGCCTGTAAATGGTTTAATTGAAATAAATGGTTTGAGTTTGAGTTTGAGTTTGTAAAAAAAAACTCGTTGGTCTAATTATAGAACTCACAAATACTAAAGCGTGGGGGGTCCTTCCGCCAATAACAAATTATTATTATTATTCGGAGGGCCTGGCAACAACTGGTATTATGCTAGAAGGAGACTAATGACCTGAGAAGTCGTGGGAATTCTTTATTAAATCAATTTGGAAACAAATGTACTTTTACTGGGTGTATCTTCCCACTTAGAATTTATGGGTGTAAACTATTTGCTCCCAATCCCGAATCCGTGTTGTTTTAGGACAAATATATCAATCTTGGTTATTCTCTTTATCTTAATCTCAGATCAGAAGTTCACTTAATAGATTGCGAATTCGAAATTTCCACACACTATACTTTATTCCATCAAATTGTTTGATGTTTCTTTTAGATCTAGAATCCATAATTATGTATTTCAATGAGATTTCAAACAAAATTTTGCTATTTTAAGAGGCGCCAAGCCACTCATTAATTACTTAGTTCGTCATCTAGGACTTTAAAACCACAAATAAATACAAAATATTGTGACTATTGATTATGTCTTGTGCCTATAATATTATTCATATGTACATTTTGATCTAAAATAGTTTGAACGAGTTCAATTAAACTAACATCCTTTGACTCTATCCCTTAGTCATCATCGTGCAGTATGGTCACTTCTACAAATACATATATTACTGGCTTATCTAATGCCGAAGCTACTAATGGTTAACGTATAGTCCTGGTAATTGACAGGGTATCAACCTATATCGACTTGTACAATAAAATCATTAAGCTCTCGTTTAAAGCCAATAAAATTGTTTTCGAAGAATTTGTAACAAAACACTTGTCACGTTGTTAGTAGAATCTTGAACTAAATTCAATTACATAAATAAGAAAGGAGATAAAACAATTGGTGACATATGTTGTACTAGCAGCGGCCCGCGGTTTCACCCGCGTAAGTGTCAATCTCGTGAGAATATCGGAATAAAAAGTATCCTATGTGTTAATCCAGGAAATGGTCTATCTATGTGCCAATTTTCATCTAAATCTGTTCAACAGTTTACGCGTGATTGAGTAACAAACATCCAAAACAAACAAAACATCTTCGCAAACTTTCACATTTATAATATTAGTAGGATTAACGTAGACGATTTTGGGTTCAAATAAAACTGATCTGACGATCGCTAAAGAAAATATTAGAGACCACTAATAACTAGAGATGATTAGGTGTCAACAGAAGCATAGCAGGCTGAGCCTTTAATCATTAGAGAAAAAAATCGTCGTCACAACAACTAAGAAAAAATCTAAGGGACTACTAGATCGAATGAACGAAATAAATCGTAAATAACATTTTTACCCTGTTGAGCTTATTGAGATTAAAGATCTTAAAACTGGTTATAAGCAGTGGTGGTCCAGTGGTAAAGGCCGCGACTTACGAGTTGTAAGTCTGAGGTTCGAAGCCAGACAGGCGCTTTACTTTGTTTAAATTATTGCATCACCTCTCAAAACGGTAAAGGAAAACATCGTGAGAAAACCGGCATGTCCTAGAATTAAATAATTCGAAGACATGTGACAGCCACCAACCCGCACTGGGCGCGCGTCGTGGATTAAGGACACCTCCCTCTCACTGAGAAGGGACCTGTGTCCCAGCAGTGGGACACCCCAACATTATAGGCTGATTATGTAAAGCTATTGCTATTTCATAGGGTAAGAGAAGCCAAGGTTTTATTTCTATCCCAGTAAAAATGTTGGTTACGTGCAAATAGAATAAGTCTTTGGTTACGTGTGCCTTACTTCACTCCGGAAATCAATGAAAAACAGTATTTGATTAAAATAATCATTGTCCCATGTAAGTAGTAAAAAGCAACACCTTGGCCCTTACAAAGGTTTTCCTTGGAACGTTACAATACTTACAATTAACGACCTCCTCGGCAATATTGTAACCTGTTACCTCTAGTACTGCACTTGCTCTAGAGCGCCATTCCAATCGTATCCGACAACGTTATTGGTGCACGTGACTTCGATTAACATTAATACATTGTTTCGTGCATGCATTCCCTTCTTCCTTTTCGTTATGTCGATGGCACCACACCACAGTGTATTAAATTTTGTTAGCCCAAAACTTTGGTACTTCCAATGCATCGTCGGTGGCAGCGAAGACGTCTATCGTTGCATTTTTGAAGCACCTAGGGCGGGATATGCATTCCCTTGATCCCAAGTGACCGATAGGAACATTTATTTAACCTTATGGACACACATATAAACAGACAAGAAGAAAGAAACAGAAAAATACATACAGGTGGTGCTTGATTCTAAGGAAATCTCATTATTATCATCGTCACCGATGTGTGTAGTCTCCTTCCTCTAATAAATTGGACCGGTGTTGGTTTTATGGTCACCGTGTACGAATTGTATAAAATCTTTGGAAGCAAATTCGACGTACCTACGTTCGTCATTTCGTCGTTCGTTCGTTTGTAACGTCTTTACATTATAAGTGGTAATGTGGCATATTAGTGGTTGTAAGGCATATGATGATGATGTTAATTCCCCCAATTGTGAAAAACATATAAAACCTGAGCCTCAAAAATGAGAATTTAAAAAAACCAAGAATATTCTAAGAGTATTCTATTCTATTCTAATATATTTATGGAATTAATCAAGATAAATCAGAAAAAGATTTATCAGATGTAAACACATATTAAAATAAATTAAAAAGGTGATAAGTTAACAAGAATCAGTAATCTTAAGTATCTATTGCTTTAATTAGAACACTGTGGACATATAACATAACGATCACTATCTTGGAAACCTCGCATACCTCATCAATTCACATTATCATCTCAACATAATCATTATTCTGATGACTATCTGTATTGGTCAGCATTCGTTTCATGCCATTTTCCTTATACTTATCTGTGTATTCTTCTGATAGAAAAACTATAATTACTTTTATTTTAAAGTTTCAGTAAGTTTTTTCCGTGAGCAAACATTTGCAATCAGCATTGCATTATTAACTAGGTGAGACTATCGCCGCGATTCTCTCGCTCGTGGAGACGGCCCCTTAGTGTTATAAAAGGAAGATGAATATATTTTTACTCAGTCTCATTTAGGTGGATCATTCATTCATTCATTTCAGACGAAAGACGTCCACTGCTGGACATAGGCCTCCCCAAGCACCGCCGCTTCGACTGGTTTTGTGCTTCCCGCTTCCAGGTTGATCAATCATCATAATTATAGTAGTCATTAACGGCGTCAACAAGCCTCTACAGCTAGTCTGCTTCAATATGCACGAGAATGAAGCTGATCAGTGTCTTCCAATTTTTTTTTAAATAAAGGTATGTCCCCTGACCATATCGCTGATAAAACAGGATGTTACGCATAAAGATAGGTCCTTTTACACCAAAGACGATACAACCCGCCACCGACTTGGAATCTATTTGAAGAGAAAGGGAAGAATTTTAGCAATTTTCCCCGTCAGCTATTTCTATAGGCTTTTCCATTTCAAACACGGCTCGTCCCATCCCATTCGTGTCTTTATCCCGTTAGGAAACCGTAAGAAATGCACATCTTTTCTACACAATGTCAAAGTCTTCAGGAATCCCATTGAATGGGAGACCAAGAATGATTCAAAAGCTATAATTAAATGGGCAGACGATATCAATTCTAATTCCGATGACGTAGAGCTCAAATTCCTTTTTTGATTGATCTTTGGAGCATGGAGCACACATATTTCACTTTAAGTATGTAATGTCATCGTAAGCCAACGCATAAATTTGGACTCTCTGTTTATGGAAACAACGTTTTAAATTAAGTGTTGATGTGAATCAGTGCTCAGAGGTACGCTGAAGTCGGTAACGATTCGGAAGTGAGTAATACTAAGTCACCTGTATTAATTATATCCTTTCAAGTTATTTTACGGATCTCGTTTATCATCCTATGAATATGCAAACTATATAAACATTATGAGATAAGGTAATTATTGAGTTTATCCTATGGAACAGGCGCCAAAACACCATTGGGATGCATGAAGAAACCTCCTTTTGTAGCGCAGTTTGTTCCGCCAGTTACTTACTCAACTGAGCGCTCGCGCTCGGCGCATCCTGGACAGTCACGCCCAGCACCTTATTTGACTGGCCAATTCTTCCCTTGGGGTAGTAGAGCTAACGCCCGCCTGGTTTGCGACCACCCTCCCACCGGAGTCCGGCGTCAAGTAGCCTGCTGTGTTTCGTCGATGCGTTCCATTTTAGACCTCATCCATCGCTTTCCATCAGGCGTGATCGAGGTCACAGCGGGTCCATTTAACAATAAAAATAAAACCATTTCCCATATTTATAAGAAATGGTTTTTTTTAATGGTTTTATGTTCATTTGAACATAGCTTACAGACTGCCACGTTGATCTAGTGGTCGCAAGCAGTACTGCTGAGCATAAGAGTCCAAAGTCGGGCAAAGTACTATTGGGTTTTCCCATTACAAATTTCTCAATTTTTTTTTTCCTTTTTTTTTCATTTTTTTTTTTCTCAATTTCTTTTTTTTTCTTTTTTTCTATTTTTTTTTCTCTTTCTATTTTTTTCCTTTTTTTTTCAGTAGCAGCTCGAAGTCTAAATTTGTACCCGGCTGATGGCAATTAGCTCGCTCCCTATTACATGGGATTTAGATCTAACTGGCGAAAGGGGGAGGGTGAAGAGGGGCGTGAAGTTAAGTTATGTTATGATGATAGTTCAGTAGGTACTCCCAGATGCAGCCAAATAAGAAAGTCCTTACCAAAAAAATCTGATGGCACTGCGGTGAGCAAGAGTAGAAAAATAAATCTTAGTTGGTCAATCTGGCTGGTATAATAACCAAATGCATTCTTTGGGTAATGGCCCGGATGATTAAAAGTACTGCAGTCTTTACCTCTGAATCAGATTTAGCAACATCTAAAACGAGAGATGGCCTTGGCGATAGAAAATGAATAATCGGAAATACTTCCACATTCAAACATCGTGAGGGAACCGGCATGTCTTAGAACCAAAAATTCGAAGACATGTGACTTCCACCAACCCGCACTGGGCCCACGTAGTGGGTTACGGCCCACTCCCTCTCACAGAGAGAAGGCCTGTGTCCCAGCAGTGGGAACGTTATAGGCTGATTATGACTTCCACAAAAGCTGCACGATTTCTGACAAATGCGTGCACTGACTGGACAGGTCCTCTCAATCTGTGTGGTTCTTTCCTCAAAAGACCATCTCAGATTATCGACCTACATGGTCTTCATATAACCTGACCAAGATTATGTCTGGACTTTAAAAGAGAATATGACCCCTGAGTGTGTTACGGCCTTTCTTCTCAGAGTAGTCAGATAGGAAACGCCGATCTGATCTAGTTTAAAAAATATATGATTGACGTGTAAAAGTGTTTGTGCAAACCTACTTACAAAAATAAAATCATTTATCACATTTTATTTCTTAGGGTAAAATATTTGTTCCCACACCGCTTATGTTTAAAAGCTTACCCAGAGTTCTTGCTTTTGACCTAGAAGAGCGTCAAACTATATTCAATTGCCAAAATGAAAAGGCACGTTTCACTTTTATCTCATAAAAAAATTTTCGCATACTATTTCATACGAAAGGTGTACAAATAAGTTTCCGCCGTTTAACGAAAGATGTCCTCACTAAGAGGTTACGTAAAAATCGTCAGATGTAACATGTGATATCGTGAGTTTGGACATCTAGTAACAACATACACTTAGCGTATTAGTGACTCTTTATCCATATTACATATTTCTTTTTGTGCAAAAATGTCAAGTTTTGTACCGAATAAGCGTCATTTGCGGGAACTGGTATTACTTCTTTAATTTGAAAAAACTGCAGCCGAGGCCCATCGATTACTTGTAGAGGCTTATGGTGAAGTTGCTTTGAGCGAGAGAAGTTGTCGTGAGTGGTTTCAAAAGTTTAAAAACTGTGATTTTGATGTGGAAGACAAAGGAATGAAAAAAGGAAGATTCGCGCCAAACGCAAGAAGAACTCGCACCTACATTACAAGTAATAAAAAATAATAAAATACCTTTGAATAAAACATAATGAACTGTGCTTTCAGAATAAACCTCTATTTTTGAAGTGAAAACTTCTTTAGCGGCGCTGTGTACTTTTTTTGGAATGGGTAAAAACTTCTAAATTCGCGTCAGGTCACGTGACCCTGATCGAAAATTCGTAAGACGTAAAACGTCAGACGTAAAACGTAAGACGCGCGTTGTTGAGGACAGCGCCATCTATGCACATCGGGAAGAACTACGAGGGCCTCGCGTACTAACGTCAGACGTAAAACTTAAGACGCGCGTTGTTGAGGACAGCGCCATCTATGCACATCGGGAAGAACTACGAGGGCCTCGCGTACTAACTACGTAGTTCATCCAACAACGACGAGATGGCGTTGTAAATCTGAATAAATTCCTTTCACGAGAAGAATAAACCAGTCACTTTGGTCATCATACCTGATTTGCAAAAAACCCTATAAAATAAGGAAGACACCTTAACACGCGTGTTTTGTTTATAAGACGATTCACAAAATACACTCGTAATTGTTCAAGTTTTCACTTCTGTCGGCACTACCGGAGTGCCAGTGTTTTTTTGTAAAAAACGGCGGAAACTTATTTGTACACCTATTAATTTTACTGTTTCCAGCCAAAACTGACAAAAAGGTCCAGTTTTTTGAGAGCCTACTTTCCCGATACCAGGGCAACATGCATGCAGTTTCATTATTCTTACCATTGTAACTTTTTTAAGATTTCAAACTTACTAACCTACATGAAGGTTTTCATGCATTTTACCAAGAGTACCTTCTAATTCCATAGCTGCTGGCAACAAGGTGATCATCTGCCTAGCATTTTCCCAACTATGTTGACGTTGACTTCCAGTCTAACCGGATGCAGCTGAGTACCAGTATTTTACATGGAGCGACTGCCTATCTGACCTCCACAACCCAGTTACTGGATAATACGAAACCCCTTGGTAAGACCGGTTGTCAGACTGTCAAAGATTCACGAATGACAGCCAAGACCAACAGTTTCACGTGCTTTCCGAGTCACGGAGGGGCCTCGGTATGTAAAGATGGTCACTTGGTCACCCATCCACAGACCAACCACGGCAAGCGTAGCTTAACCTGAACGATCGACCAGTGCGGCTGTTATTATTTAGCCCCTCCTGCTGGCAACAAGGTAGGTAACACGTAGATTCGCGAAAGAAATATTATTTAAAATAACTCTTTCTTCCTTGTTATTGAAGATGAAAAGAAACTCATGGAAACCACGCAGAATGAACGAAGCTAAACGAGAAACGTCCGGTGAAGGTTCACCTTTTAAACTAGACTACAGAGAAAACCAATATAACTACTTAAGGGGCTTACAGGACCTAAACACAAAAAACGCAAGTTTTAGAAACAATAAAAGTATACGGTCGACTGCAGTAAACAAAATCAGAAAAATACATATATGATATTCTTCAGGATATATGCTAGGTAGATAGTGTGTTGAAAACATAATATAACTAATTTGGTACGATAAAAAAAAATCATGAAGATACCTCTAAAAACTTTCTTTTTACAATAAAAACCATACTAAATATACATACAATCATTCTGATTTTTTGTCAGTTTATTCTACAAGTAACGTACTACTGTTTTAATTTTTTCGTCCGAACAATAGATTTTTTGTAATTAAATAATTGCTTCATATTTTGCAATAAATTACCAGCGTTGTGTCATCGCGCTTCTCTTTCTTTTCTATGCATTCCGACAGTGACCGCTTTAGGTCATGTAAACTCCTTAATAGTATTGCCTTATCTAATATCACACAAGTTTTAGAAAAAAAAAATAGGCTACATATTAAGAGCCCGTACTAACTCAGCTAAATTTCACTCTTTATCTCGCTCACACGATACCGCTAGCGGATTGAGTGAGAGCGAGACAGAGTGCGGTGCTGGGCGGAAGAAAGCGCCAATAGTTTAGGTATTTGCTTTTTACGGTGAAAATAAAGGTAATTCAAAAAATTTACAAACATATGACCTGTTTTATAGTTAGTTCAGTTAGTATGCAAAGTTTCATGATATAATTTGAAGTATTTTTTGAATAACAGCGGTTTATGGTTCGGTTTAGAGGTAATTTTGGATTTTTTTCTATGCAGAAAATTTTATGGAATCGTGTTTTCGTCAAACATAGTACTTAGCATTAATCCTCAACTTTACCATATATTTATTTCAAAATTAATGCTGCGGTAAATTCGACATAGCGGAGGAACATGCTAAGCCATTTGAGGTAGTATAGGCTCTTAAGCAATACATTTCCAGTATAAGCTGACCTCGCATTGGGTTTGCTTGGCTTTACAATAAGAGGTCAGCTTATACTGGAAATGTATAACTTGATATGTAGCCGTGTGTATCTACTGCATTCTGTTGGCAAAAAACTGTTTCCGCTTTTAACATATTTATGTACGTACATGGACGAAGTATTTTTAAATAAGTAGAAAGATGATGCTTGTACATCATTAGGGCATTGACCTATTGGAACTGGGTCTAGCAGTGTGAGTTCTTTAATGGGGATACGCTATGGTAGCCCACGTATATAATTTTTTTTTTTTTACTGTTTTTGGTTTCCGTACCCAAAGGGTAAAAACAGGACCCTATTACTAAGACTTTACTGTCCGTCTGTCTGTCTGTCTGTCTGTCACCAGGCTGTATCTTATGAACATGATAGCTAGACAGTTGAAATTTTCACAGATGATGTATTTCTGTTGCCGCTATAACAACAAATACCAAAAACAGAATAAAATAAATATTTAAGGGGGGCTCCTGTACAACAAACGTGTTTTTTTCGGCGTTTTTGCCTTGTGGTACGGAACCCTTCGTATGCGAGTCCGACTCGCACTTGGCCAGTTTTTTTACAATTCACAGGTCAGTGTCAGAAGGTCAATACTCGTTATTTAAGAAATCTGGTCGCTGTCTCATCTCGGCGACAATCAAATGTCAAGTGGGCACACAGACCCTATGGTCCGTGTTAAATGAATGAATATCCTCAGTATCTTCGTAAATAAAATTGACAGTACGAACACAGATCAATTTCAACAGTCAATCATAGAGTTAGGAAGTACTCGACGTACTTTATATAAAGTGTGGATGAGTGACGACTTTCTCAAACTCGCTACAGGTCAAGAGGGAAATGTTTGTCTCATCTAGCGTGTGCCAGTTGGAGTCCGTTTGCTCCGTAGATTCGAGGAGGAACAAGGGACAATGTTCTGATTTTGGTACATTGAGTATTGCTGCGTGTCTCAATATCTAGGCAAACTTAGTGGCTAAATACATGTCTATTTAGGTAAGCCGTCTTTCGATTTTAGGAACTTTTTCTTCCGGATTCAATGGATATTGAGGAATAATTTTGAATTTTTGACAGTTCTTCCATACAAAAACTGTCAGACGTCAATTTTATTTAGTCCATGAATAAATATTATCTGTCGATTGATAAATTAGCCCTTTATATAAAAAAAATCAAAATATTTTATTTCACATAAACCTACATGGGCACTTATGAAACGTCAGATGCTAGGTGCACGGTTCCAATTGGTCGTTTCCTATGGAGAAGAACCGGCAAGAAACTCCACGGTTACTCTTTTTAAAAATAATTGGCTTTAAGTACCAGGTACTTGATAAAATAAAAAATTATCTACAGATCTAAAATCTTACAAAGTCCACAAAGTCCTCATATTTACAAAATAAGAATCTATCAAAGGGATAAATAAAAAATAAAATATAAAACCTACTAAAACCAAGTGATATGATTGCCATTAAAATCACTAATAAAGAGGTGAAAAATTAGAATTGTCTGTAGGTATATAATTTCTAATGATAAAAAGATTATGTCAAAAAAGTATGTAAAAAATAAATATACTAATTTGAAAGCAGTTAATAGACGTTTACATAGTTATGCCGTTAATGAGGTGCCAGGGAAGCCACATGTGCAGAAGGAATTATTGCCAAACTATCTTATCTTCAACGTAGTCTTTAATATTATAATATGCTTTTTTGATAAGGACACGTTTGATGAGGGTTTTGAACTTTCCATCGCTAAGTTCTGCTGTAACCGGCTTTGGCAACTTGTCATAAAAACGGCTTGCTAGTTTTAGAACTAAATTTAGGTACTTATCACAATTTCATTTTTACTACGTGTATTTATATTATGGAAATCGCTTCTTATTTTGAAAAGTCCTAAGTTTTTGCGGACATACAAAATACTTTCTAAAATATGAAGAGAAAAGAATATATTTAATAGTCAAGTTTTAGTCATCAGTTATAACGACTTTACATCCGCAAGGTAAGCAATTTTTGATGGACTCTGTCGCAAGTGATATTGTTCCAAGCCATGAACAACAGGATTCCATGTTCGAGTGGCAAATTAAAAAATAATCGAACCATGGAATTTCGAAATACTACGGCGGATCACTCGGAGTGTATACAACCCGCCCCCGCGCGTGATTTTTTATTTACAAATTCAATCAAAGTTTGGTTGGTTCCATTTCCATTTCAGTGTGTGAGCCGCCTAACATCAATCCTGACTGCACTTCGAGAAGAGATGAGCCTTCAAATAGTTTCCAGAAAACTTAATGACCAAAGGATTATTCTCCCATGTTACAAACGTGCAATTAATTCCGAGCGGCGACGCCAACTTTCCTCACTAGTTTAACGAGCAGTCTTATAATTGAAATCGTAAGGACAGACAGGTTCACACTCATTTGGTTCTTCTCGTACTGCACTAATAAGACATTTTATTGTTCAAGTTTTAGATACGTTAGGGTTGTCAACATCGTGTTCTATTTAGGGGATATCATTATTAATAAAAAAACGGCCAAGTGTGTGTCGGGCTTGCACACGAAGAGTGCAACACAACAACGGCGAAAAAAACAAAAAACACGTTTTTTTATTTGTTGACACGGCGGCAATAGAAATACACACTGTGAAAATTTCAATTGTGGACGGACGGACCAACGGATGGACAGACGGATGGACAGCGGAGACTTTAGGGTCCCGTTGTTACCCTTTAGGTACCCCTAAAAAGGGGCTCGTAACTAAATCATAACAAACCGCACGTGTCGATCAATGGTAAAGCTACACAAAACAACTAGGATACAGATAGTTGACAGTTAGCGAAAGAAGGCCAATTAAAAGTTTTCACTGATAATATTAGGGTAGCACAAGAAACAGTAGACAGGTATGAGAAAGCAAGAATTAGGTAAGCACTCGTAGAGAATTAAGAAAAGACTGAACAGGTTTTAGTGACCTTCAAAGAAGTATTTAAACAGTATTTTTTTTTTTAGTTTAGGAACACTGGTGGAGAATAAATCAAGATGGCTTAGGCTCCGCTCGCCCCTTGGAACTTGCCCCTTATTGCCTAAATGTATCTACTCGCCCCCTTGAATATTAGATACCCCAAATATCATCAATAGTCTGCCACATCGAGTTGTATGCCCTGTTAGCTCTTATCATACAAGAGTTTTGTCGATATATGCACCGCACATAGAGGTTGATAAGGCTGAGATTTGATTTGACATTGAGACATTGACATTGAAAGGTTGATTTATAACTTCATATGCATCATCTTAGCAATCATGTTTCATCTTCAACCATATCGTTACTCTATATTAGTCTATATCATTCTACATTGTGGTTAATGGAGAGATAATCCTGAAATTAAAACCTAAAGCTAAGCTTTCGAAAAGCTACACTAGGGTCATCACACCGTTAACGAGAAAAACGTTTAAGACCTCCAGAAATTGACGAAAGCAAAATTGGTCTTAATAAATAATTTTTATGTCCGATAAAATATTTGCGAACGAAAAAGCCCATTCTGCTGTTATTAATAAGAACGTCGGGAGAATACACTTAGGAATTTAAACTCAAAATCGTTTATTGAAATTAGACTCAATTTGTATCGCTTCAAAATTAGTTTTAGGACAACTGCACCCAGAAACATCTTTCAGATAAATTCAAACAAAAACATATAGCATTCAACATCCTCTACATCTACACATGTTTTTATTTTATTTTATTTTGTTGTTGTAAGGGAAAACAAAGAATAGTTAAATAAAAATAATCAGAAATAACTTAACAAATCTGTACATAAAGTCTATTATGTTTCAAATTTATTTTATTATTACAAGTTAAACAAATATCAACTTCATTTTAATGGTTATTAGGTCAGTTGATTTCAGAGTGACTATAACTATTGGAAAAGTAATAAAAAAAAATTAAGTTGTAGCGTAAACTGCACTTTATTATGTAGGTATTAAAGTTATTTTTCCATAAACTCATACATATATGTTAACATTTTTGGCAAATAAGTCGCGAATGCTGATTACATATAAATTATAAATTCAAGTCGTTTTTCGTGTAAATATTTTAGCGACCGCGTTGTTCTTCGAAACTCCACAACGTTCTGATGTTGTTTTCACCATCATTTATAAAACTCAAACTCAAAACATTTATTTCAATTAAACCATTTACAGGCACTTTTGAATTGTCCAGAAGCCGATCAGTCAGAAAATATGAAGCTAGTTGCTCATTCCAAAGTACCTATGAAAAAGAACGGGCAAGAAACTATGGAGTTTCTTGCCTGTTCTTCTCCATAGGTACTTTCCAAAGGATGTCCATGGGGACATCCTTTTAAATTATATTTTTACAAAAATATAAGTTACATCATTAATGTTGAATTTATAATTAGAGAATTTATTCTGGAAGGTTCTTAAGTACAATATATTAACATTAAAGTTACCTATATATAAAAGAGAATTCTCGATGTTTTGTAAAGTCGTAAAAACGAGCGAAGCAGGGCCTAGTTTTTTTTTAATGATAAAAATCCCATGGACAACCTTGTTCTCAAGTCCTTCGGCGCCGCCAAACGATCACTTACTTACATATAAATGCGTTAATTTCTATTCGTTCAAAAGTTAATGTAAAATTCGAGCCAAGTTCTTGGCATAACAGTTTGATTCGCTGATAAAAGTGTGGAGACTGTAATGGGTGACTCTGACTACTGCCAAGTTTTATCGCGTGAAATGAAAACTTTAGGCTCCCTAGATATGAGAGGTGGTCGCAATAACGTCTGCCATTTTATCAATGAATGACAATCTAATATTAATAGTCTCCCGACCGATTTCGGTCACAGTGGTTAATCTCAACGGAGATTAGCCAGGTACGCAGGAGATATTATAGTGCACAAGTGTGTGTAAACACAGGTACACTCTCTGTTCCTTTACTCTCATAGTCCGATGGGACGGCAATCCGAAACGACCGGGGAGAGATCAGGCGCAGGACCAACGGCTTTACGTGCTTTCCGAGGCACGGGGGTATTAAACCGCCAACTTCCAAACTCCGGACTAAGAAATTCCTAATGGAAAACCCAATATCACTTTGTTCGACCCGGGAACCGAACCCAAGACCCCAAGTTCAGCAGTCGCGCTTGCAACCACGAGACCACCGGGGCAGTCGCAACCTAACCAATACCAACCTAATTATTATTATGACGGTCACCACTTTTCTTGCTTCTAAAAACCATGCCTTATTGCAAGAAGCAAGGAAGGTAAGCTCAGATGCAGACACGCGCCCGCCTCGCACCTGCCTCATGCCAACCCCGCATACTCCGCACACGCGCTGCACTCACCCCAGGTGTCACATCTCACGTTGTGAAGCCAGTAGGTCCTCTGCGGCCGAAAATTGGCAGGCGGCGGGGACAATGACCTGACCCATCGCAGGGGGACCAAGGGTGCCCAGACACGGGGTCTTCTGGCGCCCATGTGTTGATTTGGTCCCTAGGGTGGTCACGGCGTGCTATGTGTTCTGGTGCGCCGGTGATAGGGAGTACTAGCCAGAGGGTCCGGTGACGGACAGCCGTGGCGGGTTCACGGAGAAGTGATAACGCGTGCCCGTGTTCCCGCCGTAAGCGGCAGAAGTGGACACCGTGAAGTTTTAGTGCTAGTAGTATAAACGGGTCCGAGACGTGCGCGATTTTGCGCGTGGCGAACGCGGACGCGTGTGTGCGGATCCTGTGCGTGACACTCTCTAGGAAAACACACCAACTTACTTTCAAAAAAAACGTTTCAGTGAAGTCGTTTGCTGGTAAATAGCGGACGCTATGGCAGCCAGAAAACTGTAGCTTTAAAGTGCCACTAGTCGATATTTTATTCCATACAAATTTCGGGAGAGTATTACTCCACTGTTTGACATTTGACATTGTGCATCCAAAGTTAACCATGATATCTTTTTGTCTTAGTAGTAATGTTGTCTGTAGGGAAACAGAATAGTAAAATAAAAAGCTATTAAAAAGTTATGAACCAACAAAGATTCGTTTTTCTTGCTATTTACAACGTAACCTTGGGTGTGAATGTGTAATAAAAGAACTGTAAAATCTTCAAAACCAAGTCCGTACCGACAAAGCTCAGTTATCGAAATAAAAATAAATAAATAAACTTTATTTGTAATTGATTTATGCACTGGTTTTTTCATAAAACTCGATTTTCCAAAGCCCATTACGAATTTTTTACGCGCCTATCAGTTTGGAATGGTGTTTCTGTGCGTGAGAACTAGACGTTATTCGTGTAGACTAGTGTCTAACTGCTCATCACTGATACTAGCTCTGTCGGACAAGAAGCCAGGTGAGACAGCGTGCTTTTTGGCCATGACCAACAGTGAGTTCGAGCTCGCGACTATAGTTTACTCTTAATAACCAAAACGATCGTTACTAAGAACTTTATAGCTATGTGATAACTGCAACTTTGCCAACCTTCTCCTAATGAAGATTCATCACGATACGTCTACATTCATCTTAGTGAATAGTCTAGAAAAGAACAGTTCCGATGCAAAAAAAAACCCTCTAACAAAACTCTTAGTAAGCTTTATACTAAGCTCCGCTTAGCCATTACCATAATCTATCCGCTTTTTCTCAAACTTGGCGGATGCACTGCCGTAAGTCCTGCCATACAGGTTCGGTAACATCTTTAGATTGAAACCTATATGATTACACATTTTCACTTAACAGCTAAGTAGAGCTGCGAGCGTTCGAGAAAAACAACAAATGTTTTTATAAAGTTACGAGAAACAGCCTTCTTCTCGTGTCTGCGCAAAATAATGTGTATTACTGAGACATTTTTTAATGAATTACTTCTCAGTACTTCATTAAAAAATGTCTCAGTAATAAAATTTAGTAAATGTGTAGTAATACAAAATGTCTCCATTTTAATGGTTAATTACAGTACACGTTAATAATATCGGTCTATAGGACCTTATCAAATACACATTATAATGGCTTGAATAACACGATTAATAACCCCGTTGGGTCATATGCTTCTAATAGCTTATGCTGGATCACATATAGATTTATGAATATTTTTACCATGGTATGGTGTATGTGCAGAAGTCGTGGCCCAGTGGTAACGGCCCCGAATTTCGAGTTGTGGTTCGTGAGTTCGAACCCGGACGGAGCTTTACTTTGTTTAAATAATTTCATAAACATCGCTCTAAAAACGGTGAAGGAAAACATCGTGAGGAAACCGGCATGTCCTAGAACCTAAAATCCGAAGACATGTGACATCTACCAACCCGCACTGGGCCTGCGTGGTAGATTACAGCCCTCTCCCTCTCGAAGAGAGGAGGTTTGTGTCCCAGCTGTGGAAACATTAGAGGATAATTATGCAAAATCCTTTGTAGCATCTGGGTAATGAGTTATAATTACAAACAAAGGATTCTGGCGTCTACATACATAATCTAAACCTATAGTATTTATGCTTACTTACACTTTACTTTCATCACGCATAATACTATTTATCATTACTTACACTTTAATACTATTTATCATCCTTTTTATTTGTTTATATGTTTACATTATACTTTTACTCAATTTTCATGTTGTGACACGTCAATTGTCAAAACTGTCAATTACTTTTTAAATGTCTTTCTGGCTTAGTCTATGGTAATTACTCTTTGGTCTAAATAACTTAAATTATTTTTATCAATATGTTTAGCTTTTGTATTATTAAGATTATTACGATTGTTTAGTCTAAATAACTTAATTTTAAATTAGATTTATAATATTCTTTACACACTCGTGGATATGTCTTGGCCGGATACACTTGTCAGATTAGATGATGGCCACATAGAAGAAAACTGATATTTGAAAAAGGAAGTCTACTTAGAAACGAGCTCATGAACAGCTGGAGGCTGCTGGCATTCGAGTCTTGGGACTGAGACATTAAGCATCAGAAAACTGCTTGGTTTTGCTGTGACATCTTGAACTGCTTGGTTCTGCTGCGACATCTTTGACTAACCCAGGGGATCCAGCTAAAGATTCCACCTGGGACCTTCTACTTCTAATCTTCGCGAGCTAACCTCGTATAACTTGCTACCCTGACGCCTGATACCCGTTCCTACAGTGCTGAGCTGATTCCATAACGTGAACTATAAAACTCCAGTGAGTGCGCGCGTGTGTGAACTATAAACTTCCGAGAGTGCGTGCTATTTAGTATTTTTATAACTAGCTGTTTTTATAACTTTCTGTATTTTATCTTCCCTAATAAAAATTATTGGACGGTCTGCTTACCCTCTATTTTAATATGGTAGAGATCGTTACAGTTTGGCGCCCAACGTTAAAATAACTCGAACTCACCCCCTTTTTCTAAATTCTAAAAAAAACTAGCACTAAGTATCTGTTTTTGAACTCCTTATTTGGCTTAGTCTTTTGAATAATAACTAACTAACTTATTTTTCTTCTTCAGCTCTCTTCTTGAAGACTCCTATATTCGACTCAACACTTCTTCATACTGAACATCATCTTATACTTCATTCTCATACATCCCACTACCGAAAGGTAGTTGGCATCCATTCTTCGCTTGTCAGTGTTTTTAAAACCATTCGTGGTCACTTACAAGTTGGGGTTTGGCTTACTCTACGACGTACTATTGGACAATATCCCGTAGTCGTTTCCTCCTACACTTAATTCTTTACCAATACATCACTACACTGCACCCCACATACTTGCACACTACAGCGTTTACCCATTGGTAATCGTACTCATTCTTCGCTTGGCGTGTTTTTAAAACCACCTCGTGGTCACTACCAAGTTAGGGGATTGAGACACTTCACGACTGAAACAGGAGAATATCCTGTGGATGTTTATTCAAACCTATACATCTACACAACTCCTATAACAAATACTCCACTATCCTCTTAAACACTTATTATATAATATATTTATACTTATATCTGGGAATCATACCGAAATAAGTATATCGTGGGCTCTCAAAATATTTTTCTAATTGTTATTGTTTGACATTGGTTGCTAGGTAACTAGCCATAGAGCATTTGCATTGAGTATTAGTCTTTTTGCGCGGTGGGAAAAGTAGGTACTAAACTTTATGCATTAGTTCCGAATTTCACCACTAATACAAATAAGTTTTCATTGGTTTTCGATTTTTATTTTCTGTAGACTGTCTTACTCTTAAATTTATATACACTTTTGGACCGTGTCCAACACTACTCTCTTGACGTATTACTCGGAGCTTACCGACTACTGTATTGCGGGAGCTGCCCTGACGTTTACTCGGAGCTAACTTACTGCTGCCCTTGACGTTTTACTCGGAGCTTTCCGTCTTCTGTATTACGGGAGCTGCCCTAGCGTTTTTTCTAACTGCGGTGTTGCGGTTCAGACCTAACCCCTTTATCCTTCCTTGCCTCTTAACTTAACACTCTTGAGACGACACTTGAGTCCTTTCTTGAATTAGAGTTTTCTTTAACTCTGACCCCTCTCTTAACTCATGATACTCTTGAGATGACACTTGAGTCCACGAGTTTTCTTTAACTCGATCCTATAGACTCGCATATTTTTATTCTTTTACACTCGTTTGCTATCCCTATATTTGTACTTTTTTTTCGTATTATACTATATTCATAACTCATCCCTTTCTTCTTTCCTTCCTCTATAATAGAGTTCCTTTTGATTTATTAAAACTCTATTTGTTTTTTAATTCATTCATCGGTTCTTAAACCAATAAAAGATTAATTTTAATCTTTCCTATATAATTATCTATTCTTTTCTACAAGTTAATATGATAACTTGTCTATTTCTATCAACTCTAAAAGTTGATTGGAGCGGTTGACAACTCCATAAAAATAAGCCCTTGTTGACTATCGACTCTAAAAGTTGATTTTCTGACTATCGACTCTAAAAGTTGATTTTCTGTCTATCGACTCTAAAAGTTGATTAGGAGCGGATGACAACTCCTTTAAAAATAAGCCTTTGTTAAACCTTTATATTTTCATCTCATTAGTGGTTTTAGACGCGAGCGGATTACAACTCCTTAAATAAGCCTTAAAGTTATGACTTATCAGGTTGAGTAGTGATCATTGAATGTGAATCCTACCTGACCTAACTTCGTAAGATGTCGGTGTGTTTGAATGAGTTATGTAAGTTTTGTGAATGCTGTAATATTTTAACCTTAGCAAAATTTTTGTTCTAGGCCAAAAATTTTCTCGGGGTCGTTGGGGAAATATAGTATTTATGCTTACTTACACTTTACTTTCATCACGCATAATACTATTTATCATTACTTACACTTTAATACTATTTATCATCCTTTTTATTTGTTTATATGTTTACATTATACTTTTACTCAATTTTCATGTTGTGACACGTCAATTGTCAAAACTGTCAATTACTTTTTAAATGTCTTTCTGGCTTAGTCTATGGTAATTACTCTTTGGTCTAAATAACTTAAATTATTTTTATCAATATGTTTAGCTTTTGTATTATTAAGATTATTACGATTGTTTAGTCTAAATAACTTAATTTTAAATTAGATTTATAATATTCTTTACACACTCGTGGATATGTCTTGGCCGGATACACTTGTCAGATTAGATGATGGCCACATAGAAGAAAACTGATATTTGAAAAAGGAAGTCTACTTAGAAACGAGCTCATGAACAGCTGGAGGCTGCTGGCATTCGAGTCTTGGGACTGAGACATTAAGCATCAGAAAACTGCTTGGTTTTGCTGTGACATCTTGAACTGCTTGGTTCTGCTGCGACATCTTTGACTAACCCAGGGGATCCAGCTAAAGATTCCACCTGGGACCTTCTACTTCTAATCTTCGCGAGCTAACCTCGTATAACTTGCTACCCTGACGCCTGATACCCGTTCCTACAGTGCTGAGCTGATTCCATAACGTGAACTATAAAACTCCAGTGAGTGCGCGCGTGTGTGAACTATAAACTTCCGAGAGTGCGTGCTATTTAGTATTTTTATAACTAGCTGTTTTTATAACTTTCTGTATTTTATCTTCCCTAATAAAAATTATTGGACGGTCTGCTTACCCTCTATTTTAATATGGTAGAGATCGTTACAAACCTAGAGGTAACGTTAAGCCATACATTGCATAAAATAACAAAACTATAAAACAAAAATCGTGACGCAATGAACAAAATGAAATAACACCTACGTTACACCAAATATTCACATTGCAAAACGTTTAACATCAAAGAGATTTTTACAACTTGCAACACCATAAAATAATTTCTTCATAGATTACGGTGCAGTAAAAAGGTTTTAACTAACATTATGTGTAACTGTAAGTTCAATGCAACGCTTTGATGGCAGCCGATGTCTTCCGCAAAACTTTTTAGATGTTTTCTGTTAATTATTTTATTACTTGTGAGGTGACTGTAGGTCTACCTGCAATGTTATGAGCTGTGACGAAACTGCAGCATGGTGGCGTGACTTACAAGTTGTAGATCGTGGGTTCGGACCCAGCCAGGCACTTTACTTTGTATAAATTATTTCATCTAATCAAACTGTAAGTCACGCCACCAGATGCTGCAGTTTCGTCGCAGCTCATTATTTATCTATTGATGATATCTGAGTAAAAAAAAAATCTGGCCTGTCTACTAATGGGTCAATGTTCCATGATTAAGCATGTGATATGTCCTTCCCCGGGATTTAATCTATCTCTCTGCCAAATTTTATCGAAATCCGTTCAGTGGATTAGGCGTGAAAAGGTAACATACAGACAGACAGACAGACAAACAGACAGACAGAGTAACTTTCGAATTTGTAATATTAGTATGGATTAGTATATTAGTATGGATGATTAAAGATAAGTGACGTTCAAATGTCGAAAATGTATGGTTAAACAATCGCTAATCACTACTTAACTTTAAACAACGTGTAAGAATAAAGGGGATTATCGTCACCTTAGAAATTATAAAATCGCGCAATAGCAGACATCCTACAACTAAACAGGCGCGACACGACACGCGACACAAAGGCACCGCAAGTCGCGCAACGAGCGGTGCCTTTGTTTCGCGCGCGATTGTATCGCGTGTCGCGCCTGTTTGCGCAATTATCCCACAGTGGCACAGTTCCATCATGTTTACGCCTTTACGCAATTATCCCACAGTTCCATCATGTTTAATATGAACTCTATAGAGATATTATTTTTCCTCTCCTTCGTGTAGCATACCGCAGACGTCGGCTTACTTAAGATTACTCACTCATTCTCGGAACTCCGCTAAATATGTTACGTTATCGTCAAGGTCGGTACAAAATGTTTTATTATCAGTAATAAGTATAATGTTTGCTTTCTCAGTTTTGAGTACGAATGAGCTGTGGTGACAAAGTGGTATCGGCCCCTACTTACGAGTCTTAGGTTCGAACCAGTGAAGGCACTTTACTTTGTGTAAATAATTTCATCACCACTGCTCTCAAACGGTGAAGGAAAACATCGTGAGGAAACCGACATGTCCTTAAACAAAAAATTCGTAGATATGTGACATCTACCAACCCGCACTGGACCCGAGTGATAGATTCCAGCCCACTCTCTGAAAAGAGAGGAGGCTTGTGTCCCAGCAGTGGGAACGTCATAGGCTGATGATGATAAGTGTATTTTTTGGTTATTATGAGTAGGGGAAGACCAACGAACAGATGGATGTACTGTGTGAAAGATTTTATGGCTAATATAAAGGGGGTGACTACCAAGATGACGACTATAGAGGTGTGAGGAACAGGGTGTAAAGTTCACTCATACTCTATAGAAAAGGGAGGATCCTCCGACCAGACGGGTGTCGTGTCTGGCGGGCAACTGCCCGATGATTCATGTCGGGCCGTTGTATCTATGCTAGTTGCGCGGTAAACTCTGCTTGCGAGATGCAGGATTTTTGCGTGACGTCAGTATGACGCGTTGTTCGCATGTGGCGTTGCAGATACCGCTATACGACTAACAGAGAAGTATGGAAGAAAATGTCATGTTGCACCGACCACAAATAAATAGGAATATACTTCCAAAGTATGATGATTTCGTACAAGATCTAATAACTGTTGTAGTTTTGTATACTTTTTGCATCTTACCTATGTTAGAGCCAGGAATTTGAGATAATTTTCAAGTTATAGAACAAAAAACTTTCATACTCAACAAAGTTCAAATTCCATTGCAAAATCTCCAATCAAACCTCTCTGTAAGAGGTAGCGAGTCTGGATTAAGGCTACTTCAAACAGGCGCGACACGCGATAAAATCGCGCGCGTCGCGCCTGTTTAAGGAGACTACACGCGAGCCTGCGGGTTGGTGGGTGTCACAATGTATACGAATTTTTGTTTCTTAGAACCAGCATTGGTTCTTTACGACGTTTTCCCTTGCCGTTTAAATTTTCTAACATTGCATTTAATTTCAACTTAATTACATTTTAACTCAAAGTAAAGCGCCTAACTGGGTTCGATCGCTTCGAACCTACGACCTACAGCTCGTAAGCAGCGGCTGTTAACACTGAGCCACCACTGCTCTTTGGTTAAATTATTTTCAGCACCACTGCTCTCAAAAAGGTGAAGAAAAAACATCGTGAGGAAACCGGCATGTCCTAGAACCAAAAATTCGAAGACATTAATGTGACATGATCTACCAACCCACACTGGGCCCGCGTGGCTACTCCCCACTCCGTCTCACCAAGACGAGGCGTGTGTACCAGTAAAGGGAACTATATAAGCTGATTATGCTACATTTAACTTAATTCCATAAGTTAAGCAGTAAGTTAAACCGGCCATCCCCACTACCCACTTAGCAAAACTTTTAAAGCCACCCGCATAAAGATATCGCGAGTGCCAAGCTTCCAAGTGACCCTAAAATTTATCTAAAGTTTGCCCGTCAAAGCGTCCCCGGGTAGTTTGTAAAACCGCCAGATAAGTGGAGAATGTTAAAAGGACTCGTCGCCGATAAAGTTGCTGTCAGATAGTGGGGGCGGGATTAAAATATTAAGAGTTGTTTTTTTACGGCTTGATGTGATAAGGTGGGAAACGGGGTATTTGTCAAGATTGAAATAAAATTATTAAGGAATGTAAGGATTATAAAAACACGTTTACGGAGTTGGTTTTTGCTATTTTGTCTAGTTTTTAGTAGACTAGGCTGCTTCGTTGGAACCGCTGATATAGTGCTTCCAATCGCAATAGCTGAAAGCATGCGCGCCGGGAGCGGGGTGCAAGAGGGTGCACTTGCACCACCCTGGCTTCAAAGTAAAATATAGGTGGAAAAACATTCAGAACTAAAAATCCGAATACGCCTAATGGAATAATAGGGGACTCAACCTATTTGAGGCGAGATCCTAAAATGTTCGATTTTATTCTGCAATCTCTCGATTCTAAATCTTTTCCTAAAATCTAATCGAAGTGACTCCTTGTATATGTATATGGACAAACAATAACCAACTTCAAAAATAATCGAACCTGCTTCTTTGAGCTGAAGATGCACCCCGTTGTAAATAAACTTGCCGGCGCCCATGGCTGAAAGTTTTTCTGCCAGCTATTAAGCAATTAAATGGAAATATTTTTAACCGTTTATAGGGCGATGTAAGGAAATTTGTACAGCGCCAGCAACCCAACTAGTCTAACTTTAAGGTCGATTTTCAATTGATAAAATCTACCTTCAAGTGAGACTAGTTAAAGACAAATTTAGCTTCAGCCCCTCTAAAGGGTAAATAAATGCCCCTTCAAACAGGCACGACACGCGATAAAATCGCGCACGACACAAAGGCACCGCAAGTTGCGCAACGAGCGGTGCCTTTGTGTCGTGCGCGATTATATCGCGTGTCGCGCCTGTTTTGTAGGAGCCTTTACGGTAATGGCATGCAGCAATGGTGACCAATTGGTAACGGCTGCTACTTACCGAGTTGTAGGTAGTAGGTTCGAACGCAGACAGGCGCTTTACTTTGTGTAAATTATCTCATCACCACTGCTCTCAAATCGGTAAAGAAAAACATCGTAATGAAACCGGCATATCCTAGAACTAAAAACTCGAAGATATGTAACATCCACCAACCCGCACGGGGCCCGCATGGTGGAGTTTAGCCCACTCCCTCTCACAGAGAGAAGGCCTGTGTCCCAGCAGTGGGAAAATTATTGGTTGATTATGCTTTTATGCCTAAAGAAAGAAGAAAGGAAAATTGTTTATTCTGCACAAAAAAAACGAACATTTCAAATAAAAATTAAAAAATACATAAAATATACACACACAACATAGTCAAAAGCCTGAAAAATTATGTTAGTATGGTAATAATTTGCTATTCCTTTCCTTTTAATAATATTGCTTAGTATCCGACATGGGGAAACAGCCTAAAAATGTTATGAGTACAATAATAGTACATTATGATACATTTGAGTGCTAGGTTGGTTAATTCTGTAAATACATAATATCTATTACAGTCGCGAATAATATTTTGATCTTAGTTCATTCTGAGACCAAGGACAATAAAGACTGTTTAAAACAAAAAGTGAAATATGGCCCGCGGATTTCTTTTGGCATGAAGTCTCTTTGATAAGATTAAAAAAAACCGGCCAAGAGCGTGTCGGGCCACGCTCAGTGTAGGGTTCCGTAGTTTCCCGTCCGTCACAATAAGTGTTCCCACTTATAAGTTTAAAAGTGGGTATCCATTATGTTCGCGCTCCAGCAGCGCTCCGCGCTCCTGCAACTGTTCCCGGTAGTGGGTACGTGTGCGAACACGGAGCGTGCAACATTGCACGCTCCGCGGCAGGCGCTCCGACTCGTGACGGTTTTTAGCGCGAACACGAAAGGATACGTTCAGGATAATAAAATATATAAACGAAATTTAAAAAAATGCTTGCATATACGATTATACTACAAACTTAGTCCAGAAATTATTTTGTACAATTTTTTGTCTTTTTTTGTACAAAAACTGTTATTTCCATCAAGTTCAAAATAATTTTCCTAGAAAGTTCTTATACTAGAGTTCTACTTTTCAGAATTTTTTCATATTTTTTAAACTTATGGTTCAAAAGTTAGAGGGGGGGGACACATTGTTTTTTACTTTTGGAGCGATTATTTCCGAAATTATTGACATTATCAAAAAATGATTTTAGTAAACCCCTATTCATTTTTAAATACCTTTCCAACAATATATCACACGTTAGGGTTGAAATTTAAAAAAAAAATCACTTCCCACTTTACATATAGGGGGGCTACCCTAATAAAACATTTTTTTCCAATTTTTATTTTACCACTTTGTCGGCGGGATTGATATACATATTGGTACCAAATTTCAGCTTTCTAGTGCTAACGGTCACAGAGATTAAGCGAGGACGGACAGACGGACAGACAGACATGGCGAAACTATAAGGGTTCCTAGTTGACTACGGAACCCTAAAAAGCGCGATCCGCACTAGTGGATAACATAACGTAAAAAGCACGCGTTTTTAATACACTGCATTATGGACCTAAAAGCGGATCACTAAGAGCCACTTTACGAGAAAGTATGTTGAAAATACATTTATGTTTAACTAGTGTTTCTTAACTTAACTTTTAAAACTACCTACCTATATTTTTTTATTCATTTGTACTCGACAGTTTGTTGCTGTTCCTTGTTTGAAGAAAGGTAGGTACTTTCTAAGCCGTTAAGATACCAAGTGTTGGAACCCGTTATAATTATATCGTTAAATAATAAAAAATCCTACACTTTCTTCCCGTTACGGACCAACTTTCAATAACCTGTCGGTTTTTTTTTTTTGTTTTCATTTTGTAAACTTTTATGAAATAAACTGTTTTTTAACTGTTTAATTGCTGCTATGCCACCATTCTTCGAATACAATAAAAAAATATAGTAAGTATTCGCTTTTTTTTTCAGTAAAAAAAAACCAAATTCTAGGACAAATGGTAAACTTGCATGACATGAAAATTAAATTTGACATTTTTATTTTAAGCTATTGACATAATTGTAACTTAATTTCTTTGTTCGTCATTTGAATGTTGACATTTAGACAATTTGTAATTTAATTAATTGTAATTTGATACGTAAACAATTCTGATTTAGTAATTTTTTTTGACATAGCAGTTTAATAATTTAGTGTAAATGGATTAAATTAGAATTATTATTATTTTCACAAAATTTGCATGCCGAATTTAGTAGGCGGAATATCAAGAACATTAATTGTGTGTGTTATAAAATCTGTAAAATACCATATTTCAGGCAAATAAATGAATGAATCAATCAAAAAGACAACGTAGAGTTACAGTATTATCAAATACCTACGGGTTTTTTAAAACATGATACAAAGAGTTCTCTTGATATTTTAATATATCTTACCTTTTACTTTATACTTTTAGGCATTAATAACTTGCATTTTTTGCGTTTAGGTCCTGTAGTCCCCTTAAAATATCGCAAAACAGAAAAAAGATAAAATAAGACGCCCCATGTGAATTTAAATAAATATCATCCCCTTGCAATCGACTTACATAATTCCTTACTTCCGCTCTGTAAAGAACCCTAAATTCCCACAAAAACTACTCGTACGGAACCACTAGTCCTTAAGAAAATATTACATGTCTTGTGCGTTTTAAAGGAGAGAATGCAATAGCCTTTGTACCTTGTTGCAATCTTTTTAAAGGTTGTTTTGACTTGAATTTGGTTCAGGAAATGCGTTTAAAGTTGGATTAACGATTTTAGTCTTTGTGTCTTGGCTTGTAAGGTTTAAATTACAATGAAATGCAGTTATTTAATAATTTCTGGGATAGCACCTGTCGCGTCAATTTTAAATTACACGCTCATTAACATCATTTATCGAAAATGTGATCATTTTAGACGTGAACAAATGACGATCGCGTCCACCATGTCCACATTGCATGACGAGTTTTAGTAAAGAGAGAATCAGCAGAGAGCAACGGGGTGATAGCGTAACACACTAACAGTACAATGCGTGCCACGAAAGATGAGACTTGACCCCGGCTCCCCCGCTCTTTCCGCCGCCCCTATGACGTCCGGTCCCGTCCCGCACTCAGACCTCATACCGCTAAAGATACCTAAAATCGTGTACTGCGCATGTCAGACCACGTGGTGTGTCAAGTCTCTTCTTACGTGGCACGCATTGTAGCAATGCTTTCATTTTGACAGTTCAACAACATTCATTGCGGTATTTACGTTGTTGAGCAGACAAATTTTTCGAACATATTAAGCAATGGATTAGCAGAAATGATTCGTATTGGGATTGAAAGTGACACGCAATTAGAGTGCTAGTTCCTGCATCACAAGAGCTATTCTTGCCTCGCAATTTACAGGGAGATGTACATAGTATAAGCGCATTAGAACAAAAAGAAATAAATAACAGTTGCTTACGGCATGCATTGATAGGTAGGTTTACAAATATACAAAAGAAAGAAAAAAAAACTAATCCTAATGTAGGAATATCATCATCTGCCTAACCTTTATCCCAACTATTTTGGGGTCGGCTTCCAGTCTAACCGGATGCAGCTGAATACCAGTATTTTAGATGGAGCGACCGCCTATCTGACCTCCACAACCCAGTTACTGGGTAATACGATACCCTTGGGAAGACTGGTTGTTAGACTTTCGGGCTTCTGACTAACGACTGTCAAACATCCACGAATGACAGCCGGGACCAACGGCTTAACGTGCTTTCCGACGCACGGAGCGCTTTGTATCCTGCTTATGTGTATGAAGTTTCATTAAAATCGGTTCTTTCATTTCGAAAAACAAGGGCTTGAAAGTTTGTATGAAATGCGTACGGCGTAAACGCTCTTAACAACAGAATAGTAGGTAACCACCTGAGTATATTTGTCTACTTCTTGAAAAATAAAACCATGAATTCCGCTGAGTCGCTCTAAGTATTCAATTACTAGAAAAGTAGGTGTTTCTGACTTAATCTATTACTAAAAAGCATTTTATTAAACGAACCTCAAATAATTTCCATTTTGCGCTCCTAAAAATATTATTGAACACTCTATTACCTATACAGGCCTACTTTTTGTGAACTTCAAATAATTACTATTTTGGGGTCTTAAAAATACTGAATACAGAACCACACCGGTTTGGTCGGAGTAACCTAGCTTAGTTACTGCAAACAACTGTGAGAAAAGGCGAGGAAATTAAAAAGAGGCTCATTTATTTTAAAAAAGTGTGCAACTGAAGAAACTCAAAAAGTTTTTAGAGGTTCATTCATTTAAAAAAGCGTGCATCATTAGAAGGTCAACAAGTTTTTAGAGGATCAGTTACATATTTAAGTGATCCTCCAACTAAAGAGTCTAAACAACAACCTAAAAATCCGCCAACATACTAAAAATACTTTTAATCCGAAAGTAGTGTTCCCAATACATAAATACAGTTATTTATACAATACAATAGTTTACTTTTACAAAACGATGAAAAACCTATCGAGATCACGTTATTGTGTCGTCAGAGTTCATCGAAACCGGTTGATAGGACCGTTAGAAAGTAAACATCTATTTCGAAGAAGCAAACAGATGCGTCGGTGGTGTAATGGTCAGCATAGTTGCCTTCCAAGCAGTTGATCCGGGTTCGATTCCCGGCCGACGCACACTTTTGCTATTTTTTAAAGATTTTTTTTTGACATTTTGTTTTTAATGTTCGTATAAACATCGTCAAATAAGTAGACAACCAAAAAAAAATACTATTGATTATTTTATGATTCACTATTTTTCTCGATTGTCTAACAGAAGACCTAGTATGGAAGGCGCTGGTGTTTTAGATACAATGATTTTTTTTTATTAGTATAAGCACTAACTAAAGGGAAAAATGAAATTAGCTAGCGAAACTTCTCAAACGTGGTGGGTATCGATAAATATAAACACGATAAAATAAAAATGAAAACAACATTGATGTTTTGGGGGTCAACGACCGCTCTGTTAGTGTAGTAACTTGAAGTAGGTATGAGAATAAAATCAGTTTTCTTTTGTTTTATTATTGTAAAAAGGTAGCGAAATCGAAACTAATCACGTCTGTGAAGTTTACCCAAAAAACAGATTTTTAAAACTGATATTTCGAGTGACTACACCAAAGGAGGCCGAAATGACCAAAAAAAAATATCATCATCACATAAATTGCTCGTCCAAGAACCAAAAATCATGTGACAACTACCAACCCGCACTGGGCCCGCGTGGTGGATTACGGCCCACTCTCTCTCACAGAGAGGAGGCCTGTGTCCCAGCAGTGGGAAGATTTTATACTGATTATGTGATGTGTATGTTAACTGCGCCCCTTTTATAAATAAAGGATTACCTATTCATTTCCTTCCATCCTTGCATAACCTATGACAAAACATCGACAAAGACTTACAATAATAGAATAAACACTCAGTAACACAAGACTACACATTAGTTCTCAAAACAATACATAACAGGCGGCTTACACAAAGTAATTAGTATTCAGACATTTATTTATAAATGCCGGCGGAAATATCAGGTTCGATATTGTATTACTAATATCATAATTATATCATTGCTAAGTCATTATTATTAACCAACTTCAAAAAGATGTGTGTTAAAAAAAATGTGGTAAATGAGAATATTTCCATTATTAGGTATAGGTAAATGATTGCGTTCGGTAAATGGTTGAATCACAAAGCTAATGACGTAGTAAATTCACCGTTTTCCTCATACAAAAGTGTTGTGTCTTTATCTTTTCTCTAAGAAATAACGGTATTTTATTGCGATTAATTGTCGCATATTCGATGAAAGACCTGTAGCAAGATTTGACCTTTCTAAAATCAGCCGATAAAAGTACCTACTACGAAATGAACACGTTTAGAAAATTCCGGGGACCGTGTTAAGGTCTTACAAACAGGCGCGACACGCGATATAATCGCGCGCGACACAAAGGCGCCGCTCGTTGCGCGACTTGCGGTGCCTTTGTGTCGCGTGTCGTGTCGCGCCTGTTTGAAGGAGCCTTTATCTTATACCAGTTTATGACCTATGTTATCTTTTCTTTTCTCTTATTATTGGTGGTGGGGGTGGCTTGTGGTAACAACGGCACGGATCAAACGATCAGGTTAAGCTACGCTTACCGCGGTTGGACCGTGGATGGGTAACCATTTTCACATATCAAGACCGCTCCGTGCCTCGTAAAGCACGTTAAGCCGTTGGTCCCGGCTGTAATTCGTGGATCTTTGACAGTCGTTACGGGTCGTCAGAAGCCCGAAAGTCTGACAACCAATCTTACCAAGGTGTATCGTACTACCCAGTTACTGGGTTGTGGAGATCAGATAGGCAGTCGCTCCATGTAAAATGCTGATATTCAACTGCATCCGGTTAGACTGGAAGCCGACCCCGACTTAGTTGGGAAAAGGCTAGGCAGATGATTTTATCTTTTCTGTTTATTTAACAACAACTGATTCGTGCCTGCCTCGTTGGTCTAGTGGCCGTAAGCGCTACTGCTGAGCACGAGGTCCTGGGTTCAATTCCCAGGACGTGCAAAGTGTTATTGGGTTTTTCCATCAGGAATTTCTTAGAAGCAGCACGCAGTCTGGATTTGTTCTCGGTTGATGGCAGTAGGCTCAATACAAATGATTCCGGAACCACCACCACCGTCATCGAGTCGTGAACATCCATTGGTAATATGACGTCTTCTAATTCCATTCAAACTATACTCCATTTGGCATAAGATTAGACATTAAAATAAACCTTTTTTACAGTCCGTTGAACCGATTTTGACTTCTATACCGTAGGCATAAGAATGGTGGAAAAGCAAAAAAGTGGTCACAATACCAACTGTTTATTGCGGCTGCCATATGTCATGCCACCAACGGAATAGAATTCAAAATAGGTTGAACGGACAGTAAAAAAGCTTTATTTAAATGTCTAATGTTATTTCAAAAGGTATCGATATCACACTGCCGAGTTTCGCTAGCTAATTTAAAATGACCCTTCATAGGAACTATTACTCAATCCCTCTGTTCACGTCTGCTAAAAAGATTGGGAATACCACTTATGCTACGGCGACATTGTCGCGATAACGCAAAACTACACTTCACACGCTCTCTGTTGTACCGATAGACGTCGAGCGGTGTGCGAGAGAAAGCGCGCGAAATGTAGTTCGCGTTATAGCGACAATGTAGCCATAGCATTAGCGTACCAATTGTAAACGATTGTGGATTGATTGGATAGATACCTACAAATTAACTTGGCGTGGGCTGCATTGTTGTGTTCTGAGTAAGCTGGGTCAAGGACATTATCGATTGCTGATTGAGAGGAGTCCTGTGTCCCAACACAGACCTCCTCTTGGTGAGAGGGAGCGTGTCGTCCCTTACTGCCCTCTCCCAGCGACGCCCTAAGCCGATGTCCGTACCCCACAGGGGGTGCCCTTAGCGTGTAGTCGCTTAGTTTTTAAGCTTTTTAAGCCCTGGCTTGAGGCCTTAATTTATTGAGGCATCCACAGGCAAACCCGCTTAAGCAGACGACAACCTCATAGGTTGAACTGAGAGACGACATTCACAAAAAAAACATTATGATTTTCTGAGAATTTATCGAAAACACTACTTTTTTAGAAAGTAACTCACTACCTCGTAAATGAGGAGTGAGGCCTATACTATTGGGCCATCAGGAATTCAGGATATTTACAGCATCTTATTTGGAAAATGGATGGCGGTGCTATTCTGTAAAATTCTCACCGTGTAAACTTAGGTGAAGTGAGCGTGGAGTGAGCTGTCAATAGTGTCAATTCCTAGCAAAAACAAACTCACTTCACCTAAGATTTCACGGTGAGATTTTTACAAAATCGACCGGCAGTAGTTCATAACATTATTTCCTCAGCGCAAAACCATTATATCTATACTCTCATCAAGTCTTCATGCCTTTAGTCACGTTACACACCCTTGGGAGGAAAGAAAGACTACAAATTCTGCTTAATTACTGTTCCAAGTAGTACATAATAAAGATAAATGATACGCATTCTAGGCTCATTAGTCAAATCGCACGAATTTACTCGCACGAAACGGACGAATCGTCACTTAAAGTGACGATTCGTCCGTTTCGTGCGAGTATTATTTTTTTAAGTAAGTATTAAGAATCGGCACATTTTGAATTGTATGCAATAAAGTATAGAAAAAAACAGATGCAAGCGCACATAACTGATAAGAGTTAAATATTACAAAACGTGTAATTTTTTTAAACTTTATTGCCTAAAATTCAAAATAAACAGGAGCGTTACCAAACGGGCGCGAACCGCCATCGCCATCTTGCGAGTCGCCTATAGAAAAAATAATATTATTAAAACGATTCGCCTGTTTCGGGCGAGTACATACATACGGGCAAATCGACTAATAAGGCGCATTCTATTATCAGTTATTTGCCTAGATACAGATATTGTATCTAATGAATGAGTTTACACTCAGGTTTCCCCAGAACAGTTCGGTGAATTGTGATGCTCATTTGTTTTGTGATGTTGGCGGGCTCGGTGATTCTTTCTTTTTCTTTTTTTTATTGCTGAGTAGCCCTGATCCCGACCTCGATCAAGCCTGATGGAAAGCGATGGATGGTTTCTATGAATATGCTTTATATGTGACCAAGGCCAATTCCCGTAATCAAAAACCGGCCAATTGCGAGTCGGACTCACACACGAAGAGGTTCCGTACAAGACAAAAAACGCCAAAGAAAGCACGTACGGAGACCCCCTTAAATTTTTATAACTTTATTTTATTTTTATTAGGTATTTGTTGTTATAGCGGCAATAGAAATACACAATCTGCAAATACAACATCGTAGGATCTCGGCAACAATCAATTTCAAAAAATTTACAAAAATGATGGAAAGTTTTAGTGCGGGTTGGTAAATGTCAATGTCTTCGAATTTTTGGTCCTAGGACATGCCGCTTTCCTCACGATGTTTTCCTTCATCGTTTTTTAAGAGCAATGATGATAAAATAAATTACACAAAATAAAGCGCCTGTCTGGATTCGAACCCACGACCTAACTCGTAAGTCAGGGCTTTTATCTAAAGACCCATGCTGAGCTGTGAACGTCTTAAATCGTTTCACAAATTTTTCTCACGCGGTATGCCAAGCATCCGATCCATCAATTCTCATAATAGAATGCAAACATTCATAGATTTTGTTAATAAACTAAATACCGGAAGCTTATCAACATACCTCATTTCACCTGCTTTAACTTTACTGTTACTTATACTTGAATTTATCGTTAAATCTTTTACTTTCTCCACTGACAGATCAAATAACCTTGGACCCTTAACAATTTCGTTCTAACTACCATTTTTACTTGAACCTTCCATTGATAAAGTGTGGAGACCAGACTACGCTGGTAATGCAAAAGAAGCTTTACAAATCCAGCATAATCTGGTCTTTCCGTGGACTGATCAATGTACACTGGCCAAACATACTGAAGAGTAGCAACATCCAGTATAATATGAACTCTGCAATGATTTTGTTATGGTAAGTAACTTCATTAGTATTCTGTTGTAGTAAAGCCATTGTTTGTCGGCGACTTTGTGTGTTCATATAAATAACACAATAACTTCTTAATAAGGAGCTTCCTTGTAATAGTGACAGCTCTAATGTATAGAAATTATGTAGCAATAGATCAATGGTAGTGGCGGCCCGGTCCCAGGCAGGAGTTCGAACCCAAGCAAACACTTTACTTTGTGTATTTAATTTCATCACCACTGCTCTCAAAACGGTGAAGGAAAACATCGTGAGGAAACCGGCATGTCCTAGAACCAAAAATTCGAAGACATGTGACATTCACCATCCCGCACTGGGCCCGCGTGGATTATAGCTCACTTCCTCTCACAGAGAGAAGGCCTTTGTCCCAGCAGTGGGATCATTATCAGCTGGTAGTGAGCTCAATGGTTAAGGCACGAAGTGGTGATTTCAGTTACACAGTTGCACTATTAACGAATCAACCAACCAACAGAGCAAATATGAACCTAAGCTGAGGTGATGTGGTTTTAAGGAATACCAGTTGCTGCAATCTGCCCAGCCTTTTCCCAACTATTTGAGGTCGGCTTCCAGTGTAACCAGATGCAGCAGAATACCAGTATTTTACATGGAGCGATTACCTATCTGATCTCCACAACCCAGTTACTGGGTAATACGAAACCCCTTGTTAAGACTGGTTGTCAATCTTTCGGGTTCCTGACGATCCGTAACAACTGTCAAAGATCCAAGAATGACAGCCGGGACCAACGGCTTAACGTGCTTTCCGAGACACGGAGGCGTCTCGGTATTTAAAGATGATCACCCGACTACGGACCAACCGCGGCAACTGTGGCTTAACCTGATTGATCAACCCGTACGGTTGGCATCACTTAGTCACGAGCTCCTCTAAGGAATACCAGTTGCTAGGTATCTACATTATAATGTTTTATTAGAAGGCTGAAAGTCACCAAAAGGGCATTGGAGAGGGCTAGGCTTTGAGTGTCCCTACATGATCGAATTAGAAATGAAGAGATCCGCAGGAGAACCAAGGTTACCAACATAGCACGAAGAATTGCCATATTGCTCGCAGAACAGATGCCAGATGCGGCTGAAAGGTTCTGAAGTGGTGACCGCGTACCGGAAGACGTAGCGTTAGGAGCTTAGGAGGCCTCCCACAGGATGGTCCGCTGACCTTGTAAAGGTCGCAGGAACCCGCTGGATGCGAGAAGCACAGCACCAGTCAAAATGACGATGCTCTTTTGGCTGAAATGATGATTATTAATGATAATATTATAAGTGCTGGGACTCAGGCCTCGTTTTTGTGGACGGGGCGGGTTATAACTTATAATCCACGCCTAACAGTACGGGTGCATGTCATATCTCTTTGAATATTTAGTGCTATTTTATATTTATTATTTTCGACGTTTATTAATTTTATTATTTATGTACACACAGTAAAACAGATACAGATACGACATAATTATGAATGTGTATTGAAATGTAGGTATTGCTTATTTCTTAAGAAATTGAAATTTCTTCCAGCTGACCTGCGGGAGGAGAAATGAAAGAGAACGAATGAAAGGATCTGTAATTTAGTTTTAGTTTTTTGCCACCGACTTCCGAAATTAAAGTTATTTCATAATTTTGAGTTAATTTCATTTTGAGGACGATTTTTTTTTTTTTAATTACTTTGTTATTCCGTAATTTTTAGTTTTAAGTAAAAACTGGAATATTTGTTTATAATAACTAGGTAATCGTTTTGTTGTAAATATTGCACTAGAATTTGACCATGGTTTTGAATTTGACCCCTTGACCACCATCAATTTTGTATATTTGATTGGAAGCCCTAATAGATTGTCATATATGTGAATATAATGCAGTTCCAATAATATTATGTACAAGTACATACATATTACGTATCGATTTGATAACCTCCTTTTTTGGAAATCGGTAAAAATTACAAGGAAGAAGGTGTGACAAATTTTCTTAAGAATACTTGCATGTGACGTCATATTTAATGGCCAGATTCTTGAGTTATTCCAGATGTCAAACATGTGTACCTACTCTCATAAATTTTAAGTCATTCATGAGTGTCAAACAAATATTAATCACGCGACTACCACGAAAGACAATGGGAGAAGCCCAGTTATCTTGAAGTCAATGTTGTCATGTTGTCTTTCATGATCTAGTACCTACTCCAAATAAGGCGCACATATGTACGTAATAGACTGATTCGCACGATATTAGCTGCGCCCCGCGGTTTTACCTGCATCAGTCTGGATCGCTGGTTGCTGGTTGATCGCTGGCTGTAGCTAGATGGACCGACGACCTCAAAAAGGTAGCTGGGATAGACTGGATTTGGAAGACGGTGAACAGGGTGATGTGGCGCAGCATGGGAGAGGCCAATATCCAGCAGTGGACTGCGATAGACTGAGTTGATTGAATTCTCGATCCGGTGCGAATATCGGTATAAAAAGTATCCTATGTCCTAATACAAGTCATGGTCTACCCATGTGGCAAATTTCATCCAAATCCGTTCGGCCGTTTTAGCGTGACAGCGTAACAAACATACAAAAAATCTAACCCTTTCTCTTTACAATACGAGTATTAGTTTAGACTAATGACCCGCCCCGGTTTCGCATGAATGCAATGGCGACGTTAAGTCATTGAGATTTCTGTGATAAATTTTAGTAAAATATTAATGTATAATACATAGTTTATACTTTCCGGAATCAATTCACTTAATAATGTTAAAAACCACATGAAAATCCGTTACGAAATTTAAAAGAACATCGCGTTCACACAGAAAGACACGAAAAGCGACTTTATAATAAGCATAGATAATGAAGTTAAGGGAAGTACCCTGATAATAAAACTCTGCGGAAAGAACCTGCGTCATGTAACAGATAAACATCCTGTACCAAATGCAGGCCTTTTAAGGATCTCTACCCACAATAAACAATCGAAGCATAAATTGTCATATTTTGTACTAATTCTTCCCTCGTATCCTCATGAGCTTTACCAAAAATTCTCATGGCACTTTTTTTTTAACGTTAAACGGCCAAGTACTATACATCAGTTAAAGACACAAACACATTACTACACTCGACAGTCAGACGCTATCTCACAATGCTCCAGACATACTCACAAGATCTTCTTCCATATATACGCGAACACAACACATCAAAGTCAGGCTTAGCGCCAAGAGAGCGTGGAGCGAAGAAAGTGTGCGAAGGACAGGAGACTGGGCTCGCCATGGACCATGGCAACTGATAGGATCACGTTACATTAGATACTAAATTAAATGACTAATTAGCTTACCATACAAATAAATACAAAAACAAAGGACACTTAGGCGTCGAAGTACTCGTCCGCATCACTGTCATCCGGAAACATGCCATGATGACTGGCAGCATTGGCACGTTGAATGGCAATGCTTATTCTTTAGCCAAAGGACCACCCAGCCTTCTGGTCACATAAAGTGTCGACCAACCGGCGAGAAATTTCCTTAAAAAAGAGACTAATAATATTTAACGAACCAAAATTCAAAACACAGAAGGACGCTTCTTCAGCGTCTTTTCATGTCTAAATATAACGACAGCCATGGGTAGAGAGCTCTTGTTAATTAAAGCAGTACTAAAATCTTTTAATCAAGATATATCTACCTAATGACAGGTTACAATAAAAACACTTCAAGTGTCAAAACCACATACAAGGCGTGATAATCACAAGGCAAGCATTGCTGAGGAACCTTAAATAATAGAAAATAATATAAATTGAAAGTTAACGTACCAAGACTAATAGGATGCAGTACTTAATATCTACATAATAAAGCCTTTAATTATTCACGAGAAAGTCAATCTTTACACAGATTATTTTACGCCGAAAAATATAGGCAGGGTTCCTTCGGCAAATGGTGAAATAAACCATGATGAAGAAAATGAAAATGATGAAGTAGTGCAAAAAGATTTAATCAATGAACTAAGTTAGCTGGGAACTTATGTAGCAGCAGCCTCTATGTATGATGAAAACACTAAGAAGAAGATTCTTTGTGTTTTAAAGAAGCTTCAACCAGATTTCGGCCACTTCGGCATTGATATCCATGGTAGCCCAAAGGTATTTCATAGTGCAGGTGTTTTTGCACAGAAAGCACGACAAGAGGTGAGGAATCGTTTGCGATGTGGCTCATTGGAATGCCACCACCTGAATAAGTTGTACCTGGTAGGCCATGTCAGCTGGTGGCCCGCTGGAAGCTTTTCTGTAGGCTCAACACAGCTGGACGGGGGATGTTTAAGAAGCCAGACTCTCAATCATACCGCATTAGAGCTACCGTTGTGGGATGGTCGATTTGAGGAAACTGTTACGGCTCATTACGGTGTTAGTAAAAGCTAGTCTTCGTCCGGGGAAGATGTTGTAAAAAGATGATACAGACATGAAGTATCCGACACAGACGAATTAATAGTGGGTTGAATGGAAATAAGAGGCTGTGAAGACTAAAATCTAGAAGCATGGTACTTGCCAATGTCAATACATTCAAAACCACATGCTCGAAATTACCACCGTTTTGTAAAATCATACTGTGATCAACTGAAAAATCCATCTGCCTAGCCTTTTCCCAACTATGTTGGGCATGGTTTCTAGTGTGCGGAATTCGTGACTGTGCGGACAAGTAATACACTGAAGTGAGTTGATTATAGGTAACGATTAATTTATTACGATATCAAGTAACTAAAGCTAGCAGTTACACTTGACACGAAAAAGTAAAATTAAATAAGGTTACATGAATGGTAAAACTACTAGAAACACGAAGCTCGCCGTAAACTATTACGGCGAGCTTCGGCGAGTAAAGTATGATCGGGGGTCAGAGAGGACCTCGCACGATCGTAGTTCAGCACAGACTGAAGCTCAGAACCAAAACTCTCCCAAATCTGCCGTTCACTAAACAAAGGACGCGGCAAATCCACATCTGCCTTTTAAAAGTATAATAAAACACGAGAAATGCAGATGGGTACAATACAAGACAACTAAAAATAACAGAACAATGAACCTTAACTATAAATAGCAAATGGGTACAATACAAGATAACTAAACATAATAGAACAATGAACCTTAAAAGTAAAGAATCATGAAAGACAATAGTACCTATAACTTAAATTGCTTGCAGATGTTCAACGTGGGAAAAACACAAAATTGAAACTTTCTAAAAATAATTACAATAAGTTCCTCTATAAAAATATTACATTCTTAAAACTATGCAAGGGATGGGTACGTAAGACACAGTCCCTACAGTACCCCCCTACCAGTGATAAAGATCACGAAACACCTGCCTGATAGTAATCAGGAAATTTAACTCGCCTACCAGAACGGCGAGGAATATGCTTGCCAGGACAACTTAGGTTCCAGTGAGTCGGAACCGGTTGCCGCATAGTTCACGGTGAGTCGGAACTATCTGCGAAGATGTCCCCAGTGAGTCGGGGTGGCGCGGGCGCTGCGTTATGCTCCAGTGCGTCGGTGCCTCATAGTTCACGGTGAGTCGGAACTGTCTGCGAAGATGTCCCCAGTGAGTCGGGGTGGCGTGGGCGCTGCGTTATGGTTCCAGTGAGTCGGAACCGGTTGCCGCATAGTTCACGGTGAGTCGGAACTGTCTGCGAAGATGTCCCCAGTGAGTCGGGGTGGCGCGGGCGCTGCGTTATGGTTCCAGTGAGTCGGAACCGGTTGCCGCATAGTTCACGGTGAGTCGGAACTGTCTGCGGAGATGTCCCCAGTGAGTCGGGGTGGCGCGGGCGCTGCGTTATGCTCCAGTGCGTCGGATGGGGTACAGCGCCGGGTTGAGGCTGGATGCTGCGTCGACCAGGAGAGGAATTGAGCTCTGCTTGTTGACCGGCCGAAAGTGCAGTGTGCTGTGCCGAGGTTGCTGATGAGGCTGAGGGTGATGACCAGGTATGCGCGGTCGCTGCATGCTGGTGGTCAGGATACCCGTTGAAGCCGTGGGAGCTGGCTGGCTGGGAATGCGCGTTATCCGCCGCTAGTGACTCCCGCTGGATCGCTCGCCATTTTAACACGTACTTTGATTTAGCACTCGCGAAACTCTTTCCGCACTGTCACGAACTCACGCTATTGATAGTTTTGATCACGTCGGGGTCACCACTGTGCGGAATTCGTGACCGTGGTGGGCGAGTAATACACTGAAGTGAGTTGATTATAGGTAACGATTAATTTATTACGATATCAAGTAACTAAAGCTAGCAGTTACACTTGACACGAAAAAGTAAAATTAAATAAGGTTACATGAATGGTAAAACTACTAGAAACACGAAGCTCGCCGTAAACTATTACGGCGAGCTTCGGCGAGTAAAGTATGATCGGGGGTCAGAGAGGACCTCGCACGATCGTAGTTCAGCACAGACTGAAGCTCAGAACCAAAACTCTCCCAAATCTGCCGTTCACTAAACAAAGGACGCGGCAAATCCACATCTGCCTTTTAAAAGTATAATAAAACACGAGAAATGCAGATGGGTACAATACAAGACAACTAAAAATAACAGAACAATGAACCTTAACTATAAATAGCAAATGGGTACAATACAAGATAACTAAACATAATAGAACAATGAACCTTAAAAGTAAAGAATCATGAAAGACAATAGTACCTATAACTTAAATTGCTTGCAGATGTTCAACGTGGGAAAAACACAAAATTGAAACTTTCTAAAAATAATTACAATAAGTTCCTCTATAAAAATATTACATTCTTAAAACTATGCAAGGGATGGGTACGTAAGACACAGTCCCTACACTAGTATAACCGGATGCAGCTGGATATCAGTATTTTACATGGAGCTACAGTACCCGGCGATAAATATTGCACATCGACCTATTCGATCCTATCGATTTTATACAAAGAACAAAAATAATCATCAAAAGAACCAAATCATAATTGTTTTAACAGCTCCTAATAGATACCGGACTGTTTGTATTTCGTGCGACAGAGATAACGCTCTACGAAGCCGAAATTAGCCGATTGTCTCTTTCCAAAGGTCGATGTGCAATATTTATCGCCGGGTACTGTACCATCTATCATCTATCTGACCTCCACAACCCAGATACTAAGTAACACGACACCCCTTGGCCTTGACAAGACTGGTTGTCGGACTTCCGACTAACCGAACGACGATCAAAAATCTACGAATAACAACTGGGACCAACTGCTCAACGTGCTTTCCGCACAGAGGGGTCCGGTATATTATGGATGCTCACCCATCCACGGACCGACCTCGACAAGCGTCTATTTATTTTTTATTAAGCCACGAGCCCCTCTCACATTCGTTCTAGGCACTAAACTGCTCACCACTCATCACCACCGCTCTCAAAAACGGTGAAGGAAAACATTGTGAGGAAACCGTTATGTCCTAGAATCAAAAATTCTAAGACATGTGACAACTATTAACCCGCACTGGGCTCGCGTAGTAGATCACAGCCCTCTCGAAGAGATAAGGCCTGTGTCCCAGCAGTGGGAATATTTTAGGCTGATTATGCGGTACTAAAGTGCTAAAGTAAAATGAATTATTTTTATAAAGAACCCTCCTACCATAGCCTCCCAATTTAAATGAAGACCACACATCGCCCACATCTCTGACAGCATTTCTTCACACTCGTGATTTAACATAATTCGTTCACTCATTACACGGCTATTCGCTTCCAAATTGTCTGTTATACGCGTTTTATGGTAATTTGGACCACCTTGAGAGCTTCGCAGTTGAAAATTTGCAAAATATTCTTTAAAATGTTGGATATTTTTTGTCGGGGGAGTAATTTTTCTGTCGGTTTACCTTATGTGGATTTTGATATGATGTTTGTATTAAGTAAATTGATTTACGAATTTCGTGGCTCAGTGGTTAAGGCCTCGCCTCTCATTTCATGCAAGGTTCAAATTCTAGCAGGTACCTATATGACTTTTTAAAGGAGAAAGAAACGGATCCATAGTTTTCTGGGCCCAGGTGTTAACTCAATCAAACTAGCCTTACTTGTAAGAGGATAATAGCAAGGCCTCACTGAAAATTTGGTGAAATTTGGCAATCCAGGAATCAAGTTATATGAACTATAGTAAAAGTGAGGTTAAATTATAACATTGTACATTTTTGATGTTATTTGCGAAATATTTTAGAATGGCTTCGGTTATGTAATGGTTTTATGCATGGAGTGCATCCGTCGAATAGTCCTTTATAATATGCAAAGCCGAGGTCGTGGGGTTAAACAATAAAACATGGAAAATACGTGCGAACTCAGAACGAAAGAAAACAAACGAGTGCCGGTTTTATCTTGTCACTGTCAGTCGGTGACTTGTCACCTGTGTTGCTAACTGAAGAAAAAGTAAAGGAACTCGATTCGCCTTGAATCGATTCCACGAAACGATTGATAAACATTTGTCACTCGATTTTCATACATATTCTGTGATTTTAGCGATTTATTTAGTATCGATTGTTAAGAATTCAGTTGTGTTTAATCGATTATTTAGTTTCATGACTTAATTTAACTTTTCTCGCTTCCTAGATAGAAACATGGTACTATATTTAGTGATTTACTTTAGAAAAATATAACGGTTTTTTTGATACACATTTCAACTAGTTAACTTCTGGGCCCAGAATTTGCCTCCTCCTTTACAATTAGTTATGTAGTTTCTGTGTTTATCTTGTATGGTACAGACGCCAGCACATCAAGCTACTACAAATCTGTCAAATTTCTTTACTAGATTTTCAACTTTATCGCTAAAGCATAAGGTTCAAAGTTGATTGGGAAAATTTGACAGTTTCGGGTAGCTTGATGTGCTGGCCTCTGTACAAACATCGGAGAAGAAAAACATTGTGAGGAAACTGGACTTATAGTTAAAATAAGTCTGAAATCGGCAACCCGTCTTGAGCAAGCGTGGTGATCAATACTCACGCCTTCTCTGTATCAAAAAAGGCCCTTGCCCAGCAGTGGGACAGTAATAGGCTGGAATTATTATTTTTTAAGTTGATTTAAGGAAAACATCGTGAGGAAACCGGCGTGTTCTAGAACCAAAAAATTCAAAGACATGTCTTGTGACATCCACCAGCCCGCACTGGGCACGCGTGGGGGTTTATGGCCCACTCCTTCTCACAAAGAGGACGCCTGTTTCCCAGCAGTGGGACCTTTATAGGCTGATTACGTATGATTATGTAAGTTGATATCGCGCACAACACAAAAGCACCGCTCGTTACGCGATTTGCGGTGCATTTGTGTCGCGCGCGATTTTATCGCGTGTCGCGCTTGTTTGAAGGAGCCTTGACGTGAGCACGCGGTACTGTGACGAGAACGACGACGGATCATGGACGGATCACACATCACACTTTGTTTCGGCACTCGAAACTGGTGGCGTGTGTGTATGAACGTATAAACAAAGCAAAAGCATTACGTGAAAACCTCAATTTCAGAGCTATAATTAAATCTATTGATCGAATCCTGGGGTAAAGTGATATTGAGTTTTTCCATGTGGATTTTCTCAGTAGCAGCCCGAACACAATAACACTTTGCCCAATCCCGGGAATCAAACCCAGGAACCCTCGCTCAGCAGTCGCGCTTGCGACCACCAGAGCAACGGGGCAGCTGACGTATAATAATGTCATTTTCGTATAATAATGGGTCAAAAGACAGGAGTTATAACAACTTGAGCAGAATTATAAGAAGAACAACAATGAAATTATTTTCATTGTTGACATTGTCGACAATTGAACTCTCATAATAAACCGTTACATTTTTTCTGGAATTCCATCACTATTGTCGATTCATAGCTCATCGATAGACACAATTTCTTTGTACCGTGTATGTATGTAGGTACGGTCAGCATCAAAAGTCGATTAACACTTCAGTTTTTTTAATCTCAGTTATTGAGCAAAATATTTATTCAAAATTGCAGCAGAAGTACGATGCAATTTTCAACAAATTTTTGCTCAATAACTGAGATTTAAAAAAAACTGAAGTGTTAATATTTTGCTCGATAACTAATATTAAAAAAACTGAAGTGTTAATCGACTTTTGATGCTGACCGTACTTACGTATGTTTGTGTGTTGGTGTGTGTTTATGAACACATGGATGGGCCGAAACCTTTCTTGGAAGCCGGGTTAAACCCAATCGCTTTTGTTTTTAAACTGTTCGTTCTGTTTCGTTTCCGTCCGCATAGATTTTGCCCGTGTTTTGATGGTATTATTTATGGGAACGTTGGGTGGGATGACCCATGGGCAGATGGATCTATGACGATAGTTATAAATTCAGCAGTTGGACTTAAAATAATTGAAATATTGCAATAAACTGCTCTGCAAATGCTTAGGAATGAGGAAAATGTCGTGAAGAAAGTTGTAAGGATGAATTTGTTCAGCGGGATTGTCCGAAAGGGTTTCAGCTGGATGGGAACATAAAGGCCTAAGGAAGGAACACGGGTGGGTTTTAGTCAGTAAGAGTCTGACACTCCTTTCCGCTCCACCCAGAGCGGGAGGGGTTATTTGATGATTTCCCATCCTGAAAAAAAAAAGTATGAATTTGTATGATTATAAGAGTAGGAGAAGACCAAAGAAACGATGGATGGACTGTGTGAAAGATGATATGGTTAGAAAGGGGGTGACTACTGAGATGACGATTAATAGAGAAGTATGGAAGAAAAAGAGATGTTGCGCCGACCACAAATATATTGACACTAGCTTCTGCCCGCGACTTCGTCCGCGCGAAATTTCTTGTTACTCCGACCCACCCCGTCGCGTCGCATCGCCTGCCCGCGCTATTACTTCGTTTTTGCTTAGCGTTCTTTCTGACTTTTTTTCTTTTTGCTCGGCTCCTAAAGGTCATAGCGTGATGGTAAAGCCTATAGCCTTCCTAAAGAATTGGGCTATAAAATGCAAAAAGAATTTTTGAAATCCGACTGGTAGTTCCAGAGATTAGCGCGTTCAACCAAACAAACAAACAAACTCTTCAGCTTTATAATATTATAGTATAGATAAGGGGAAGAGAATCATGATTGTGATAAAACCCTGCTGATTTATGATCGGTTCCTAATATGTCACCAATCTAACACAGAGAAATCGAATAACCCAATTGCAATTACATTTACCAGTAGCTAACGAAGTAGAATGTATATATTCTGCATTCGCGATTTATTTGACAAAAATATAAACAAATATGAGTTTATGGAAAAATAACTTTAACTCCTACACACGGCTGTCATTCGTAGATCTTTGACAGTCGTTACGGTTAGTCAGAAGTCCGAAGGTCTAACAACCAGTCTTACCAAGGGGTATCGTATTACCCAGTAACTGGGTTGTGGAGGTCAGATAAGCAGTCGCTCCATGTAAAATACTGGTATTCAACTGCATCCAGTTAGACTGGAAACCGACCCCAACATAGTCGGGAAAAGGCTAGGTAGACGATGATTGTTATTTGATTAAATAAATTATTATTATCATATGTATGTTTCCGAAGACGCTAGGAAGGTACTTCACATTAACTAAAAACTTCCAATTATTGTAGGATACTGTTTATCCCACATTTTGTAAGCCTGCCATGTGTAGACCCCGTGTGTAGACCATTGACGTAATAATTAATTGAATGTGATGTACTCTATGAAGCCCCCCGCTAAGAAACATGGAGCAATCACACTTCCTAAGGAAATATTAAAGACTAAAACAAAATAAACTTATGGGTTGAAAAGGACATCGGGACATGGGAACATGTTGAAATATTCCAAATTCCGCGCGTGAGAGGTCCACAAAATTAACTGCTGCTGAAGGTTTACACAAAATCAAAATATTTTATTTCACATAAACCTACATGGGCACTTATGAAATGTCAGAAGCTAGGTGCACGGTTCCAACAAGTCCAACTAGTCCAAGGTTCTCACTTAGGCCTGTCAACAAGTACCAGGTAGGTACTAAACAAAATAGAAAATGATCAACAAATCTACAGTCTACAAGGTGATCCTTCTGTTCTTTCTCATTTCATGGTTATGTGACGTCATAAGATGGCACGCGTCACCTGCTCCCGCGCACGTTCGCCCGAAGTTATCCGATGATAATTATCAGAAGTCACCACTCGCCCAAAGCAATGCGTCAGTGACTCTCGGCCTTCTTTTTATCGGACGTTTGCGTTATGACATACTTCCTGTCCTTGTCATTTTTGTATGAATGAAGCAAGACGCCGATAGACGATAACAACATCTATTTAAACTAATATTATGAACAGGTAAAATTTGTTTTTTTTTTTTAAGTTTGTATGTATGAGGTATATATCGTATATTATCTCCGGAACTACCACTCGGATTTTAAAAAAATATTTTTGTGTTTGATAGCCCAATTCATGAGGAAAGTTATAGGCTATTTAACATCACGCTACGACCCTTAGGAGCCGAGCAAAAGGAAAGACAGAAAGAAAGCTGAGCGAAAACTTACTACTGCTACTGCCACTACAACACGGACGAGCGATGAGATGCGATGCGATGGGTCGAGGGCCATCGCATCGCATCTCATCGCTCCAAAGTTATTGTTTTTAGGATTCCGTACCCAAAGGGTAAAAACGGGACCCTATTACTAAGACTCCACTGTCAGTCTGTCTGTCTGTCTGTCTGTCTGTCATCAGGCTGTATCTCATGAAACGTGATAGCTAGACAGTTGGAATTTTCACAGATGATGTACTTCTGTTGCCGCTATAACAAGAAATACTAAAGACAGAATAAAATAAATATTTAAGGGGGGCTCCCATATAACAAACGTGTTTTTTTCGGTGTTTTTGCCTTGTGGTACGGAACCCTTCGTGTGCGAGTCTGACTCGCACTTGGCCAGTTTTTTTAACCTTTTTGATAGACTAAAGAGAGAAAAAAGAAAGAGTAAATGTCCATGACAGGGGGGAATCCGTCATACAGATTGTTATTATTAATCAGGAGGATGCATAGGTACCATCCGGCAGGTTGCAACAACAGGTTAAACCTACTGATCCAGATACAGAGCTAGGGAGATTAATACGCAGTTTGTTTATGCCAAACGCGAAGAGAAATGGGTCAGTGTGACATTAGGGGCGAGGACCAATGACACGTGTTGGCGCGACAGACTGCGCGCCCGCAAATGTGAGAATCATTGCGCAATGTTGTGTGCAAAAAAAACATGCCAGGACAATTACCTTAGGTTATGACTGTATTTGAGAATGTTGGTTCACCTGTTACATATTGGCAACTGTATAAGCACATAACTGTTACCTACTGTTATTTTGTATACAGAAGCTGTTGGTGTACCTACCTTTATAAATAAATAAATAAAAAACCTGAATCAAACTGATTATCTTTTTACTCTTCTATGAAAAATCTTTTTATAACATATTTGCTCGTAAAGGGTCTCTTATTTCACCAATTTCAATATCGTAATGTATCTCATTACGCACCTGTGCGGTAATGTAAAGTAAATCGCACGGTTTATCAAGATGCTCCGTCAAAACGAACGGTACTTTTTTAAATCTTAGCAAAGAGTTTTTATTTCAGAAAAGTAGTCAACATTTTATGAATAAAATTAACTTTGGGAGATAAAATATAATAAATAAACATTTAATTCTTTAATTTAATTATTTCAACAAAATTACAACCATTAATATCTGTAACAAAAACAAAAATATTAATTTACTTTATTAATAATACTGGCTGTTTTGTGCCTATGCCTGAAAAAAAAAGCGCGAACGCGCGCGCATCGCTTATCTGTTAAGAAGTAAAAATTATTCCAAGCGCTTTTTCTATTCGCTGTACTTTTTTTTATTTGAAAATGTCGTCAAGTAATGATGAATTTATTAATTCCACACCGCCAGAAGTCTCAGAGGCAGCGAAAAAGGCTACTCTAAGCCTCGCCCGAAAAATCGACCGATAGATACTTACAAGCGTATCAAAATTTCATCATATGGAAAACAAGCAAATATGCAAGTTCAATCAGATTTTGTTTATTTCCTCGCAAATATGTTATAAAACGTCGTATGACATACGTGCGCTTTGAAAATTACAGCCGAGGCGATATTGCTTGCCCGAGCCGTAGGCGAGGGCTAAAAGAAAGCAGAGGCTGTAATTTTCAAAGCGCACGTAACTTACCGCACTTATATCATAATGTACTATTATCGTGATACCTTATAAAGTTATCAGCTGTAGGTATTCGTCGACCCTTGGCCTTTTAGTAGTGAGTGTGCTAAGGATTCCAATAAATGGGAATCCCAAGAAACGTTCATAAATTCGAAATTCTCTTGTTTGTATCTGATGCCAGACGATGTTCAAGGAATTCAGAATTAATTTGTAATTTTGAGTCTCTTGTTTATTGATCTGACTCTTTGAAAATGATGTGTGCTTTATAACCGTAAGGTAGATGTCCCCATAAAAAAAAAACATTAAATTGATTCATATATTGTTTTATCGTGTTTAGATAATTATCCAGAGTCGAGACCTAGACGTCTGCGGAGTTTCGTTAGCCAATTTAATTACATATAATAAAGAAATCTAGATTTTTCATCAAGTCGCAAAAACGCGGTCGGTCGCTAGACCTACATAATAAGAAAAACATGTTATGTTTTCATTACAAATTTGACTTCCAGTAAACGTTCACGATATGTCAGCAATCTTGCCAAGACTGCTGACTGACATGCCTAAATATCAATTAACAGCTTCGTATTACCAGAATTCGTAGACAAATTGACGCCTTGCATTCATAGTTCTATCTATCATATTACACACATTTGCACTGCCTTTCTTAGAATATATATTTTTTTTTTATGGAAAAAAAGCGAACAAGTGTGAGTCGGAGACTTCCGGACTACCGAACAATATTTAACACTACATAATAATAATTTAAAAAAAGGGGAGAGACAGAGGGGCTTGTGGTAGGAGTTATAACAGCCGCACGGGTCGCTCGATCAGGTTAAGCTACGCTTGCCGCGGTTAGTCCGTGGATGGTGTACATAATAAAGAGTATTCTATTCTATTCTATTCTATGGGTGACCATCTTTACATACCAAGACCCCACGTTAAGCCGTTGATCCCGGCTGCTCAGCTGCATCCGGTTAGACTGGAAGCCGACCCCGTTATTGTTGGGAAAAGGCTAGGCAGATGATGATCATATTATTTTTTTTTTAAATCACTCACGGTTCATGAGATACAGCTGGATTTTGACAGACAGGCGGACGGACAGTGGAGGCGTAGTAGTAATAGCGTTCTGTTAGCACCCTTTGGGTACAGAACCCCAAAAACACGTCTCTTGTATTTACCCCCTTTAATTTTAACTTAATATGATTGAATTTATTATTTGTTGTTATAGCGGAAATTGTAGTAGGTACACACTCTATGAATATTTCAAGTGTCTATTACGGATCATAAGATACAGTCCTGTGACAGACGGACGGACGGAAAGACGGACAGCGGAGCCTTGGTAATAGGGTCCCGTTGGCACTTGGGTGCGGAACCCTAAAAACTGTTTCCTTATTAAGTTGGAACCAAAAACAACAAAAATAATTGTGTTCTTATCATTATCTATACAACTAATAAATGTATATCTATACTTACTAAAAACAAAGCTGTTGAGTTTTTTTGTTTGTGTGTTTGACCGCGTTAATCTCTGGAACTACAAAAAAGATCTTATTTCATTAGAATTTTTGAGTAAGGTATTATAGGCTATTTAACATCACGCTGGAACCCTTAGGAGCGGCGCAAAAAGTAAAAAGTCATAAAAAAAACGATAAGCGAAAATTCGGGCGATACGATACGACGGGGTGGGTCGGGGGCACAAGAAATTTGTCGCGGACGTACGCGGGCAGAAGCTATAGTTATGTTTTTGATCTGTTAACGCTACTGATACCGTTATCTTAGCTCCCTACTGAGATGCCGCTCCCGAAATAACTTTTTCAACTTGAACTTAGACAAAAACGTGCTTCTTTAAAATATTACCCAGAATTATGACAAGGTTACTGCAGTGGCTCAGCGTATGACTTCAGTCACGGATTCGATTCCCACAAAAAAAAACATCTTTACTGAGTATAGCCCGTTCGCAGTTATTAATATCTCTGACAGCAGCCACCTAACAGGAACCTTAAAACAACGACAATAAAGATCACAATGATTTTGACAGACTTGTCAGTGGCAGCAATGAAAAAGCAACCTTATTAGAATGAAACTAAAGATCACTTTGATTTGGACAGTGATGCAAAACCAGAGGTAAAATAATTGTGAACGGACTTCACTGGCTTTCAACAAATTTTGACAGTTCAACAACATTAATTGCGTTATTTACGTTGGTTGAGCTGACAATTTTTTCGAACATATGACGCAATGGATTAACAATACCTATCCTTCAAAATGATTCAGATTGTGATTGATGTGTTGCGCAATGAGGGATTTTCTTTTTATTTTTTTATACTCTTTCCTGGTCGCTGGATAGATGGCGCTGAACTTGGTAAGTTACTGCAAGGAACGGAATGTCACATCATTTTTTGATTATTTCACTTTGATGTAATTTTGAGATCGAAACGAAACGTACAGACGCCAGCACATTAACCTACTACAATCTGTCAAATTTCTTTAACAGATTTTCAACTTTATCGCTAAAGCATAAGGTTCAAAGTAGTTTGGGAAAATTTGACAGTTTCGGGTAGCTTGATGTGCTGTCTGTACCAAAAAAGTCTGTAAAAAGTAATTAATTCATTAATCAATTACGAAGTAATATAGTTGATTTCGTTTTGGCTTTGGCACCTAGTAACGTAGTCAGTTCAACGCCATCTACAGAGTTCTTGGAAACTATGTTCTTTTTTAATACTCAAAAAAATCTCTCATTAGGGTGATGGTTGATTTTGAATGTGAGTTCTTTATTATTTCGGAACACAACCTTTTTACGAAATTAGAACTACAATTAAATTGCGTGTGGCGCAGGAATAAACAAAGCTTTGATAGTTTCTCATATCTATTTAAATATTTCACCAATTTTTCTAAATAAATGTCAGAGGTGAGCAATGGTGCGCCAGTGGTAACGGCCGCTACTTACGAGTTGTCGGTCACAGGTTCGAACCCAGACAGGCGCTTTACTCTGTGTCAATTATTTCATCACCACTGCTCTCAAAACGGTGAAGGAAAACATCGTGAGGAAACCGGCATGTTCTAGAACCAAAAATTCGAAGACATGTGACATCTGTCAACCCGCACTGGGCCCACGTGGTGGATTACGGCCCACTCCCTCTTACTGAGAGACCTGTGTCCCAGCTGTGGGAACACAAAAGGCTGTGGGAGCAATATAATCCATGGTAACAGATTGCGCGTGGATGTGTTGTGTATGTGTGTCTTTTAGTCTGTGTTAAATAAATGTAAGTATTTCTTTCTTCCCTTTTTTTTTTTTGAAGTGAAAACTTCTTTAGCATCGTTGTGATTTGAAATTTTATGAAACGATAAAGCGACAGTAAAAAGAGACATAAATAAGATTTAACGTGGGAGAAAATGAGATAGGAAGCATTATACAGTGATTTTGTTTTTTATTATTAAAAATGACATCACATTTAATCCTATGCTACTAATTTATGAGGATGATGATGATGGTGATGTGATGGTGATTGTGATGGTGATTGTGATGGTGATTGCGATGGTGATTGTGGTAGTGATTGTGATGGTGATTGTGATGGTGATGTTGATTGTGATGGTGATTGTGATGGTGATTGTGATGGTGATTGTGATGGTGATGGATGGATGGAAACCTAATACGCTAGTAGTGGTGGTACGTGCTACGCACGACGCTTGGGTCCGAACGTTGTACGTGTCTTACCTTGTCTCAGTACGTGTGTACGCGCCTGCGTATTGAGAAAATGAGATAGGAAGCATTATACAGTGTTTTTGAAGGTTTCACTTCTACCACGTGTGAATTGCACACATGCTGTTTTTTTTTTTTGATGCGCGTTTTAAATCCTCATTGACTTCGTCCATCGTGGGGGTGACAGAGGGCCATGCCGGACTCTTACCGGCTAAAATCACCACTTCCACCACCACCTCTGCCTATGATGGCCAGGGGTGCGGATTCGCATAAGCATTCACCGCTCCCCTGTCCCTGCCATCTTGGAATTATGTCCCATATGTCAACACTGAAGTTTTTGTACAAATACGTAGATAACGCTATCTCCACCCTCTCGACACAACCCCAGACATCCCCTGTTAATCTTGACGCACTGATTTTAATTTTCTTGTTATCAGTCTGAGTGGAAGAATGTTTTAATCTGTAATTCTGTTCAACTAACTTCGGCATTTAAGTAAGGGAAACTTAATGAACAATTGGCTGTGTTCATGTCAATTTCATTTTGGAAAAATCCCGTGCGTACAAGCGGTGTCATTTAATTTGCGAAGTGACGCGCGCTTTACTTGTGCTTACTAAGTGTACAATCACGGTGCGAATGTGAGCGTTAAGCAGAATAGCTGTGGTTGGTGTGTGGGCTGTGGTTCCATTCTCGTATCGCGGCCACCAACGAATTCCCAGATCGACAGATTACTTTTTAAAATTCTGTAGTCATCTTTCAAGATAACCAACTATTCCTAGTTAAACACGACACATCCACCTCCCTTACTCATTTTCTACGAAAATCACGCCAACTAAATTTGCTCAAAATATCCGAATGATATCTCCTACTACTCGAGAAGATACAACGTTTAATTCTTGACGTATGAATCAATCAGCCGTCGATCAGTCTGGCGATACACGGATACGTCGACACGTGGAGCGTTCAGCCTCTGAAAATGGAGCGGAAATAATACACGAAGACGAGCCACTGGCATACGTAACGGTCTGCTTTCTAGGTATGTACGTCTGACGTGACGTGCTGGCAATATAGGAGAATATACCCCTAAATCAATCATGTAATCCTGTTATGATTCCGCCAAAGTGGCCTTTTTAGGCCCCCTGGTCTATTGTAAAAATCTCAGAGTGAAAACTTAGGTGAAGTGGGCTATCAACAGTTTTTTATCCAGTGCAGCATCAGGTGAAAAGACTTCACCTCGGTTTTCACGGTGTGATTTTTAAACAGCTCTTTCAAATATTCTAGGTAAACAACAACATGACTTGTGCAGAAAGATAGAATAAAAGTGAGCTCTGTTTGTTTCATATCGCTCACATAGCTCGTAAAGTAACCTGCATCATTCTTGCACGTCAAACAGCGAAGCAAGACGTAGTGCGAACGCCAAGTTCTTAAAGTGCGCGCACCTTGCAATATTCCGGTTAATTATAACAAAATGTTTTGGAACATTTTTATCACTCACAATGTTACTCATTCTCATAAAAGCTCTCGGACTTCAGTACATAATATTACGATTTTATTTTCTGTAAGTAGGTTTATACAAACAGGTCATTATTATTTTAAAAATTAGATGAGCTCGGTGTTACCTATCCGACTACTCTGGAAAGTCCGAAACGAACTCAGAGGTCACAACTCACAGTCTCTTTTAAACTCCAGACATTAAGTATCTTGGTCAGATTATGTGAGGACCACGTAGATTAGCAAATTCTTAGGTACCTAAGTAAAACAGTCAGCAAGGAGCGTAGTAGCATAATCCATTTATTTATTTATTTATTCACAAGGCAACTACAACAGGCAATAATCACAATAATTATATCCCTAGGTTCAAATTATAGGTTTCGATTTGACTATCACCCAAAGCGTAGTCGCTCAACATGACCAGCAACAACATCAAACAATGTTCTTTGCCTATAATGTTCCCACTGCTGGGACACAGGTTTCCTCTCTTCAAGAGGAAGTGGGCTATAATCTACCTCGCGGGCCCAGTGCAGGTTAGTAGATGTTACAGAATAAACAAATTCATTTCATTGTGATTGCTAAAATCTAAAATTATACATGGGTTCTTTTGGAATCCCTTGCCGGCTCTTCTCTATAGGACATTTTGGAACCGTTCACCCATTTTAATTCCTAACATAAACAGACTCCTAGATCAACTACCTTTTTTACTTATAATTCTGTCCTTTGTTTTAGTAGGTTTTTATTTTTATTATTTTATTTATTTTTCATATAGATTTTTTTTTATATTTTGTGAATGTGAGAACGTTATAGGCCTTGTAGGCTGTGGATTTGTAGACCATTTTCTTCGTCATTAAATACCTGGTACTTGTTAACAGGCCTACACTGTCCTCCCATACCTATTAACACTGTAATTTGAAAACATTGTAAAAGCCAATTTAAAAAATATAAGTATCCGTGGACGTTCTTACCGGCTATTCTCCATAGCAAACGACCAATTGGAACCGTGCACTTAGCTTCTGTTGTTTCATAGGTGCCCATAGGTTTATGTGAAATAAAATATTTAGATTTAGAACTTGGCTCACTTTTTAACACTGTAATTTTTGGCAGAAAGTTTATTTACATACGTATCTGACTAACTTTACCGGCTGGAAACGGAAATGATCTGCTTACATCTATTTTGCGTCAATCATAAATTCATATTATTAACTAAATAACTAATTGTTTGGTTTTGCTATTTTCCTGTTGGACGTAACGTTCTAATACGTTACATACTTTGTTAGGTATGTTGCGATCACTCGCTAAGAATAGCTATTTTAGTCACTTTCTTGTAATAATCATGATTTTATTAATAGTCGAACTAAACAGTCAGAATTGTATCACCATATTAGTGCAGAAAATAATGCTACTGAGTATCTACCGTGGTAACATCATAAAACTCTGACTGTCATAAAATGGTCACTAGTAGGAATTAGTGACGATTTATGACATCCAGAATTCCAGAGTACTGGCAAGAAACAAACCGCCTCACTTTATGATATCCAGAATTCCAAAGTACTGGCAAGAAACAAACCGCCTCTCTTTAAAATGACTTTCTTTAAAATGTGTTAAATCCACGTATCCCTGTCTATGTACGGTCCCATATACATAATAGGGCAGGGATGGCGAACCTCTTTACAACTACGTATAATTAACCGACTTCCAAAAAGAAGGAGGTTATGTACGACTTTATGTATGTTTTTTTATGTATTTTCACCGATTTCTCCGTCAATTGCGGACCTATTTCAATTATTATTTTTTTGTCCGAAAGGGTATGGTCTCGAGGTGGTCTTATTGTCACCAAGTCGGAATCTGGTGAGGGAATCCCGTGGAAATCAAGGGAAACCCTCAAATTTTATAGGCACACCTATAGCGATTTTTTATAGTAACTCGTGCATTTGCTCTCGGAAAGAACCATTTGGTGAAGTGGAATTGATGATGAAGACCACAGATGGCCATCGGAACTACTAAATAATAAGTATTAGTACTTTAATGAGGTTGCTAAGCAATTTGAGCTCGTTACAATGCGTATGGTGACTTCTCAATCAGCTCCAGTTCTCCTGGTTCTCCTGGTCCCTGCATCGGGAAAAGCAGTATTTTGGAAAAGGTGATGAGCAGTTGACATTAGGCTATTGTAACTTAGACAAATTACAAACTGACCCACTAAAAAGTGAATATAATAAAAACCTTTTTTTTCCCAGGAGTTACTATTCAAGATTGTTTGTTGGCACGTTATGACCACATAACATATTTACTTGGAAAAAAAAAACTATTTTACAAAAAAAAAAACAACCGACTTCCAAAAAGGCGTGGGGATTGGCACAAGAAAAGAGGGGTCTATGTAATGCCCAGCAGTGGGTGAAGTCTGGCTGTGGACGATGATGATGATGAATCAGAAGCAGAACCTCATTTGACACAAGAAATTACTACGTAGGTACAGACGCCAGCAATCCAGCATATCAAGCTACTACAATCTGTCAATGTTTTTTTAATAAATTTTCAATTTTATCGCTAAAGCATAAGGTTCAAAGTTGATTGAGATAATTTGACAGTTTCGGGTAGCTTGATGTGCTGGCGTCTGTACACACCTTTTCCTACTGAATACAAAAAGTTTCTACTGCGTTCGTAAAATAGTATATTTCATTACAAGTGCGGAAAGGTTGTCATTGCAAAGAGTTCCGACAAATGTCTACCCGAGCCGAGGCGCAGCCGAAGGCGAGGGTTGACAGTCGGAACAAGTTGCAATGACGGTTTCGCACGTGTACTGAACGACTATTTTTAATACAGTTGCGAAAAAATTAAAAAATGAAGCGAAAACATTCTCAAAGAAAACTCGCAAAGAAATTTTCTGAAAAATGGCGCCAACCGTAGAATATAAGCAGAGATTTTTTTTCTTCACCCATTCTGGTAGGCAAAGGGAACTATGCCCATACAGCCAAGTATTCAGTAGTTTTTTTTTATTGATATGAAATGAAAATGAAATTTAATGAGATGAAATGAAATGATCATTAAATCTGATATTGAAACAAATTAGTAGCTTCTTTTTAGAAATATACGTATTTGCATGAATCATAAAAACTTCTATGAATTTTTTTAGTAAAAACTTCATGGTTGGTTTTTCTTTTTAATAGACATTATTTTGACAGTTGGGAAAGAGAACGCACGAGTTCGGGAAAGGTAAAAAAAAAGCACGAGTATGTAATAGCCCACATCCCGAACGCTATACGTCCCTGCAATACGCCACTTTTTGAGCAACTGTATTAAAAAGGTTCATTACAAAACACATAGAAACATTCACATGGCTTCCATTATTATCACATAGGTACCTACTATAAACAGTAGCGTCCATTAAAGGACAGTTAGTCAAAATAACTACAAAGTATGTGACATAAGTTAGACAGTTCAAACATCACGCTGACGTCACATTTGGTTGTAGAAAGCTTTCAGTTGGGGCCCAAATTAACGCTAATCACTGCACAAGTTATAAGCGGCAGCGAGTTATCAACTGCGCGGGAGTAAAAAGAAATAACAAAACAAAACATCACGCCTGTAAACCCCTAAGGGTTAGGCAGACCTTTTTAGTACACCCAAATTTGCCTGTAAATGGTTTAATTGAAATAAATGCTTTGAGTTTGAGTTTGATTACAGAATAGTCATAACGTCAAACTCATCTGCATTCTGACGTTCCGTCCGCTCTCGCTACCTCTTATCACTAACTCGATATTCTCTCAGTTTGTTTGTATAAGGCCCTTCGCATGACAAATTGCTCCCCCGCCGCGAAAGTTCATACCCTTTGTTTATGCTAGAAAGTTTTTTTCAAAGCTTATTATCTATGGTCCATACGCGCCGTGCATTTGTAGAAAAAATTAAAACATCTCTATGGAAGACAGCGGGAGACTTACAGGTCAATAATGTTACAATGGTCACGGATAAGATTGGTTTTTGAAAATACAAAGAAATGTCAACAATGATTGAATTTTTTGGGTTAACTTCCGTGTTAAGGGCATAGAACAAAAAGTATATGTATAGTAGTCATCACACTATTATTATAAAGGCGAAAGTTTGTGAGTGTGTGTGTGTTTATATGTTTGTTACTTCTTCAAACTCAAACGGCTGGACCAATTTTGATAAAATTTTGTATGGAGGTAGCTGACACCCTGGATTAACATAAAGACTAATTTTTATTCCGATATTCCCACGGGGTCGACATTTACGCGGGTAAAACCGCGGGGCGTAGCTATAGTTATGGAAATAAATGCTTATTTTCTTTTGCCTACAGTCCCGGACGGATTGTTACCTCAATATTTATATGCCTAGCCTTTTCCCAACTATGTTGCGGTCGGCTTCCAGTCTAACTGAATGCAGATTTTACATGGAGCGACTGCCTATCTGACCTCCACAACTCAGTTGTACCGGGTAAAACGCTTGGTAAGATTGGGTGTCAGACTTTCGGGCTTCTGACGACCCGTAACGACTGTTAAAAATCCAGTAATGACAGCCAACGGGAACCAACGGCTTAGCGAGCTTTCCGAGGCACAGCACTTCAAACATTGGCCATATTTGCAAAACAGTTGAAACATTTAGTTTGAGCCGTGTTCCGAGCAAGCTAATAAGCAAGTAACTTTTGTGTCTACAGTGCGATAACAAGCATATACCTACTGCATCTGCAAATCTACCGACGAGCACGCTCGGAATGTTAATTTTCATCACATTTTCATTGTTGCACCCAAATATTTGGGCCCAGAAAAATAATTCATGCAAAATTATTAAAACATAAACATAACGCCATAATATTTTCTTTTGACGTAAGTATAAAAACAATTCGCATTCATTTACAATCCAATTCGAAATTTAAATAAACATTGTTACATAACATAACTAATAGTAGATTATGCACCGAGGGGCTAAAGTTGTGTCTTATGTCACGGGCGTCATATTGAATCTCGAGCGCAATGAAGGATTCGGGATTTAACTCCCGAGCGCAGCGAGGGAATTAAGAGTTTAACTCACGAGCGAAGCGAGGGAGTTAATACAAGAATCCTGAATGCAACGAGGGATTCAAGCTAGCCCAAGGCAAAGACACCTTTAGCCCAGAGGAGGATACTCTACTTTTTACACCTACTGTGAGAAAATAATAGCCATAGTACGAAAAACAAAGTATTTATTAAATAAACAAACAGTAAGAATAACATATTTAGAACTAGTTAGTTATATGCACTTCCATTCCTTTTAAAAAATGGTTCGTAGTATCTAATTATTCTTACAATATTATGTCTTCGAAAACATGGCAACGATATGAAGAAGCAGTCGTTATGATTTTGTAGGAAATCGAGAATATCATCCACGCGTAGTAAGGGTATCGAGAATAGCTTTCCTCTTTCTGGCACCAAAGGGTGTGTTATATGTACTTCCATTCCTTTTAAAAAATGGTTCGTAGTTATCTAATTATTCTTACAATATTATGTCTTCGAAAACATGGCAACGATATGAAGAAGCAGTCGTTATGATTTTGTAGAAAATCGAGAATATCATCCACGCGTAGTAAGGGTATCGAGAATAGCTTTCCTCTTTCTGGCACCAAAGGGTGTTTGTTAATTGTTAGTAGAATACTATACTGCCAATTTAGCTGAGCATGTGAGATTCCAAATTCAAATCTCATTATTGACCAGCGGGTCATAATGAAATCCAGTACAACATTATTGACCGGCTGTGCCGGGGGGCCACTAATGACTCACTTTAGGTTAAGGTTGCTTGACATTTAATTTGACATTTTCGAGCAGGTGGTGTGAAAAAGAATTTTCACATGAATAACATTTTGAGGTTAACATAGCTGTGATGACATGCAAATCACACCCTTATTTCCACGAAATAAAGTCCATGTTTATATGACTGCAGTTCCATATAGAAATGAACCTTAACGCCTACGAATTAAAGTTGAAAATATGAAGATTAGAGGTCTGGGATCACGGGTAGATACAAATTCGCGGCCTACATTCGCCGACGTCCGTTTGAATTCGGGACGAACGGCAGTTGAGATTCGATTAATTCGATTTTCGGCAATGAGTCTGCGAGGCCGGGCGACGGAATAGTGTTGCTCTCATAAATATGAGTCAGGGTAAAAGTGGGGGGAATGAAAGTATGCGTGCTCTAGTTGCCATATCCCGGTAGGAATATACTTGTGCCATCTCTTTTCCTGCCGATCTCATAACCAGCCTATAAAAGCTCCTGCAAACAGGCGCAACGCGCGACGCGAATCGCGCGCGACCCAAAGGCACCGCTCGTTGCGCGACTTGCGGCGCCTTTGTGTCGCGCGCGATTTTATCGTGTGTCGCGCCTGTTTGAAGGAGCCTTAATGTTGCCACTGCTGGGACACAGGCCTCCTCTCTGTGTGAGGGAGTGGGCCATAGTCCACCACGCGGGCCCATTGTGGGTTGGTACTTGAAACATGTCTTAAAATTTTTGGTTCTAAGACATGCCGGTTTCCTCACGATGTTTTCCTTCACCGTTTTGAAAGCAGTGGTGATGAAATAATTTGCACAAAGTAAAGTGCCTGACTGGGTTCGAACCAACTTACCGTTACCACGCTGCCAATTTTTTCTTTAAAAATGTGTCCTTCAAAACTTAGGTGAAGTGAGCTGTTATTCCACCTGATGCTAAGAATTGACAATATTGACAGCTCACTTCAAGCGGGGAGCTTGAAGTTAGCTGTCAATAGTGTCAATTCAATATCAATTCTTCACCTAAGTTTTCACGGTGAGATCTTTACAGAATAGAACTGCTATTGTGGGTGTCAGGTGTTTGGGGTAAAGGCACCGCTCGTTGGGCAAGTTGCGGTGCCTTTGTGTCGCGCGCGACAGACAGAGTTACTTTCGAATTTATGAAATTAGTATGGATAATTATCGATAAGTAGTTTCCGGTAACAGTCTACTGCGTTGGCCGTTAAGTCGTTTGGTCCTGCGCCTGATCTCTCCCGGTCATGTCGGATTACCTTCCCATTGTACTACCTATGAGACTATGAGAGTGCACCTGTGTGAGTACAACGGAGGGGCAATTCTACTAATTTTAACAACGTTCACAGTCTGATCTCAGTCTCAATCTGTCAAAAAATACTTCAAATTTCCCTACATTTTGACAAGTTTTTGACATTTCTTTGTCGCTGAGATGAGATTGCGACTAGATTTTGAACGTTTTAAATTACGAGAATTGACCTTCTGATTAGAAGAAAAGAAAAGAAAAAGAAAGAAAATTTATTTATTCTGCACAAACAAAAACGCACATTGAAAATAAAAATTAAAAATGATTTTTTTAAAAAAGACATAAAATACACACACACAACGTAGTCAAAAGCCTCGTATTCAAGCTTCGAAAATGTTGATAATTTACACTTATTTTGCATTTTTATTATTGCACTATAATATCTCCCGCGTCAATGTCTAGTCTGCGCTGAGATTGCCCGTCATGGCCGATATTCGGTCTGGAGGACTTATTATTATGCGATGTAACCCTACATTTTGATTGGTAGATAACGTTTGCCTAAACAGCTTTCAATGCTATTCGATGTGCAGTCTTGCGGAGCGATTTCTGCCTCACAACAACTCACAAGCTAGATATGAGCGCCGCGCCGGCGCGCCGCCGTCGCCGTGAGTTCATGTCGACGCGTCGTCGCCGAGTGAAACACGCGGCGCGCCGTCGCGACGAGTCGCAACTTGCTCTCCCGCTCGCACGCGCGGCCCGGCCGTATTAGTTCGCCTAGTCGCCTCGCGACGCTACGCTCGCTCGTCGCTCACACTCAGTCGAGTCGAATATTTCACCGAGTGAACGTGTATTAACTTAAAATGGCTGTTTCTCATAAAAAAAAAATAGTGTCCGACCGAAACAGGTTTTTCAGCCGAAACCGAAACCGAACTTTCGTCCTTGCTCTTAGTTTCGGCCGAAACCGAAACCGGAACTTACTTAAACATATTTAAAATTTCTATCGTATACAGAAATCTGGTGTGTTTTTTACACATTTATTTGAATATACAATGTATATTATACATACAGACAGTTGAATACTTACCTAATCATTTACGAGGTCGGTCCCATAATGAACTGGCCTGATATAGTTCTACGCGACATGTCGCTACATGTTGTGTTGCATTAAATAGTACGTTTATCGTGCACTTAATATAAGAAACGCGCATCGACATGAAATGCTTAGTCTTAGTTTAGCAGGCATTAGCATAACGAGAGTCGCGTATTTTTTCAAAATGTCGACAACTGAGTATCGAAGTGTCATAAAGTTTTTGTTTAAAGGAGGTTTATACCCTGCCCAACTAAAAGAACGATTGGATGACGTGTATAAGGAGTCTGCCCCCTCCTATAGCACAGTGAAAAATTGGGTGAAAGAGTTTCGCCTCGGAAGAAAAACCGTCGAAGACATTTGCCACGACGGTCGACCTGTGGAAGTGCTCACTCCCGAAACGATTGCTCTTATCGAAGAGGAGGTTCTGAGTGACCGCCGTTTGAAGATTAGAGAAATTGCAGCTAGGCTTGGGCTCTCTAAAAGTACGTATTCGTGCGATCCATAAACATCTTCACATGAAAAAAGTGAGTGCAAGATGGGTACCGAAACTTCTTTCAGCGGTACAGAGACAGGAAAGAGTGCGCTGCGCTTCGGAGTTTTTGGATCTTTGTGGCGAAAATTCTAAGACTGTGATCGAGCGGCTAGTGACTGGTGATGAAACTATGATCTTGTATTATGACCCACAAAGCAAGCGCGAATCAATGGGATGGCGTTATAAGGGTGAAAAGCCCCTTAGAAAGGCAAAGATGCAACAATCGGCTAAAAAACTGATGTGCACAATCTTTTGGGATTTTCAAGGCATATTGATGGTGGATTTTAAAGAACGTAATACAGTCGTGAACGGCTAATATTATGCTTCTTTAATATATAAATTACGAGACAAGATAAAGGAAAAACGAAGAGGCAAGCTGTCTAAAGGTGTCCTGTTGCTCCATGACAACGCCCCTGTTCATACCGCTGGTGTTTCGAAGGATGCAGTTCATCAATGCGGGTTCACAGAAGTTGAACATCCACCTCACAGTCCAGACATGGCCCCGTCTGACTATTATTTATTTCCAAATTTAAAGCGAGACTTAAGAGGAAGAAAAATTTCAAGCGATGAAGAGTTGCAAGCGGCCGTCTTCGGTCATTTTGAGGCTAAAAATTGTGATTATTTTTATAAAGGTTAAGAGATGTTGATTCACAGATGTCAGAAGTGTGTTAGTAGTATTCATGGTGATTATATTGAAAAATAAAATTGGTTTCGTTTCATTTCCTTCATTAGTTCATAGTTAGGCCAATTCATTATGGGACCGCCCTCGTATGTGCAAAACACAACCTCAACTCCAAGCGATTAACGATGGACGGCGGCGAACTGGGCCGACGCGGGCGACGCGACGAGCGAGCACGAGCTAGTCGCGAAGTTCGCCGAACGATGGACGATAATTCATGAACACTCAAGTTTCGGCGCGGCTGAAAGTTTCGGCCATTTCCTGGCCGAAACCGAAACTTAGGCCGAAACTAGTTGATTTGGCCGAAACTGGCCGAAACCGAAACCGAACTTTCGGTCGGTCACTAGAAAACATTGAAATGATTATTATTCAGTAAGTAAACGTGATCTCCAATTTTATTTAAAAGACTGTAAAATTATATTAACAATTATTAAAAAATATAGGTACTTAAAGCTTTTTAATACGGTTTTCTTTAAGTTTTTTTTAAGAAATCTTTCCCTGATAAAAAAAATTCTAAGGCCCACGGCCGCCCACGTCGCGCCGCCGCGACGCCGCCGCCGCCGTGGAAATTTTAAGGCCACGCCGCCGCCGTGGTATTGGCCATCGGCGCTCATATCTATCACAAGCATGTATATGTCATTGTATAGAAATTGTTTTGATGGATTCTACAACCAATTTGTTAATCCATACTAATATTATAAATGCAAAAGTGTCTCTGTCTGTCTGTCTGTTACCTCTTCACGCTTAAACCGCTGAACCGATTTAGATGAAATTTGGTATAGAGATAGTTTGAGTCCCGGGAAAGGACATAGGATAGTTTTTATCCTGATATTCCTAAAGGATCAAAACTAATGCCACAATTTACGTGCACCTGTTAATAAACTGCTCCACTGAACTCGGGGTAATGGTGTCTACGTGAACAGCGGCACAGCACACACGGCAGCGGAGGTGGAGTAAAAAGATTCAGAAGGCCAGTTAAGGCTCCTTCAAACAGGCGCGACACGACACACGACACAAAGGCACCGCAAGTCGCGCAACAGGCGCACAACGCGGCGGTGCCTTTGTGTCGCGCGCGATATATCGCGTGTCGCGCCTGTTTGTAGGAGCCTTTACGCATGGACATACTTACCTAAAGTCTATTCAAACTTATGTTTCAAATTAATATTATTTCAAGTTAAACAAATGTCAACTTTATTTTATGGTATTTAGGTTGATTTCAGAGTGACTAGCACTATTGAAAAAGTTATAAAAATGCTTGAAGCTGTAGCGTAAACTGAACTTTATTGTGTATGATTTAAAGTTATTTTTTCCATAAACTCATATGTTTTTCCATATTTGGCAAATGAATCACGAATGCAGAACCGGAAGAACCCACACCACACAATAATTGCGTAACACACTATCAATCATCTCAATCTGAATCATTTTGAAGGATATCGCTAATCCATTGCTCCGTATGTTTGAAAAATTTATCTGCTCCACGAACGTTAATAAAAATATCATTCGGGTGAAATTCAACATCAAGGAGGACTACACTGTCAATACGAAAAAAAAGGTAATAATTGTGATAGACTATGGGTTTTGCCAATCTTTGACTAAATAAAGTGGCCAAACTATTGGATGTATTTGACAGATTTTTTGTATATCGTATAAGTAAGACTTTTCCCTTATAAACAGCGTTTATCAGTTGTTTAGGCTAAACACGTTTTATACATTCATCGACATTAAACAGAGACAGATAAAAGCTTTGGCGCCAGAAGATGACGAATTGGTACGATTAGGGTAACGATTAGGTATCTACCTACTGGGTAAAAACTCGGCTCCAACGATATATGAACGAATCGAGTCGGAGTTAAGCGCAGTATTGATTAGCCGAAGGGGTAATTTTTTTTTTTTGGGCGTGGCATCTTGCAGTTCAACCTAGGAGATTGTCGTTTGCTTAACCGAAGTTGCCTGTGGATGCCTCAATAAATTAAGGCCCCCAGTTAGGACTTAAAAAAAAACTTAAAAACTAAGCGACTACACGCTAAGGGCACCCCCTGTGGGGTACGGGCCTCGGCTTAGGGCGTCGCTGGGAGAGGGCAGCAAGGGACAGGCTGGATCGCTGGATCGGAATTCTTAGTTATTTTTATATGTTTTCGATTGATGGACACATTTGCTTAGTATATTTTGTGCATCCCCTATACTTTAATCAACGTAGACAAGTATAGATGTAACTACAGACGCTAGCACATTAAGCTACTACAATCTGTCAGATTTTCAACGTTATCGCTAAAGCATAAGGTTCAAAGTTGATTGGGAAAATTTTACAGTTTCGGATAGCTTGATGTGCTGGCGTCTGTAGAAGGATCTTTTGGCGCGTAATTGGAACTAACGCCGCCATGTTTTTTTTTCCATACCTTTCACAAAACAGTATCACAAATGTTTACCAATAGCGCCCTCAGTCAATATCATTTAAGCGCCAAATCCTTGTAATAATCTACCAGTATGTCCTACTCTGCCCCTATCACTTACTTTTTTATAGATGTTTATAGCAACGGCAGAAATTCGATACTTTTCCTTATAAAATTAAGTTTTTCCAAAGCAGATATAACTCTCGGATTATGCCAAAATATGTTTCTTTCTCATATAAAAATTCTGCAATTTATGTTAGCGTCAATCATTCACGCTTCATAAACGCCAAAAAATCACCAAAAGGGGTCAAGCCGTAGTGAATCAGTTTAATCTGAATCAAAATAATAATAACGAAAAGGCAAACGGAATATAAAGTGATATTATAACAAAATAACAATTAGTAGCCCTTCATCGATCGCCGCAAGAGGGCGCCACTGTTACAAATATTAGTTTAAAACCTATTGTGTAGACCTACCCTAACGTTGCGGTAGGGTGGCCATTATTATAAAAAGAAGGATGATTTATTCAAACTTCGAATGTAGTTTCGAATTCTTTAAAAAGGTAAGTTTATCTGTTTTGTTCAAAAAGGTTAGTCGTTGAATTAAAAATGCTGTTTAGCATAGACAAAGGTAAATAGTTCGAACCTGTTCAAACTAACTATTGGGGTTATGTTAACGAAGTGGTGTTCAACCAAAAAGAAAAGATTACTTTCGAATAAATGTTATACAGAGAGAAGCATATTTATACTTTGTAAAGGTTGTTTGTCAAAAGAGTTCTTACATTTTACATTTTACAGAATTTAGAATTAGTTTCAAAATTGAATATGCGGCGATTGTTTTCAGAAAACAACAGTTCAACAGTTTGTGATAAGCGTGTAATACTGAGCACGTCCTCTGGAAATAAATAGCGAAAATTCAGTATTGCTTCTTATTTTACTATGTAGCGCCTACATCATATAGATTCTGGTATTGTAAGCGTGCCCAGAGAAACTGAAAATAAAACATAAATTGTACGAAATTATATGTCCAACAGGTGAATCTTCTGACGAAAGTATTTCAAATAACACAAAACCGACGATTCGTCTAACCAACCGAACCACCTCAGAAAACTAACAATTTGTTCCAAAATCTGAACAAAAGCTTCCCCAATTAAAACATATCAACCACGGTACATTTAACCCCGTAAAATATGGTAACCTACCTAATTCAAGGGTCCCTTCAGACGAACACAATGGGTATTATCGGCGGGCCCCATGGACCCCATACACCTGGCAAGCGCGTGCCCTTTATTTATAAACTACCATCAATTGAGAACAGCTTTGTAAAGATAAAAAATATTGTTAAAAAAGTTGACCGAAAATATTTGTTGAGGGCCAGGTTTTTTGGCAAAATTCGTGGTTACGCTGTTTCAAGTTGGTGGTTTTTGTGGACAAATGCAATCTATCGTTAGGCACTTATTTTTCAGATGTCTTCTTATGACGAGTATAATATCCATTTGAAAATCGTGCGATTGGAGACGCCCAGAGACGATTTTTTTTTGTTTTAATGAAAATCGTTTACTTTTACCATGTTTGTAAATATGCGACCACCATGTATCTATCAGATAATTAATTTATATATCATGGTTTCATTTTTAATTCTTTTACCTATTGAGGTGTACTAATTTTATTTTAGGTGCATCGTCTTCACATAATTATTATTATTATACAATTAATTTATGCAAAATATTGTAAAACATTTTAAAAGAGTAACGGTGGAGTTTCTTTTCCATTCTTCTCCATACGAAAACTACCTTTTGGAATGGGCGACTAGAATCAATTTTATTTGTTGTAATTTCTGACGTTCAAAAGTGCCTATTATGTGCCTATTTGAAATAAATGCTTCGACTTTGACTTGATGATGACGATTTTGATGGTGACGAATAATTTATTTTATTTATTTACTTACTGGCTAATAACTGGCTTATATTTTACCACAGCAGGAGCAAATCTCATATTGTTATAGTAAATTCAGGGATATTCATTGTATATTTGCAATAATGTGTATCGAAATGCCCTTTGTATTTGAAATAAACATTTTTATTTTCAATGTCTAATTATCTACCTACTTAAACTGCCGGTCGATTCTGTAAAAATCTCACCGTGAAAACTTAGGTGAAGCGAGTTTGTTTTTGCTAGGAATTGACACTATTGACAGCTCACTCTACGCTCACTTCACCTAAGTTTTCACGGTGAGATTTTTACAGAATAGCACCGCTGTTCGTAAATTCAAATCACAACTGTTATTCACAGTTGAGATTTCAGAGAGTTGAGATTAATCTTTCTGACCGTAGTACAAAAACGAGAGACGACAGGACTAGGTTTCTAACCCATTCGATGCCGTTTTTTATCTGCAAAGCTCGTAAATTCATAATAAAGAAAGCGATTGTGAAACATTTGTGATTTGTTTAAACAACATCCCAGAAATAAACTATTTATATTGACGGGCACATTCACAAAGACCAATTATAATTTAGTATCGAATATCAAAAGGAATCAGATACCACGTGTTACTTGTGAACAAATTGCCCTGATTTCACCGCTTGACAAGCGAGGTAGTACGGCGTAATGAGATGAGCGAGAAATGAGTGGGTATGGCTGATCGAGGCGAACGTTGATACATTGGAGTACAAACGCCAGCACATCAAGCTACCCGAACCTGTCAAATTTTCCCAATCAACTTTGAACCTTATGCTTTAGCGATAAAGTTAAAAATCTATCAAAGAAATTTGACAGATTGTAGTAGCTTGATGTGCTGGCCTCTGTACATTCAAGAATTTTTTTTAACGTAAAGTCAAAGTCAAAGTATTTATTTGTATGTTTTTTGGTTATACATGTGTGGTCTTACAGAAATGTTATGTTTCTCAAAAAACAACCCATTAGGGCATATACAATTAAACAAATAAGAAATTTAAAGTCATAAGTTGACAATCGTTTCAATGTTTGGTGTACAGCCAAAATTTTAAAAAAAATTGATTAGGATTACAATTAATTAAATAGGTACACAAAAAATAAAAAACAGATTACAATTAGATAGTCAATTTTTGAATTGTTAATAATAAATATGTACACACATAATTGTTAGTTTAGATTATTTCATTTTGTTAAGAAGGAATTCGTCAATGGTATAGTACCATTTTTAAATTAAAAAATTATTTAGCTTCCGTTTGAATTGTGTCAAATTTAAATCCTTAAAGTCATTTGGAATTTTGTTGAATATTTTCGGAGCCATGCGGATGCGCATCGTAATGCCATTAGTATGTCATTGCAATGCAACTCTTACCTCGTTGTAATAAAGTATAAATTAAAATGATGCCGTGAGTTTGATACAACTCTAGGCAACCATTCTAATTACCTACACCAAAAAGGTAATTCTCTGCGAATAACTATAATGCTGAATTTAATCACGGAATTGTCAAAATGAAAGCTATTGCAATTGCTAATGCGTGACGCATCGACTTCGTAGATTAAGTTAAGACATAATATTTTAAAGTGAAATTCTGTTTGTACTCTCTGAATTTTTGCAAACGATTCCGTGCTTTTATAGGCTGTTACAAAATTGTTATCAGATATCACCAATCGCTATCTTCATGAATCTAATCATAATTAGATGATATCGCACGCTCTTTTCAGATTTATTTTTTTGTTTTTTTTTTATATATAAGTACATACGTTTTGTATGACGTGTGCATTGATACATTTGATATCTATATCTACTGTTTCATTTATAGCTCCTATAAAAATCGGCCACCGATTGAGTGCCGTCAGCGAACGCCCTTCTCCTCTCTCGCTAGAGCTAAGCGAGAAATATGTCACTAGAACCACTTCCTTATAAATAGTAACACAATACAATGTTTTTGTTCGAGTAAAATTAGCCGACAAATGTGTGTGAACCGTGCACACGCCTTAAATCTTTTGTTTTTAAAAGAAAACACGTGTTTTCGTGTGAACATTTGTATTGCTGTTTTTGTTCGAGCATTCGAGTAATACTGCTTGAGTGACATCCCTGAAATGTGGGGCTTACACTTTCTTTCGACTTTGATATTACTACAGTTAATTGATGTTTGTTAAGCCATGGTGGTGTGTAGTTAAAAGCTGTGTCCAATTTATTAGCCTTTTACATAAAACCGACCACATAAATATATACAAAAAACCGGCAAGAGCGAGTCGGACTCGTGCACGGAGGGTTCCGTACCATCATAAATGTTTTTAAATTTTCATCGGCGAGGTCTATATTCGTCAGAGAATTTTAACACTGCACGCTGCAGTGTAGAATATTGCAGTTTTAGGTCAGCGCCATCTCTTGACCGATAGTGGAACTAATGTAATTTGTGTTGATGATTTCTGAAAAGTGTGCTATTTAGAAACTTTGTTTTATTTTTTTTGTAATCTTTACATAAACCTTTATCACAGAATAATTTCAGATTTTTCTCTTTGCAAACTTCGGAGATAAGGTGGGGGGAACGGTATTCTTTTTTTCATTTTTCATCAAAAGTCGAAAACTATGTGCCTAAAAAAAAGAAAAAATGTTTGAGAATGTGCAAACTGCGCTCTTTCATATGATACCCGCTACATGCCCTAGTACCCCACTTCGAATTTTTCAGACCCGCTTTCAGTCCCTGTTGCAAAAAATATACAAATATTTTTATTTCTTTTTTATTTGCAAAATAGTTGGGCAAACGTCATCTAAAACTATTCCAAATTTCAAGTTGATAGCATTAGTAGTTCTTGAGATATCCAGCTGTGACAGACAGACAGACAGACTGAGTCTCACCATAAGGGTCCCGTTTTACCATTTTGGTACGGAACTGACATACACACATAATATTATACGTTGTTTTGCTTAACTAAGTTACAGATTTTCACACAGACTGACACGAAAAGCCACTTTAAATTTATTATGATTAGATATAATGATAGATAGATATAGTCTGATTCATACAAATAATTATGTCATCTGTCTAGCAAAAGTCTAGATATTCCATCCTCCTAGAGCACCGATTTAAAAAGCTCTTGAGCTCATCGCACCTAAGCTATTCCACTTACAGCACCAAAACAATATTTTCTTAAGTTCGGTGGAACTGTGGAACAATTTAGAAAAACCTGGGTTTAACTAGATTACAATCTGTAATCGTAACAGTAGTCTCCAAATTAATATTTCGCAATTTTCTGGCATTACAAATAATATGCAAAGTTATAATTATCCCGTCTGCGCCGATTAGCTGCGACCGAACCACGCGTCTGTCAGTCCTCGTAATGCGAATGCGAAGCATGAAGATATTGGTAGTGACTTGTTTCAATGTTGGTATTAATCTTGATACCAACATTATAACGTTGCAATATAAAGACTCCTTGCTTGATTATACAGCTGCATGAAGCAATCAACTGCTGCGATCAGTCCATTGATGGCTCCCCATTCTGTACAAATTGAGGGAGTGTTGCCTTGTAGAGTATGTGCCTTTCCACCAGAGATGAGCGAGGATGCGTAGCGAGGGATGTGTGTGAAACCAGCCAATAACATCGCTTCATTTTTATAGCTTGAGCTAAGTTAGCGTTGGTATTGGTTAGTTTTACACACATCCCTCGCTACGCATCCTCGCTCATGTATGGTGGAAAGGCAGCCTAAAGAAGCGGGTTTTCGGTCCCGACTCCCGGTAAAAGTCTCTGCAGGTTGATCCTCGAAAGGAAACGGCTACATTTTTCACCTGATTTTTTATGTGTGAGCGCATAAGTTAATGACTATTTCACCCGCACCGATCGGTACCGACTTGTCATTACCGGGAAAACGCTTCTTTATATTCCAAGCACCCTAACGTGCGGTAAGTTCCAAAATCAACACTTATACATCTACGGTTTTTTTTTTTTTTGATGCGCGGTTGAAATCCTCGTGGACTTCATGGGGGTGACAGAGGGGCATGCCGGACTCTTTACCGGCTAAAATCACCGCGGTGTTCCACCTCTACCTATGGCCGGGGAGGGTGCAGGATTTGCATAAGCATTACCCGCTGGCTAAGTCTTCACATCAGAAAACACCATGCATCTACCTGAGTCTTCACTTCAGAAAACACCATGCATCTACCTAAGTCTTAACTTCAGAAAACATCATACATCTACCTAAGTCGTCACATCAGAAAACACCACTTTTCAGTTCATGTAGTAAAGTGAAACTACAACAGACAAGCGTCATCATTAGTTTTCGCTAATTGTGCAGTCCCGTATTCAACAACTCCGCGAAGATATTAAAGTAGTAAAACACGTTACTCTCTTATCTCGGACACAGTCGGTTACACACTGACAGCTGTCATTATTCATATTACGAGTTGCGCTTGCGACGCATAAAAGGTATGCAATCTACAACGCCATGTTCGGTTAGCAAGGCTTGATGATAGCCGGGGAGCGATAGCAAAAACATTTTAGGAAACATTTTAGCAAAGAATAATTAATTTGATCATGTCATTTTAAGACTGCCTCTTTGGTTTAGTAGTCGCAAGCGGTACTGCCGAGCATGAGGTCCTGGGTTCGATTCTCTGGTCGGGAAAAGTGTTTGTTGGGTTTTTTTTACGTCAGGGATTTTTCTATAGCTGCATGCGCTACACGAGGAGGCTTTTTCATGCATTCCAAAAAGAAGATTTGTGACATCCACCAACCCGCACCGAGACTCCTCTCGGTCTGTTTCCCAGCAGTGGGAGCATTCTAGGCAGATTATGTATGTTATGTTATGGAAGTAAAGAAGAGGACAGCGCTTGTACCGTCCGACCGTACTTCGAGAACATTTATTACCTTTGTTTGTATCTTTGCATTTCGCTTATCAAACATTGGTTATTGCATCTTCATTTAGCACTGCAATACAAAACCTACCTTACCCTTAACAAGACACAGTCGTATTTCAATTGTGATTGTTTTATTTCTGTATTCGCCTGTTAGTAAAACGATTTAGTGGCCCCGCCCCTGAAGTTTTAATCGCGGCAATCATAAATATTGTGTTTTGTCACAGTATAGTTAAGATAAGTAGACTAAAAAAGGCTTTAACTGCTCAAGTTTACTTTTCATATTAAAAAATATATTCAGAGCCGTGGTGGCTCAGTGGTAACGGCCGCGACTTATGAGTTGTAGGTAGTAGGTTCGAACCCTAACAGGCGCTTCACTTTTCGCAAATTATTTCAACCACTGCTCTCAAAACGGCTAAGGAATCCATCGTGATGAAACCGCCATGTCCTAGAACCAAAAATCTAAGAAATGTGCCAACCCGCACTGAGCCCGCGGGGTGGATTACGGCCCACTCCCTCTCACGGAGAGGAGGCCTGTTACCCAGCAGTAAAATTCTCTCTAAAAACTTAAGTATTGAACATATATAATTCTTATGTAGGTTTTTGTTTAAATTAATGAACCTCTAAAAACTTTTTAGGGTTCTAATTGTGCAATTGCAATTTGTGGTTAGCAGTAACACTCTTTTAGTATCTATAGGATCAAGAATTGATCAGCTTACTGCCTCTTTTTTCGAAGCAGCTACTTTAACCTCATCGGGTCGGCTTCCAACTTCTAACTGGACGCAGCTGAATACAAGTATTTTACATGGAGCGATTGCCTATCTGACTTCCACAACCCAGTTATTGGGTTATAATACTTATAATACCCCTTGGTAAGGACTGGTTGTCAGACTTTCGGGCTTCTAAAGACCCAAACGACTGTCAAATATAGAATGACAGCCGAGACCAACGGCTTAACTTCCTTTCCAAAACACGAGGATCTTGGTATGTATAGATGGTCACCCATCGACGGACCAACCGCGGCAAGCGTAGCTTAACCTGATCGATCTAACCGTGCGACTGTTCGTGCCCCTCCACGGCTGGTCCCATACGATATGTATTCAATTGGTATTAAATTCCAAGTAATTTCTCTTCTCAGACATGTTATTTCACAGTTTCCTCGATCGCACAGATATATCGCTTCATTCCAAAAACATTATTTGGGCTTTTATTAATACGCTAGAAACAGGTGCAAGTGAAAGATTTGGAATGAGAAATGTATTGCAGAAAGAAAATGTGTTATACCAATAAACAACGATAAAAGAAAATGTCAATATTATTGGGATATCTCTCGAATGTTTAGTATTTATTTTCCTTTGTTCTAAAGGGGTGAGTAGAACGGTGAGTGGGTAACGGATATAAATAAATTGAACATGATTTTTGTTTCTGTGTCGGTTAAGTATATACAGGGTTATTGGTAAAACATTAACAACCTCTTAAGAGGTCATTGTACTCATCATTATGAACAACTTTTACTAGGACTTTTACTACAACTTTTTCGAAATTTCGAGTTTCGGCCTAACGTCTAAGAGTCTCGATATACATCTCATGCATTAGAATCGAATTCATACAGCCGTCAGGATGCTTCGAGGGAATAAAAACCCCACATACAAAAAAATACATAAATACTCATGAAAAACATAACCCTGCCTTTGTTGTCGCGCAGTCGGGCAATAAATTAATACACTATTCTAATTTGAAATACCGTTTATTCTCATCTGTGTACACTTCGTGAATTGATCGCTACGTCTTTATTAATCCAATAAATATAGATATTATGCTAGTTATATATCTTAAACTACTAAACTACCTGCATACAGCGTGTCCAGAAACGTCATCATCATCACCTTTTTATATTTCGGCAATTTTCGCTTGAAATACCCATTTTCGAGTTCCGGCAAATAAAACTTTCAATTTATCTATTCAGAAAATATCCATAGTCACAAAAATGAAATGAAAAGAGCAGGTGTGTCTAAGCTACCGAATGGGTCACAGCTAGGGCTTTCAATACCGGTATTCCGGGATCCCGTAATACCGTGATCACGGATTTTATTTTGGCCTTTTACAATACCGGTATTGACGCCCCAATACCGTGATTACGGTATTACAAACATTAGATCTGAAAATTATGTGATCTTATTCTCCCACTTATTTTCTTCAGCGCAAGCGTCGCGCTGTTATCTTAAGCTCACCCTCCCGCACCCCGCCTGAGACAATGCCCGAAATCAAGCTGTATTTATGTGTCGTTTTTGTTATTGTCACTATTGTCAGTCAGTTTCGCAAAGGCGACGGGATAACGCGTCTATAATTACTTTTACATTTTTTTACTGTTTTTCAGAAATTGTTATTAACGCTTGATTTATTTTGTTACTTGTTTAGTTTTAGATTTTGGTTGTTTTTTTATTACATAATTATTAATAATGTTACTAAAATGATTGCTAGCTACTTAGCTAGTTAAGCTGTACTTAACTTACTTGCATTTCTACAAATAATGATACCTATGTTGATTCTTGATTTATTTTTCTTGTTTAGTTTTAGATTTTTTGATTGTTTTTTTATAACTGAATTATTAAGAATGTTACTAAAATGATTACCAAATGATTGCTACTAGCAGTACTAGCTAGTTAAGGTATGCTTTACTTACTTACATTTCTACAAATAATGATATCTATATTGATTTTATATGAGACATGATGACATTTAGGTAAAAATAAGAAATATATATATTTTTTTATATTGTGCAAACAAAGTCTATGTGAAATGCCTTCCTGCAAAAAGAGTAGATTCAGTTTAAGTTTTCATTATGTTCCTAATTCCTAGTCCTACCTAAATAATCAACCAGTACCTACCAAATTATTATAAAAGAATTAAGAAAGCTATGTATAACGTATTTATTTTAGTATTTTCAATAAAATAATAAGAACAATACTGATTTGAAAATACAAAAAGGCGTATTTTATAGGTTTTATTAATGTCCTAATTGAACTTGCGTTCAATACCGGACAACCGGTATTGATACCGGGATCACGGTATTGACTTTTTCAATACCGGTATTGATACCGGTATTGAAAAAATCCGGTATTTGAAAGCCCTAGTCACAGCGTATATTTAATCGCCGCCGCCGCCTTCTGCCTCCCTCTGCTTCCCCTGCCTCATTCGAACTTCCTCAGTGTCAACCGACTCTGACGTTGAGGACTCCTCCGTCGAGGACTCCAAGTCAGTGGTGTTGTACGCCCAAGCCTCTACTTGGAAACGGTACATGTAATAGAACCTTAGCATGGGTATGCGGACCTGCAAACATAAGATTATTACCATTACAGATGGTATAATGGTGTGATAATCGACGTCACGGGAACAATCTGCGACCCGCATTCCCCTTAAACATAGAGGAAATACGAGTGGTCTTTTCTCCATAGAAACGCTCTCGCCTGTTTTCTTTCTGGTTAGTGGCCATAAAGCAATGATTTGACAGAATGACGATGATAAATGACAGAATAATAAATATTAACTACTTGTATGTCCAGTATGTTTTCCTTTTTAATGATACCTACATTATTTTTATAAGCACTATAAATAACCCTTACCCCACTTAAACCGTTGTCAACAGAGGGCTAGTGTACAAATTTGACCACTATTAATGAAAAAACAAAAACATAGGGACACAGTATATATCCTTCATATTCAGTTTATGAAATATCTTTTAAATTGGTCCAATATTGGAGGAGGAAATAGGCGAGAGCCAAACCTCGAATTACGACTTTTTACTTAGGATTTTTTAAAAGTCTCTCCGACCGCATTTCCTCTTAAGGTCGGAAATCATCCCACGGGAACATTCTACCGGGATCAAAAGTATCCTATGTGTTAATCCAGGTTATATAGACTATCTGTGTGAATCCAAATTTGTTCCGAAGTTTTTGCGTGACAAAATAACAAACATTCATCCATCCTGACAAACTTTCGCGTATAATATCACAGTAAAATTAAAAAGAGAAAGAAAAATATTTTGCGTATGTTTATTGGTTACACTTTCACACTAAAGGCTCCTACAAACAGGCGGAACACGCGATATAATTGCGCGCGACACAAAGGCACCGCTCGTTGCGCGAATTACGGTGCCTTTGTGTCGCGTGTCGTGTCGCGTCTGTTTGAAGGAGCCTTAAAGGCTCCTGCAAACAGGTGCGACGCGCGACGCGAATCGCGCGCGACACAAAGGCACCGCTCGTTGCGCGAATTGAGGTGCCCTTGTGTCGCGTGTCGCGTCGCGCCTGTGTGTACGAGCCTTAAAACGGCTTAACGGATTTGTATGAAATTTGGCACATGGGTAAACTATGGCCTGGATTAGGACATAGGATACTTTTTACACCGATATTCCAATAGAATCGAGACTTATGCGGGTAAAACCGAGGGCGGCAGCTCGTTTGAAATATGTACTTGAAAACTGCCTCGTTCGATTCCCCTGTCCAGCGGAGTTATTGCGTTTTGGTGCAGCAGTAGCTGCCTGGAGTCGGACCTGCGGTGCGATTCTGTAACCATCTCACCGTGAAAACTTGGGTGAAGTGAGCGTGGAGTGTGCTGTCAATAGTGTCAATTCCTAGTAAAAACAAACTCGCATCACCTAAGTTTTCACGGTGAGATTTTTACAGAATCGACCGGCTGCCACTGGCAAGTCTGTCAAAATCACAATGCTCTTTATTCCCGTAACGATAATGTTGCTGTAGTATGCTGCCATTATCAATGTTGTCAAAGTCACAATGATCTTTATTTTCGTAACGATAAGGATGCTATTAGGTTGCCGCCACTGACAAGTCTGTCATATTCATGATGATCTTTATTCCCGTAAGTATAAAATTGCTGTTAGAGGTAAAATAACTGAAAATACTTGAGTAAGCAACGATACCTTCACTATAGGAGTGTCGAGTTCCCACACTCGCGGCTGTCCCAGTCGGTACGGCAGGCCCACCTTCACGCAGATGATCAGAGTATCGTGAGCAGAATCAATCTGTACAATGAGTTACAAATCCATAAAACTGACGAAATATCTTTTTTTACTGTTGGAAACACCCACGAATGACTTCGGTTTCCGTGGTTGGTCACGGTCGACCGATCAGGTTAAGCTACACTCGCCGAGATTGGTCCGTGGATGGGTGACCATCTTTACATACCCTTCTGTGCATCGGAAAGTAAATTAAACCTTTGGTCCCGGCTGTCATTCGTAGATCTTTAACAGTCGTTACGGGTAGTCAGAAGCCCAAAAATCTGACAACCAGTCTTACCAAGGAGTATCGTGTTACGCAGACACTGGGCTGTGGAGGTCAGATAGGCAGTCGCACCATGTAAAATACTGGTATTCAACTGTCTCCGGTTAGACTGGTATTCGACCTCATCAAAATTGGGAAAAGGCTAGGCACATTGAGTCACATCATGTCAAAACTCGAGTAAAGAGAACATACCTCAAGGTAATAGGTAAGAAAGGTCTCAGTAATAGGTTTCAACTGGAATATCTCGTGGTAGAACTTGAACATGTCATCGGCTGCCTCCCCTCTGTCGTAACAACGCAGCCCGCCCATCCACCAGTGGCCAACCCAGCCGTGCGCAATCATATCGTAGATTGAGGTTCGGGGCATGATGAAACCTGGATGGAAGGAGTAAATATACACATGTATGGGAGCTAAGTTCGGTTGAGTCTAACTTCTGTAGGGACGTTAATAAACGATGGAGAGATCTGTTGCGGCATCCACATCGCCACATGCAAACTACGCGTCACACTGACGTCAAGCAATCCTGCATCCCGCAAGCAGAGTTTACCGCGCAACTAGCATATACAACGTGTTTTTTTTATACCCTATAACTCTAGGGTGTCATTGTACTCATCATTATGAACAACTTTTACTATGGGACCAAACTCGAAATCGCGAAAAACAATCTGGTGTTCCCTACATTTTGCCGAGTTATAACGAACATAAATGTAGGGAACAGCCGAATTTCTTTTCGCGATTTCGTGTTTGGTCCCATAGTAAAAGTTGGACATCAATCGTAGGGCAGTTGACCACCAGACACGGCACCCGACTGGTCCGAGAATCCTCCATTTTCTATAGAGGATGATCATGAGTGAAATATATACATACATATACACCCTGATCAATTGAATTCATCATCAATTTGAATAAACGATTATGGTCTAATGTTCGCACGCGCTATCGTTGAGCATGAAGTCAAACCGGCATGTCCTATAACTACTAAGACTTGTAAAATCCAGCAGCCCGCATTGAGCCCGCGTGGTGGATTACGGCCCATTTCCTCACGATTAAGTGAGGTCTGTGTCCTACCAGTGGGGATTTTATAGGCAGATTATGTTATAAAAATGTATTTGCAAGTATTTATGAACTGATTTTTTAAAACTTTATTTTAATTTCATCATAAAATCGTTGCTTTACATATTTTTATTTAACTATTAAAAAAAAGAATACTTTTTGAGTGAATTAAAGTATCTACATATGTAAGCCTGAACAAAGTAAAGTTCTTACCGAAAGGATCGTCTTTGGCGAAGGCTCCCACTGCCTTCCCAGTAATGGCGGCGGTAATCCAGGGCACGTAGGGGTGGATCAAGATGTGCTGCGGCGGGGGAGGAGGGCGGCGCGAGCGCAGCGGGTCCGGGCATTGATGTCCACCTGCGCACAAAGTTACCTGACTGTGGTATAAAGTAACTACTATCAACCAACGAGCTTAGCCGTGTTGGGGTCGGCTTCCGGACGAACCAGATTTCGCTGAGTTGCTGTATTTAACATGGAGTGCCTATCTGATTTCCATAACGCAGTTACTGGGTAAAGGCTCCTTCAAACAGGCGCGACACGCGATATAATCGCGCGCGACACAAAGGCACCGCTCGTTGCGCGACTTGCGATGCCTTTGTGTCGCGTGTCGTGTCGCGCCTGTTTGAAGGAGCCTTAAATAGGCAAGCCTTCTCATAAGGTACTTGTATACAATCACTACGTATTGATCTACGGAAAGAAACGGTTAAAATGGTTTACCTTTTTCTATGTACGTATAGTGCGTGCTACGTAAGAAGAGACTTGACCCCGCCTCCCCCGCTCTTTCCGCCGCCCCTATGACGTCCAGTTTCGTCCCGCACTCAGACCTCATACCGCCAAAGATACCTAAAATCGTGTTCTGCGCATGTCAAACCACGTGGTGTGTCAAGTCTCTTCTTACGTGGCACGCACTGTATATGTGTGAGAAGAATTGTTTTACTTGCATCGGTACCTCCTTACTTGTCTTTATCGGGAAGCACTTACAAGACGCCGGCTAAATCAGGGTGTCCTACACCGCTTATGATTGATTATATAATCTCTGTGTGTGTGTTTGTGCGTGTGTCAGTACCTTGTGACAGAGCCATTATTGACCAGTGCCCCGTATGCTCGTGCACAAGCGACGGTGCGCCTGATCGAAAGCCACAGCCGGTGGTGCACGCCATCCTGTTCTGGGTCATCTTTGTTGCGTTCTGAGGATAAAAATAAAAAAAGAGAAGGGAAGTTCTGTATATAATACGGTGACAAAGTGACCAATACGCTGCCGCCGACAACGCCGTGGAAGTGGCAAAGTTTTGGGAAAACCAGATTTAAAATACGGTCGTGCCAATGACACAAAGAAGAAGAATACGGTTATATTGTCAACCTGTAAAGGCTCCTTCAAACAGGCGCGACTCGCGATAATATCGCGCACGACACAAAGGCACCGCAAGTCGCGCAACGAGCGGTGCCTTTGTGTCGCGCGCGATTATATCGCCTGTCGCGCCTGTTTGTAGGAGCCTTAAGTCTGCTTGTTTGTAGGAATATTCTAAGAATTCTTGTCATCCTCTTTCAGTGCAGCATAATGGTCAAGTCCGATGACGTGATCGTAAGCATTTTTGACAAAAGCATTTCTTATTGTTATCCAACTTCGAATTATTATTGACTAGCTGCACCCTGCGGTTTCGCCCGCATAAATTTCGATCCCGTGGCAATATCGAGATAAAAAGTAGCCTATATGTTAATCCAGGGTGTCAGCTACCTCCATACAAAATTTTATCAAAATTGGTTTAGCCGTTTGAGCGTGAAGAAGTAACAAACATACACACACACACTCACAAACTTTCGCCTTTATAATTTTTTTAGTAAATATAATTTTATGCAATAAATTCTATTGTTACAACCCGGTATCCCATTGTATAATCGTTTGGAAACTCATGTCCTAAGGCTCCTGAGAACTTGCCGATTGGAAATCCACCCCATCGGGAGACCTACTTAATAAATATCTTAAATTCACTCATCGACAGTCAACGCACAGTCTAAGTTGGTTAGTCTAGAAGCCACATGAGTTCAGAGTTACCTCTACGGTCTCCACTCCGTCATATAAAAAGCAGAGTTCTCTCGGCAGTAAAGAAACTCTTTCCACAGACTTGTCTTCTTCTATAAAATCTCGCGGTACATCTGAAAACAAATGAAGTAAGAACAACTAAATTGATTTCAAAACGCAATTTTTTTCCAGACCTCTGAGCACATAGTAGTTTATCTACTCATGATTTTAATCCCGCGCGGGATACAGGACGAAAACTCGCGCCGATTGTGTCGTGTTAACTATTGAGATATAATTACCAGATCAATTGTGTCAACTAACTTGTAAAGAGGTGTTCAAACTGGCGTGAATGGTCGCGAGACTACCTACGACGACTACTACCTAGCGACGCACGCGCACGCAGTCGTGTCCCGTGTCCCGCTGCGGGAGTCACCTCAGTGTGGTTAGAGCTTACGGGATAATTTTTCGCGGTTTTATCCCGCATAAGTGGGGATATCGGTATTCTATAACTAAGAACTAATTTTGAATATTAGAAAAAAAATTCAAAGTCAGATGTCCATTTTATTCTACTGGCAAAAATTATCTGAAGTTGGAAAACTCAATCGCAAGTACTATAAATAACCGAAGGTAAATGCTTACCACTTGTAAAATCCACGTGGAATAACTTCGACCTCGTCAGCTTTCCAGAGTCGTCAAGCAGATAATTTTTGAACGGTAGACAAGCAGGCAACATGTATTCTGAAAATGCATGCAAATGAGTATTTTTTTCCTAACCATCATCTACCTAGCCTTTTCCCAACTGTGTTGGGGTCGGCTTCCAGTCTAACCGGATGCAGCTAAATACCAGTATTTGACATGGAGCGACCGCCTATCTGACCTCCTCAACCAAATTGCTGGGTAACATGATACCTTTTGGTATAATAAGACTGGTTGTCAAACTTTTGGGCTTCTAACTACTCGTATAAACTGTCAAAGATCACAGATCCGACAACCGGGACCAAAGGCTTAACGTGCTTTCCGAGACACTACATGTAACCACCATGACCACCACCCATCCACGGACCAACCTCGGCGAGTATAGCTTAATAGAGCTTTAATGAGAGTGGTTGTATCTTGAAACGTGTTCGTCATTTTATTTATCTAGGGCATATTGTTAGGGAGGATTTGAAGGACAATCTAGATGTGGACCAGGAGCGAAGAGAATTGGCGGTGAGGTGTAATATGTTGATCCGAAGGTTCTTACGCTGCACAGGTTCAGTTAAAATAACTCTCTTCGAAGCTTACTGTCAATTTACACGTGTAGCCTTTAGTCTTGCTTCACTCTAAAGGCTGTTAATGCTCTACGAGTCCAGTACAATAATGCATTCAGGACGCTGTTGGGGCTGCCACGCTTCCAAAGTGCCTCAAGGATGTTCGTGGACGCCCGGATTGACAGCTTCGCTGCAACAAGGCGCAAGCCAGCAGCGTCCTTGTTACACAGGGTGCGTGCCAGTAACAACAGTCTTCTGAGTGTCATTCACAACAAACTGGATTGTCCTTTCATCTGGTACTTAAGTCAGCTACATGCTCCTGAATATTGGTAATGTCTACTAATACAGTTTTTAAGTTTTTATGTTACTAACATCTTGGTACCTATTGTAAATTGTATTGTAATTATGGAATTGTATTCTGAAATAAAGAGATTATTATTATTAATCTTTTGATCGACCCATGCGGATGTTTTCATTTACCCACGAACCACACTGTCACAAGTCAAACCGCCACAGATGTCACCACAGACTTACTAGACTTGACAGGCGTGATCAGCTTCATGAGGGCGATGCTGTACTTGGCCCCGAAGTGCTTGTACTCTGGATGGAGCAGCACGTCGGCTATGGGCATCAGCAGAATGGCAGGCTCGCACTCGGTGCCACCAGCTATGTCTTCTAGAGTCACGTGACACTCACCCTCGTCTCGCTCGTAGTCGCCGAAAATTACATTGCCTCTGAAATTGACTTTATCAGTAGGTATTTAGGACTTTATTATAAGTAGATAATTTGTAGGTATACAAGGTCAAATTAAATTAGCTAGCGAAACTCCACAGACGTAATGTGTATCGATATCTAAACATGATAAAACAAAAATGTTACATTTGATGAAATTTTTTTGGGGTTAACGACCGTAGGTAGTGTACTTAAAACATTAGACTATTTAAAAGTTACTACTTTTAATCACATGGAAACGCACAACTCCATTTGTTTCGGCCAAGTACAAGTATTGAAGTTACGTCTGGCGCAGATTAAAAAAATAGTACATTACTTCAGAGGGAAGAAAGTGACAGTTCCATACCGAGATTATGGCATTTGCGCCACGAGCTTGCGAGGGGCGCAAACCATTTGAGGTATGGAACTGTACTTTATCCTGAGGGATGTATAGTGCTTTTTATTACACCTACGAGGAAAATTATGGACATAAATGCATATAAATGTTTATATTTAGTTAAAAGTACAATTATTAAAAGTGCAGCTATTTTTTACACGACGCCTTAGTAACAAAATATACTTAGGTACACGTTGAAGTGTATCAAAATCATACATAATCAGTCTATAATGTTCCCACTGGTGAGACACAGGCCTCCTTTCTGTTCTCAAACTCAAACCATTTATTTTCAATTAAACCATTTATAGGCACTTTTGAATTGTTAAGAAGTGCGCGTTTTATATACAAAAATAATTTCGTTTTTAATTTTCTGTATGCACCAAGGAGGTTGGTAACTGGTAAAAAAAAACTGTATGTGGCCAGTAACAATTTACTTGAAATTTAATTAGTAGACAGTTAAAGTCTCTTGGCAGTATGACTGCTGACAAATTAAAAAAAAAAGAAAAACCGGGTATGTAATGGAATTTCATACATACTTCCCACCCTTGGGTCGGAAGGATTTTCATACAAACTTCCATACCTTGGGATGAAAGGATTTGAAGGGCGGGATAAAGGCGTTTCTTCCCTCTAATTGGTATAATTAGTATGTATTTTCAGAGCAGGTGTGATAAAAAAATATTTTATTTTATTATTTGCTAATATTTTACATAATTTATTTATTTCTGTAACTGCGACATCACAGCGAGCCCTATCAGATTACCAGCGCTGCGACATTTTTTTAAAATGTCGCAGCATCATGCTGAGATAAGAGCCTTTTGGCCTCGTAGAGGACTTTCTGATTCATTTTCCTTTTGTTATTTTTTTTGTATTTTGTAACTTGTATTTTTATTTTACTGTGTTTAGTTTAGTTTGTGATCTTCCTGTACGAGTCGCAATAAATACTTTTTCTTTCTTTCTATACTTCTCATGGAATTCTTCAAAAAAGCTACCACTACCCTAATTTTAGATGTATTTCTTTCTGATAGTGATCCTGGTGAAACAATCATAATCAGCCTATAATGTTCCCACCGCTGGGACACAGGCCTCATCTCTGTGAGAGGGAGTGGGCCGTAATCAACCACGTGGGCCCAGTGCGGGTTGGTGGATGGCACCATGTCTTCGAGTTTTTGGTTCTAGGACATGCCAGTTTCCTCACGATGTTTTCCTTCATCGTTTTGTGAGCAAAATGATAATTTACACAAACCAACTCGAACCCAGGACCTACAATTCGCCAGTCGCATTCATTACTACTGAGCCACCACTGCTGTATATTTATTTATTTAAACTTTTCGCACAAAAAGGCACAAAGGCGGACTTAATGCCTTAATGACTTAATTTATCCTGGTGAAGAGACTAAAGCGCTTGCTAACACCCTTTTATGACTATTGGCAATACCACGGATATGGAAATACTAACAGCGCGTATCCCACAGGTATCTGCGCCGCATCTATAGCGGTGGACAAAACGAACTGTCGGCTGATGAGGACCACGCGCGGTACTCTGAAGTAGTGGGGAGTTCCATTCTTCACTGCAACAAATACATTTTGTATTTATACACAAGACAAGAATCTTGGATGGTCCATACTGATCAGATGTAGGTACAAAATCTGAATTTGTTTGATTCTCCTATAGGTTTCAATAAATCTTCAAAGCATTAATTGCTACAAATCCTGCTGCAGGCAACTCCTGCTGTAGCTACCTAATGCTAACAGAATTGGGGAGCAACTAGTCTGCCGTCGATTGAGAACACTGAGACATATTTTGAAACAAATTACTTATTTATTTATTACGACGACGTGGATTTTTATTTTCATTATTATTTGGTTTTAAAGAGCCATTGTCTGTTATGAACTTTATACTGATTTTCTATTTTGTGAATGTAAAAACGTTGTGGCCTCATAGACTCATAGATGCTTTGATTTGTTGACAATTTTCTATTGTGTTAACTAGTGTAGTAGTAACACTGTAATTTAATTTTTGGGGCGAACAATATTGACGGGTCGTAGGCGAACGACTGTAGTCTAGATTTCTAGAAAATAGCCTGACTAAATTAGGTACTTACTTGTACTTCTCTGTTTTATTCCTTACCATGTATGTACTGCAGGGCCCCAAGCCATGTGAACTGTAGCTCTACGAGCGGCCCCTCGTCAGGACTGTACCCTGGATCGTCGTGGCAGTCGAAGAACTGCCCCTTGATGAACACCACACCTGAAGGAACAAGATTGGGTGAAGCAGAACAGAGGAAGTTAATGCGAACAATATGAGGAGGTAGTGACCTTGATGACTTCTTTAAAATTCTTCTTCGTTGATAGCAGTGATGCTAGTTATACAATGTAACATCATTCTAATATTATAAAGGCGAAAGTTTGTGAGTGTGTGTGTGTGAGTGTTTATATGTTTGTTACTTCTTCACGCTCAAACGGCTGAACCAATTTTGATAAAAAATTGTATGGAGGTAGCTGACACCCTGGATTAACATATAGGCTACTTTTTAATCCGATATTCCCACGGGATGGACATTTACATAACTTTTCATTCATTTATATATACTTGTATAACATAATTTTAGGAGATGTTTCAACACATTATGAAGTAGAAGTGAAAGCCATGTGAAAGAATTGATAAACCCTCTGCAAAATATTAACTTTCAGCAACCTCTGTATCTCAGCTAGCTCGCAATTTGCAAGCCAGCGTCGGGTAGTCTAGTATGTTTATCAAACTATGATCAGCGACCGTAACAAATATGTATTTACAGAATTATAATCAAAAAATCATCAATACAACTCTTTAAGTTCTATTTAATCAATATACAAACTGATGCTGACCTGCGATCTACAAAAAACGTAAGAAAATTTGAATCAGGTACTAAGCCTTCCTGGACGCTTTCGCCATAAGGGAGCCAATTTTAGGAAAAGAGCTAAACTTTCACACACCATAATATAAGTACTTACAAGTGACCCATACTAAAAAGAAGAACACTTTATTCCTCCACATCTCACTAGATTTAAACCTACACCTCGCACCTCATCTTAAAGTCACTGATCTCGCCACTGTTACACCAAAGAATGAAGTAAACGAAACAGTTTAAATTGAATAACAAAGAATGCGTGTTTACTACCGAGTTTGATGCAAAATTACAGAAATGCTATTGTCCATCTTGTGTAACAATATCTTAGGTATTTTAGGGGTATGTAGTTCTAGTCGAAGGTGCGCTGAATGTACGGGTATCTCCAGGTATCTCCAACGCATGGTAGTGGAAGGAAATGCGGGGTTACATAACCCTCCGTTCTCCCCAGAAGAAAGGTATCAATGAGGATTTCCCCTAAGAAGAAACAAGGGTGTGTAGTTAATGGGCACTCCACAATTGCGGCGATAAGTCCTCTCTTTGAGAAGTGGCTGGAGAGGCGCCACGGGCGTCCTCACCTTCCGCCTAACGCAGGTCCTCACCGGACACGGCTGCTTCGGGAGGTTGCTGTTCCGGATAAGGCGGGAGGACACGGTGGAGCATACGGTGGAGGTCTGCTTGGGCAGAGTACCGCCGCGTCCTCACGGTGGCAATAGGCGGCGGCGATCACGCGTTCGACTCTAGTCCAGCCCATGGTACGGAGCGAGAGTGCATGGGCGGCCATCACCTCCTTCTGCGAAGCAGTAATGCTCGCAAAGGAGGAGGCGGAGCGCGTGAGAGAGAGGCAATCTTTGTGCCGTCACGCCCCTAGTTGCTGCAGGAGACACCCTGGGCGTCGGGAGTTGATAGCCGATTCCCGGCCACGTTGTCAGACTTTCGGGCTTCTGACGACCCGTAATGACTGTCAAAGATCCACAAATGATAGCCAGGACCAACGGCTAACGTGCTTTCCGAGGCACGGAGACGTCTTGATACGTAAAGATGGTCACCCATCCACGGACCAACCGCGGCAAGCGTAGCTTAACCCGATCAATCGACCTGTGCGGTTGTCTCTCCTTAGCCACAAGCCTCTCTCAAGGGATTTTATTATCTAATATGTACAAACTTTTGATTTAGCTTGAGGTAAATCAGCTTGTGGTGTGAGTCCAACGGAATATTGCGTCCACAAAAGTAAATCGAAATCTAGATTTATCTTCCAAGTTCAAAGTCAGTTCCTAGATTCATTCCTGCGGTTTTAACTTATAACTTATATATCGCCAGTCAATCTGGTAAGTTTTAGATTCAAGCAAGTCACACACGCATTGAGATAATTCATAAGTACTGAACCATTGCAAGTTTACAAGAATCGCACTTGTCCTTAGTCAACAAGTTTCATCAAAACAATAAACATTGTTGAAAGAAATTAATGACAGTAATTAGTAGAGTCCGACCGAACTTCTTTTTTGGTGTTCGGCAAGTTTCGGCTGAAATATATAACATATCTTGGTGCAAATTATGTTCCGGCAAATCAATACTGGATACCTACGTATCCAGTAAGAAAGGGTTTTTCGAAATTCCACCCCTAAGAGGGTGAATAGGGGGAGGGTGAAATTTCACGCGGACGAAGTGGCGGGCAGAAGCTAGTTAGTAAATAAGGAGATATTTTAACCCAGCGTTGGAAGAAATTGGGCGGAAGAAGACTCACTCTCTTAGCATCATTATTCCCTTGTCCTTACTCCAACATCAATAACAACAACAGCGCAACACGCCTTCTTCTTCTATACTTTTATTAATTTATTTAAACTTTATGCACAAGTAAAAAACTGTAAAAATTCGATATAATCTCAAACAACACCCCACACGCATATTTAAATCTAAACTGACTGAATTACCATTACAAAAATGTTACTACTCTGTAAACGTCTTCTTGATTGACAAAGATTTATACCTGTACCTTGACTTTTTTCTTATAATTGACATTTTAAATTCCTTTTTGCATAATGCCTTGGGCATTTTCTACCAGTCTAACTTAGGGTGATGCAGAGACAACACACAGTAGGTGCAATAGCAGAAAACAAACAGAAAATATTTATAAGTAAAATATAGGACATACATACAAAAAATATATTAAAAAAAAAAACAAAAGAAAAAGTTATGAGAGAGATAAACAAGAAAATCTACAACAACTTAATTCTGAGACGAATCTACCAACTTCTTGTGTATACTTCTCAATTAGTCGTCATGTCGGCAGTGGGGTGACACTACTACTTTCTAACCATATCATCTTCTTTCCTTAAAAAAGAAAAAAAGTCCTCCAGACCGTTCTTCAGCCACGGCGGCCAATCTCAACGGAGACTAGCCTTCGGTTATAGTGTACAAGTGTGCGCGTAGATACAGGTGCACTCCCTCTTCCCTAACTCTCACAGTTCGATTGGACGGCAATCCGACACGACCGGAGAGAGATCAGGCGCAGGACCATCGGCTTAACGTGCTCTCCGAGGCACGGGGGTATCAAACCACTAACTTCCGGGCTGTTACTAAGAAATTCCTAATGGAAAAACTCAATAACACTCTGACGGCCCAGAAATCGAACCCAGGATCCCAGGCTCAGCAGTCCCGCTTCCAACTGGGCAGTTCCCCTACTCCCCCACTCCTCCACTACCCCCTACTCTTATAGCGAACTACATTTATAATAATCAGCATGCCATAATGCACAACATAACATTACGAAGAAACAAAATACACCCATACCTATGCCATGAAGCTCTCTCATAAAGCCTAGCACACTAACCCGGGATAATCGCGCCAATGCGCCGCAGCGACATAATATGCGTTACATTATGTCGCATCATTGCGCTCGTGCGTTCATGTCGGCATGTGTAATAGCGTAATGACATGCATTCTTATGCAGCGCGGTCCAATCGGCGCCGGCGCAGCCATCTGTTGCCACAGAGAGGTTAAAAGGGACATTGTTTTGGAGGAGGCTTTTGATATTTCGATATCAAATTATTAGGCTGAAAAAAAACTTCACTGCTAGCTACCTAGTCCTCAAAACACCTACCGTTTACTGTTTTTAGCCGAGTAGAAAAAAAGCGAGCAAGTGAAGTGTTTTTCAAGCGATGTGTAGTTCTTGGCCTAAAATTCAGCAACGTACCGTTCGCTGACGCAGACAAATAGGTCCTCACGAGTGCAGGTGACAGGGCATGCGGTGCAAGATGAGAAGTGAGCCATTTTCTGTGGAGTGGCGCCCTATACACATCGGAGGTCTGCCTTCCATGAACCCTCACTTGTGGAGGTTGTCCTTGCTGCGGCCTACTTGGGTACGAAGCTTAAGGTTTTCTTAAGTAAGCCACGGTAACTTGTGCCCGAATGGGAGGCTCTCTGGTGGTTCAATAAAGAAATCAGGTTGTTTAAACAGTTCTTGCCAAATATCACATCTTCCTGCGGAGGGCTTACCATCGGCTGGACTCACCGACTCACGCACCCACTAAAATTGTTATTAGATTATCAATGATGAGTATAAGATAAAGTTTGTCGTATACTTATCATTCTCTAACAAAAGTAGGTACATAAAAAAATTCAGGCAGGTTTTGGAACTGCGGATTATTGAATGCCAAAACCAAACAAACCTTTGAACCGGCCGTAAAGCAGATCCATAGCATATCATCAAATCTGAAGCATTCTTCAGTAGATTCCACCACCAGCTCATCAGCTAGAAGCTGTATTTATCTGTCAATTTTGAATTATGGTATTACGAAAAGCTATGGTTTAATCGCCGTGTGTAGGCACGGTCGTCAGTGTTGTATGGGTCACTAAGAAAGCTTGTTGACGGACGTTTTTTCTACGATTTATATGCCGTATCGTAAAGAAACCGTGCCATGTACAAAGGGCCCGTGCGGTTAGACTGTCTAAGAAGCAGAAACCACATGAACTCACAAAAATCTACATTCTTCAAATCTTCATTTTTTCTTAAACAGAATTACCCAAAAATGTTTTATTATATTCTTAAATCCCTTCGTTTCATTGGCTATGCGCTGCACACCGTTGATTAGCCCTGTAAGTGCAGACAATGTGTTAGCACCAATCAAATTGTGCGCATCCTGTACATGGCGAGGCGCGAATTTTAATAGCCAGGTTATTACTTTGTCATATTTTGTATGATCGGTGTATAAGTCTTAGATACCAAGCGGTTTGGTGTAACCCAGTAACTTGGTTGTGGAGCTCAGTTACGCAGTCGCTCCATATAAAATACTGGTACGGTCAGCATCAAAAGTCGATTAACACTTCAGTTTTTCTAATCTTGGTTGTTGAGAAAAATATTAACACTTCAGTTTTTTTTAATCTCAGTTATTGAGCAAAATATTTGTTGAAAATTGCATCGTACTTCTGCTGCAATTTTGAATAAATATTTTGCTCAATAACTGAGATTTAAAAAACTGAAGTGTTAATCGACTTTTGATGCTGACGGTACCTATTCAGTTGTATCCGGCTGGACTGGAACTTGACTGGTAGCTGACCCCAACATAGTTGGGAAAAGGGTAGGCAGAACATGATAATTATGATTGTGCATCTTGGTCGATCGAATTATTCTTATTATTTGATTCTGGACTCGCTTTTGATCAATCATATTTTTAGTTCGATCTCATGATTTTTGGAAAATAATCTTTCTATTCAATATGTATCATATTTCTGTATGTAACTTAGTTCTGATTGATCGACCGTACCTAACAAAGCTATCAACCAAGTTAGGGTGAATTTTAGAATGTGTATCGTTGAGCCTTTGCACAAAACCCTTCACATATCTACACAGGTTATTTATTAACTAGCTTCTGCCCGCGACTTCGTCCGCGTGAAATTTCTTGTTACTCCGACCCACCCCGTCGCATCGCATCGCCTGCCCGCGCTATTACTTCGTTTTTGCTTAGCGTTCTATCTGACTTTTTTTTTTTTGCTCGGCTCCTAAAGGTCATAGCATGATGTTAAATAGCCTATAGCCTTCCTCAAGAATTGGGCTATCAAATGCAAAAGAATTTTTTAAATCCGACTGGTAGTTCCAGAGATTAGCGCGTTCAACCAAACAAACTCTTTAGCTTTATAATATTAAGTATAGATATTGGCATCATAAGTTAGTAATTGTTGGAAGCCCCCAAGTTAGAAGGACCGATGACGACGTTAAAAAGGTTGCTGGGGTAGACTGGATGCGGAATGCGGAGGACAGGGTGCTGTGACGCAGTCTGGGAGAGGCCTATGTCCAGCTGTGGACTGCGATAGGCTGAGTCGGTTGGTTGATTGAAGTAATTGTGTCACTGGAAAACAAATTGCTTTTTCTCTTATACATAGAAAGAGAACGAGTATACTCCAACGAATAACGACAACGAACAACGACAACGAACAACGACAACGAACAACGACAACGAACAACGACAACAAACAACAACAACGACAACGAACAACAACAACGAACAACAACAACGAACAACGACAACGAACAACGACAACGAACAACAACAACGACAACGAACAACGACAACGACAACGAACAACAACAACTAATAACGACAACGAACAACATGTGCAATGTTTTTGCTGGTTCCTTCAAATCTTCCACGTCTTATAATCAGTTAGTTGTGAAACTAATGGTAGATCGATAACTGAAAAAAAAATAAAGTCAAACGTAAATCACTCCAGAAAATATAAAGAGAAAATCCCTCGGCCGGAGCCGCGGCCTTACATCAGCTAGTTCGTCATACATTTGACAGGAGTCCTAGGTTTCTTATAAATCCCAGACCCCATTAGTCATGCAACACACACACTGTCTATTAGCTAACTAAGTGCTCAAACGGTGTGACAAAATTGACCATATCCTGTACACAGCGAGCTGCGAATTTTAATATCAAAACAATAGTTTATTACTTTGTATTGAACGGAACTAGGTCGTACCATTTGTGTTGGCATTTGTTAATTTATTATAAAGCTGAAGAGTTTGTTTAGTTGAACGCGCTAATCTCTGGAACTACCAGTCGGATTTGAAAAATTCTTTTTGGATTTGATAGCCCAATTCTTGAGGAAGGCTATAGGCTATAACTATAACTATATATTTAACATCACGCTATGACCTTTAGGAGCCGAGCAAAAAGAAAAAAAGTCAGAAAGAACGCTAAGCAAAAACGAAGTAATAGCACGGGCAGGCGATGCGATGCGACGGGGTGGGTCGGAGTAACAAGAAATTTCACGTGGACGAAGTCGCGGGCAGAAGCTAGTGTCTACATAATCAGCTTCATGTTCCAACTACTGGGATACAGGCCTCTTTTCGAGAGGGACTGGGCTGTAATCTGCCACGCGGGCCCAGTGCGCGTTAGTAGATGTCGCAATATATCTTCAAATTTTTGGCTCTAGGACAAGTTTCATTCGCCGTTTGAGAGCAGTGGTGAAGAAATTATTTAAATTAGTAATGCGCCTGTCTGGGTTCGTTCCCATCACCTACGACTCGGGGCGACTCGACCTCGAGTCGGGGCCGTTCCCTCTAGGCCACGACTGCTTTGTTGTCTTCGAATGTCTTTGGCAGCTTTAATCAAAACCCCAATTACGTAATACACTTTCCATTCCATCACAATCCGAATAATTTCGAATAAAATTCATGATTCATTGCTTCTTATGTTTGAAAAATTCGTTTGCCCTGCAACGTCAATAACGCAATGAATATTGTTGAATAGAAAAAATGAGTGGCTGTGGGAGTGTGAGTGTGCTACGCAATTAAGGTCATAGCACACGTATCAAATCGAAAAGGGTTCGGCACTGTATCGCCTTTCGCCTCGCCGTCAAACAAGCGTCAACGTAACGTATTCCCATCTTGAAAAAAAAAACACGTAACCGAAGCGGATCAGAAGCTCCGATACGTCGACTCGGCTACGGCTAGGCGACGCCGTACTTACGGCTCGCCGACCGCTGGTTGATGGTGCAGCAGGCAGGCCGGAGGGGTGAGAGGGGCAAGGGTGGACGAAGAGACGTAAGCTCGGGTACGGAGAGACGTAAGCGGATGACGAGCCGTAACGCACCGCACCGCGGTTCGTGAGCTTGTCCCGAGGCGAGGCGATTATGTTACGATTCCGATTAGTGTGCGTTGCAGTAGGGAGTTTCATAGAAAGAATACTGAACGGCTCGAGTTGATACGGTGCCGATCCCTTTCCGGTTTGATACGTGTGCTATGACCTTCTGATGACTTTTCTTAACTTCTTCTTTTTCATACCTATATCGCATGAGCTGGAAAATAAAAGACTTAGTAGCTACTCAGCAGGTTGGTGGCAGAACTGACTGCTCAGGGTGCACTGGATGAGCAAAATCCAATTGTCACTCGTGGAAACCCTTTTAATAGGTACACTCCAAAGTATGTAAGCCATAGAAACTTTGAGAAACCATGTAAGAACTTACAAATGCTTACTCAAAAACAATCTCAGACGCTGATCTACATGGTCCTCATTTATAGCCTGGCCAAGATTATGTCTGGACTTTAAAAATACTTCTGAGTTTGTATCGGTCTTTCCTCTCAGCTCAAAGTAGTTGGATAGGTACCGAACTCATCTAATTTTAAAATATATTTATTTATTTTTGACGTGTATAAGTTTTCAAATTATTGAAAATTTTGAATTTTAGCACTTTTGCAGCCTCCAAATTAACGTAATCAGAATGCGAAACTGCAGTAATCCAAAATTCGAATGCAAAACTGCTAACGGAAAATTTTCAAAAAAATTTAAGTTTTGGATTCCAGCAGTTTTGCCTCTGAATTAACGTAACCAGAATAATCTGTCCACCTTGAAATAATGACGGCATAATATTACCTTTGTATCACAAACGTAATACACAGAATGGCCATAGGGGTATCACCATAAGAATTTAGTGCAGAAACGATTGCGTCAGAAACAATTGTCTATGTGCTATATAAAGGAGAGTTTCCTAGTTTTTTCCACAGTTTTGTAACATTGTGTAATAAGATGGCAGTGCACAGTTTAGTTATTGCGGCTTTGATCGGTATTAGCTTGTCCGTTGGTAAGACGCTTCTTTATATCTATCTCATTATAAGGCTGAAGTGGCAGCGGGCTGGCCGTGTTTGAGAAGGACCGATGGCTGTTAAAACAGACAAAGTCCTGGAGAGGAGACTGCACATCGGCAAGCGTAGTGTGGGACGCCCCCCAGCCATCCCAGACGTCCTTAAAAGGGTGGGATAGACTGGATGCGGGAACTGGAGGATGTTGGTGATGGGTGGGTATTGTGGCCAGCAGAGCTGGGAGGAGCCTATGTCCAACAGTGAACTACGATAGGCTGAGCTGATGTTTTTGAAGTGAAAACTTCTTTAGGTGCGTTGGGATTTTTTTGAGATGCGAAAAACCATTGAACTCGCTCCACTGTTACCGTAAGCGACACCGCGCGTGTTTTGTTTATAAGACGATTAAAAAAATACCCGCTTCGGATGTGTTCAGCTGTCCTCGGGATACTCGGTTTTAATGTATATCCGATATATCAGTGAGTGATGGCAAAGTATTATGTTTGTGTTTTGTTTTCACTTCTGTCGGCACTCCCGGAGTGCCTTTGTTTTTTTTAGTATTGTGCTTTCTTAGGATCACCAATCCAGACTATCACAACAGCCACTGTCTTCAATCACGTAATAGTCTTAAACGATTGGTCTTAACTAAATAAAACCTTGGACTTTGGAAATAATTCTCAAAATCTTCTCTCTTTCATAAATCATATAGGTATGTATTATGAAATTCATGATTATTAATGTTTGTGCAGTGCGACTTTTGGCTGACTTTCGCATAATAACTTATACTTAGATAGATTTGATTCTTCTAAAATCTCAATAAGTAGGTCCTCCACAATAATGCAGTGCGTTTGACATTTGCATATTTAATATCTTTGGTACTAAAATGAATAGGAATCTACTACGATTTGGAATGTGTAACTAGCTTCGACTTTTTGACTGACCGACCCATTGACAATTCAAAAGTGCCTGTAATTGGTTTTATTGTTATAAATGCTTTGAGTTCAAGTTTAATCCTAAATCAAGTGACCTAATGGGGCTCAAGTTTTCAAAAACCACTTCAAAAAATAATCAAATAATTTTGATGATTCATTCTATGTTTCCTTATTCGCAGATGGCACTACCATCATAAAGAAATATCAACTTAGCACTGAAACGATTCCCCTAAATGATAATAACAGTCAGGCTATTGAAGAAATGGTGTTAAAAGTAAAAGATTTGATAACAACACCAGAAAACCCCGAAGTGGAGATTTTAGTCAATGGTCTGACGGGATATCAAATACCTGGCCAAGTTCAAAAGGAACCTAGGAATGCTAAATGTAAGCTTATAAATTAATAAACAACTACATATTATTATATAGGGAGAATTTATGGACTTAATGTAAATCTGACCAAGAGATTTTTTTCTGCCCTTATCCCAGAACCACTTTGTACTTTTACCGCTTTTTTATACTAGCAATTTTTTTGGGTAGAATAAGACCCTTTTTAGTGTATTTTTGAAAACTCAAAAGTGCACTGAAAGGAATAAGCAGTAAATAAAAATGGAAAAACATTAATCTGACCTGCTTTAAACAGTTCCATATGAGCCTAACGTTCAAAACAGTATTTTAAACTGATCCGAAAACAACACACAAACAGTTAAAGCTTGAGGCAAAATGTTACCGTCATAACAGTAAACTTTAACTTTTTAAGTAGGTACCTAGCTAAAAGGTCACAAAATTAACTGTTTTATTCATTTGGTGGTGTCGTTCAAACCATTGAATTTTACTTAAATTACAGTAATGGTGGATTTCCTTTATTCTTTTTTGTTTTTTTTCAGTAAATAGTAGGATGTTCAATCATTAAAAGCTACTGTTTTGTCTATTACTTACCAATTTTTTTTATTTATTTATGTGGAACATCAAACAGCTACAGTAATTAGTATAAAAAAGAGGTACTTACACAAAACATAAACAATACTGTAGCCCACCATGATGTTCACAGATTAGCTGTGGAATACTTACAAATAATTAAACGCTAGGATAATGACTATAACTAATACATAACAAATTTACAAACTAAATTTACCTGACTATCATGCTTACAATCTATAATTTTACACACTGTACATAAATCATATCAAAAGAGCTCCTTGAGTATAAGACCTTTGAACTTACTAGGAGAACTTGCAAAAATATCAATAGATATGTTCAAAGGCCTCATTGTAGGTATCCATCATTCTGCGAACAGGTGAGCGCAAACCAGTGTTAGAATGGCAAGTACGCGTAGAAAATAGTCTGTCAGCGCGCACCTTTCGCTTGTACACTGTTCTAGGGACACTGTTTGACAAACATTTCTTCTTACTGTATAAAGTCATTAAGTCTTAATGAAATTACTTTAATGTGCTGTAGTATCAAATTATATTTTTCAGTGTACGCAAAACCATAGGTGCCGAGATATAAATCGCCAAAATTTATTTCGGGATTGGTTGGATAGTGTCGGGTCTGTACCAATTTGTTTGTGGTCGGTGGCAACCTATCTTTTTCCTCCATACTGCTCTATTAGTCGTCATCTCAGTAGTCTCCCTTACTAACCATATCATCATTCACACAGTCCATTCATCATTTCTTTGGTCTTTCCCTGCTCATAGCGATCCACATTCGTAAACGTATAAATAAATAGTTATTAAAATAACGGGAGAATATACAATCTCCCGTCATTCACAATTAGACCATACGTTCTAAATTCAAACTCAAACCATTTATTTCAATTAAACCATTTACAGGCACTTTTGAATTGTCAAGAAGTCGGTCAGTCAGAAAATATGAAGCTAGTTGCCCATTCCAAAGCGTAGGTACCTATGGAGAAGAACGGGCAAGAAACTCCATGATGGACACTCTTTTAAGTGAATCGAACCAAGAGAAAAAAAATCAAATAATATCACATCCTTATTAGGGCTGGTTTTTCAATAGTCAAATAACTTTTAGCTAATTAATAAATACTGCGGTTTGACAGTTTTTGTATAGTTAATATGTCAAACTGTCATAATCAGCCTTTAATCCTTCAGCAAACCCAAAAAAACTTAGTTTTTTTTTATTTAATTTCATATCTATTCATGTAGGTACTTGAGAGGCTTATGGCGAAGTAATAGCAGCCGCACGGGTCGAGCTATCAGGTTAAGCTACGCTTGCCGGGGTTGCTCCGTGGATGGGTGACCATCTTTACATACCAAGGCCCCTCCGTGCCTCGGAAAGCACGTTAAGCCATTGCTCCCGGCTGTCATTCGTGGATTTTTGACAGTCGTTATGTGTCGTCAGAAGCCCGAAATCTGACAGCCAGGCTTACCAAGGGGTTTCGTATTACCACCCGACCCCAACATAGTTGGGAAAAGGCTATGCAGATGATGATAATCTATGATGATGTACAGACGCCAGCACATCAAGTTACTACAATCTGTCAAATTTCTTTAATAGATTTACAACTTTATCACTAAAGCATAAGGTTCAAAGTTGATTGGGGAAATCTGACAGTTTCGGGTAGGTTGATGTGATGGCGTCAGTACTTACATAACCTTACATAACTTTATGAATCATAAAAAATATTACGGAATCCTAATAATGTATGAATTCAAGAATTTTAAAGAGTTATAGTGTCCTCTTTCACACAAACCCATACCTAGGTAGATAAACTTGCGTACGTCTATTAATTAGTAGCTCTATTAAATTAACAAGGCGTAGGTAATCAATAACAACTAAGTTCCCACCACCTCTCCATAAACATCTCGATACAAACATCTGCAATGCACAAAACTTAACAACAGAAATCCCTGCATAGCAACTATAAACCGATTCAGTGACCTTCAATTGTACTGACCTCAATTTTCGAGTCGCCAACGTCATCGTCATACAAAACTTAATAGGTAACTTTTATTTTTATCGCGTTAAAGTTCAAAATCGTTTGAAGCAGTGTTATTGATTGCATGCAGTAAACGCAAAGTGAGTTATCAACTACCTGTGACGTCAGAGTCTATTTTTATCTTTTCAGAGAGATTCGTCAGTAGCGGTTAATAATTTCGAACACATTGAACATGTCAGGATGGCCGAGCGGTCTAAGGCGCTGCGTTCAGGTCGCAGTCCACTTCTGTGGGCGTGGGTTCGAATCCCACTTCTGACAAAAACTTTTTGCTTTTCATTTTTCAGACTACAAAAACTCGACCACTATATTATTATTTCGATATTTTATACATTTTTAATCTCTTTATTTGTTGAAATAATAATTTGTAAAATTTACCACTGTCTATTCCCAGATATACAGAATTTTATTCTACTGTCTATTTTAAAATCTTAAATCTTCCTCTTCCAGTAACATCAGAACTCTTCACCTCTTCAACTCCTGAAGCTCGCGAGGATTGGGAGCGCATTGTGGGGGGGTTCAAGGCCCCCAATGGCTCCATTCCGTACCAGGTCTCCCTTCGCGTTTGGGGAACGTGGCACTTCTGCGGGGCGTCTCTTGTGACGCCTAGAGTCATACTCACTGCAGCTCATTGTGTTGACAGGTAAGAAAAAGAAATTTTGTTTGTTTTTCCCAATGACGACCATTTTTTTAGAAAAATACCTGCTCCCAAGCAAAAGCCAGCCCTTATGTCACGGGAATTGTCTACCACCTATTTTGTGGAGTACCATGTAACACGCGTGACATCATTTTTGTACATACGTAATATTTTGTAATTATGTGAAGTGAAAACGTAACTTGTGTTAGCGTATGCTTACACTGTCTTGCGTTTGTCTGCTATGATATAATTTGCAGGCGCTTTTTAATAATGTGATATTCGAAAATCTATCCATTTCGGTAGTACAGTCAGGTTTCTAAGCTGACCTTGAATCAAGTTAAGATACGGGCTGATCTTATACTAACCCAAGTTACAAAGGTACACTGCCGAATATTGTCAGCATTGGTTCTCCACAGATAGACTCAATTTTGTTTACAATGACCTCTTAAGAGGTTATCCATTAATTACGGGACAGCCTGTTTATCCACTGACATGCCTCTTAACTTTAATCAACGTTTATAACTAAAGGGTTCTATGTATAATTGTATCAATATATAGTTTTGGGAAAAGTCGGCACACTATAGCCATCACATCACATCTTCCACTTTCTTTCAGACTAAAACCCCAATACTTCAAAGCTGTAGTAGGCACGAACCAACTCCGTGCCGGCGGCACAGCATACGACATCCGAAAGGTAGTCATTCATGAGGATTATGATGACTATATCATTCGCAATGACATTGCCATCCTCTTCACCGAAAAGGAGATAGACTTCGGAAGCAAAGTGGACGCTGTGGAGCTGAATGATGAGCCGGTAGAGAAGGGAGAAGAGCTGGTGCTGACTGGGTGGGGAACTACGTCGGTGAGTTGGTTTTTGAAGCCTTTTAGGTGGCTCCACACGATACAGACTTTCATCAACTTCTATAGAATTTTGTCTGTGGAACAAAGCAGTACAGACAAATATCGGTGTATTAGAAAAGTCTAAAGTACTTACTAGAAAAAAAGTAAAGTACTAAAGTCTAAAGACTGTACAGATATCTGTACGACCAAAAGTCTGTATATTGTGGACCCACCATTAGGAATAAAGCTTCTGGAATAATTATTTTGTTATATTTGTAATTCATTTTAAAAGTCAATGGACAGCATGGTCAGAATTTCCTTGTACGAATTTAATTCAATTTTACATATACAAGTGGGCTTATTAAATTTTGAATTTTATGGAATAAAATAAATGTGCCTATTCATACAAGCCGCCTATAGAAAAAAGTACCTATTCGATGATTAGCCCGTGTCGGGCGACTAAATTCGTGCGAATCGACTAATTAGCCTACAGGTTTTGTACGTATTTGGAAAATGGTAACATCTTAGATTACTTCTTGGATAATTGTTGTTATACGTTATTAGGATATACCTACCTAATCACAACTGAGTCTGGAAAATCGTATTCAACAAACAAGCCTGTGTGTTAGGTTGCTATTATTGCTTTAGTCAATTTGACCCTTGTTGGCCTTAAATACCAGCATAATAAACTGACCACATTTAGAACACGTAGAGAGATAACAAATTATTTTCGGGATGAGCCAATAATTTATTGACTATAAAAATGGTTTAATCAAAATTGGTACCTATAAAATATTGAATAGCAACCAGTCACTATCACGCATATCTCGACCCTACTAACTGAGATCCTTTTGCCCACAGTACCCAGGCCGCCTGCCCAACGACCTGATGCAGCTGGAACTGAGGTCCATCACGTATGAAGAGTGCAAGGAGGCACACAAGAGTATCAATGCCGTATTCGAGACCCAGATCTGTGCGATGACAAAGGCTGGAGAAGGGGCTTGTCATGTAAGATATTCCTAACTCCATTATTTGAAATCACACTCGGAATACCTGACCAATCGCTGTAGCCGTAGTAGTAGGTTGTAAGTTGCGTTGGCGTGTAGGCTGTAAGGCTCTGCCACGCGCTGTGGTTGTCGGTTTCGAAAATAACAACTCACAAATCCTCGAGAAGTTCACTCTAAAGGATGTAACCACATTCTTCAGATATCCATAGATTTCCCCGTAACCTTGTAAAAAGTACTCCAACCCGAATTTTGGCCATGGCAATCAATCTCAGCGGATGAGCGTGATAGATATTATAGTGCACAAGACGTGTGTGCGCAGACGCAGGTGCACTCTATCTTCTCACTCTTTTTGTCCGATGGGGCGGCAATCGGACACGACCGGAGAGAGATCAGGAACAGGACCAACGGCTTAACGTGCTTTCCGAGGCACGGGCTTATCACACCGCCAACTTCCAAACTTCCGGGCTGTTACTAGAAATTCCCAATGGATAAACCTAATAACACTGCCCAACCCGAGAATCGACCCCACGCTCAGCAGTTGAGCAGTCTCGCTTACGACCTCGAGACCAACGGAACAATTCGGGGTTGTAACCTTGTACACTGAACATGAATTTGTTGTTATAAAGCCAATGCCTATAATGTAGTCCTGGAAACAAAAGTAACGCCTTTCGTACCGCGCATGAAAACAGACGAAGCAGTAACTCTTCGTAGAACAATACAACATCCTACAAACTGTATTGTTTATCAATATTCCAGGGAGACTCCGGTGGTCCATTGGTGAGGGAAGGTCGTCAGATCGGCATCGTGTCGTGGGGCATACCCTGCGCTAGAGGCAAGCCAGATGTCTACACAAAGGTAACACCGTCCTAGTTCTAGACGCAGAGTTGATAGTGGTGAAGATGAGATAGTTTGGTACAGACGCCAGCACATCAAGCTACCCGAAACTGTCAAATTTTCCCAATCAACTTTGAACCTTATGATTTAGCAATTAAGTTGAAAATCTATTAAAGAAATTTGACGATTGTAGTAGCTTCATGTGCTGGCGTCTGTACTTATTGTGAAATAGTTTTGAGGGAATTGAGGGGTTGGTGTCACAAAAATATTACTACAGTATTTTATCTCACGAAGCGAATCGCGCTTTACTTTTGGTTACCAAGTATACGCTGTGAATATGTATGTAAATGCAGGAGATCTCGGTACCGTCCGAGACAATGACAAAATTGGAAGTGTGTTTGTGTGAGCATTACGTGCAGACGGTACTCGTCAGCGTGTTTGTACACTTGGTTAACACATGTAAAGCGCGAGTCGCTTCAAGACATAAAAATACTATACATATAAATGATTATTATTATGTTACGTGAAGGATTAATCCTCCTGGCATAATTCTCACACTCGCTACTTCAGCTTACATTCCGGAAAAAAAATCTTAAAGATATCCTGCGTAAATCTGAAAGCTGACAGTCAAAGATCTTAGGATCACTCTAGAGAAATCCACAAACAAATGTCTCTCGCTCAAAAGCAATACGTGGCAGCGGAGGCAAACGACTGCCACCACCCCTATCCCTATTTACACCGTCTCTTGTCTCCTCAGGTGGAAGCCTTCATTCGCTGGATAGAGAAGACATTATATGATGATGATGAAGACCACGTGAAGTACATCCACAACCACAAGCATCAACGAAGGACCAATAGACATTGAGCTGAACTACTTGTGTAATGTTATTGTATGTACAGAATATTATAGATATGCAAATAATAATCGAAATTATTGCGACAGATTTTTGTTTTTCGTAATTTATGGAGACGCAGTTTTATTCTAAAACGAGCTGACCCAACAGACGTAGTCCCAGTGGCGGATTTACACATTTGCCGCCAGTTAAGGAGGCTATTCAAATTTTGCCGCCCCTACCGACCTCTACAATAATGTCCCATGTCTTTTGTATACTGCTTCGACACCCTTAAAAGATTTTTAAAGATCGGCAACAATGATCAAATCTACGGTAAAGCCTGAATTTAAGAATTCACTTTATTTATTCTTTACAAAAAAAAAACATGTTAGGTATATAAATATTAATCTTTTTTAATTTCAGTAAGACATATTTGTTATTCCCAAATTTTCTGCCGCCCTAGGCTCCAGCCTTCTTTGTTAATAAATCCGCCACTGCTGCGTAGTCCTGTCCTTTGAATTATTTATACAAAACGCCCGTACTAAAAAGGGCGTTCAGTGTTTCCCAATTTCGAATTTTCCAACTTTTCGGGCAACGTCTCCAATTTTTGTTTTCGTAATTTGCACTAAAAGAAACATTTAAAAAAAAAACATAACCAAATCGGTCCAGCCGTTATAAACATGCGCTTACCATAGATGCAATCATAGCGACTGTTGTCTAGAAACCACAAGAGCTCAGCACATATCGCGTCTAGGAAAAAAGTTAAGAAAGAGAAAATAAAACACGTACTTTTTCTATAGAAAATCTGCTATATTAAAAGCATGCATAAATCTAATATCACAGCAGTCTATCGCGACTGTCCTTTCTTTAAAACACATTAATAAATCATTAGTATTAATTACACAATACAACATTTTAAAATAATTATCAAAATGTACCATTTATCTCCGTATTTACTAATTCACCATAATTAGCAATAATTAAAAATATACATAAACTAAATAAGCCCACTTACGGGCAATTTTTTTTCGCGCACTGTATTGTCAACGCACTGCCCAGCGCCAAGAGTTGAAAATCTAGTGGGCGATAAAATCCCGCCGCGATATTTTTACGTCTGTGCGAACGTGGGCTTAGTGCGGTTATGCACGGGCGCGTTTTTCCCGCTGGGATTATTTTTCGCGCACTGGATTTTCAACGGTCTGCTTAGCGCCGAGAGTTGACAGTCCAACAATACGTTTTTTATACGGGCTGCAATGAGCTCCGTTGGGATTCTCAGGGTCAATACTGAGAGCTGAAAATCCAGTGCGCCATAAAAAATCGCCCGTGCCGTAGCTGGGGTAATGGTGAAATAGTAACAGACTTTACTCTCGCTACAGTATACAAAAATATTAGTTTTAAAATACCTACTATAGTATACACAACTTGTTAATTCACAAAACTAATTCTTGAAAGGACGTACTTATAATTTTTCTAGTAGTTCCGTACTTACAATAAATTTGTTACTCTTAAAATATTAATTATCCTTTCTCTTTAAAAATGTATTTTTCCACGATCCTACACGACCTACACAAATCACCCTTTACTTAGATCCCACAATATAAGTCACATAGGTACCTACCTAATTTAAAAATGCACTGTTTCTAGTTTAACTTAGAATAACGGCAGGCTTATTCTGTAACACAATTTTATTCAGAACTAGCTGACCCGGCGAACGCCGTGCCGCCTCAAAATCCAAAAATACAAAATTTATGAGAAAATAAACTACCTATCTTAATTTTTATCTTCGTGAATTTTTAACCCCCGACGCTAAATCGACGGGGTGTTATAAGTTTGACGTGTCTGTGTGTGTGTGTGTGTGTGTCTGCCTGTGGCATCGTAGCTCCCGAACGGATGAACCGATTTTGATTTTGTTTTTTTGTTTGAATCGGTCCAAGATGGCCGCCGCCACAAAATGGCAAATTACATATTTTTTCACAACTTCCTCAATATAGGTATCAAGACTAAAACAGATAAATTCATATGGAAGTCGGGGGACCGTTCTGTGGAACACCTTCAATTCTAAGAGGTCCCCCGACTGCTATATGAGTTTATCTGTTTTAGTCTCGTTACATAAATTCTTTAAGTCGGGGGTTTTTAAATTATGTTATCCTTTTCCAAATACATTTAACCGTCGCGTGGAAGGTTTTTTAAAAAAATTTAATTTTAACCTTTTTTGTTCTATTTGTGGCAACTTTTTCGTTCATACAATTTTTTTATTATTATTTTGTGACGGTGGTTATTTAAATTTTTCATCGTGAATGTTTTTATAGTTGTTCTGTTATTCGGGTCGGAGACAAATCCAACAAATCAAAGATTATAAAAATCGGTCCAACCGTTCTTGAGTTATAAATGATGTAACTAACCCGCCTTTGTTTTATTTATATAGATAGATAGATGTCATATCAATAACAATTTGGTATGACACTTGACATTTGCTTTCAAGCAAATGTCAAGTGCAAGGGCATCGAAAGCCACATTTAGTTCGAAGTACTTTTGAACGCTTCATTTGTTTCTATCTCGCCCTCGGCTTATTTTGAATTGTTATTTTCTTAGTATTTGATGTATTCTGGACGCTTTTAACACGTACGTCTTTTTTAAATCTTTCTCACATATAATTATAAATTCAACATTAATGGTGTAACTAATATTTTTGTAAAAATATTTATTGAAAAGAGTGTCCATGGAGTTTCTTGCCCGTTCTTCTCCATAGGTACCTACGCTTTGGAATTGGCAACTAGCTTCATATTTTCTGACTGACCGACTTCTTGACAATTCAAAAATGCCTGTAAATGGCTTAATTGAAATAAATGCCTTGAGTTTGAGTTTTTTGAGTTTGCCCTAGGATTGAATGGGCATGACATTACGATTATAAATGATTTATTTTTGTAAGTAGGTTTGTACAAACACTTTTACACGTCAATCATGTTTTTTTTAAACTAGATGAGTTCGGCGATTCCTATCTGACTACTCTGAGAAGAAAGGCCGAAACAAACTCAGAGGTGTCTCTTGTCCAGACATAATCTTGGTCAGTTTAAAATTATGTTACACGATTACCCTTCTAATATGAAAATTATTTTCATGGTTTTCAGCCAAAGTTTTCAGGGATATTTTTTTATTCATAACGGGTGTAAAAATATGCTTAGATAACAAAGCCGAGAGTCACTTGTGCTCCTTGTACCATACACACCTGGGAACATTTTGGTCATAATTCCAACTTTTACTCACGTTTTTTTACGGAAACAGGTTTTTAGTGTTATAACACAACTTTAAATACTCCCACGGGTCTTGTACAGCACTAATATGTCAACACTTGGCAACTTTCAATTGCGATTTTTTCGTAAAATGACGAATGCAACGTTGAAATACGACACTTTACATAAATCTATGGGTTGAAAATACTATGTTCGTAATAACATAAAATTTCATGACATAATTTCAATAATCAAAAATTAATAAAGCCAAGTGTATACATACTTATGCTCGTGACTGTACATACACCCATAATCACAATGTTTTGCGTGTTAACGCACGCAAAACAAAGAAAATTTTCCAAGGTTCCCACCAATTATTTTTGTACAGTTACTTATTTTAATGTACAGAATGCATAGCTGACAGCTATGTAATGGCTCTTTTTACCGCTTGTATAACAGCAGTACAAATAAAAATAATTCCGAGTTCAAACTGATAGAATGCAGCTATTTATACAGTCTTATCACTCATTAAGAAGTTTATCACCACTTTTCATAACAAACCCACATATTAAATCAATAAAATGGTGCGAATTTTAATCATTACTTAAAAATTACCTTTGTCCAATCCAAAGGTACTTAAAAAACGGTTAAAATCAATATCCTTAGGTCTGAGTTCACCATGATTCAAACCACACCGGTTAGGAATTTAAACAGTTGGCTTGTGTCAAATTTCCTAAGGAAATTTTTGTCTTCGCCTTAAAGCTTTGCACCCATCTTCCAATCACCCTGTAGAACTGATTAAATATTTAATCAGTTGATTTAAATGTTGGTGAACACAAGGCTAAATCTTACTTTCTACACAGGCTTGAATTGAGTTTTAAATTTCATCAAAAATTTGGAGCAAAATTTTCAGACTTCACAATTTCTTACAGCATTTCCAGAATATAGATGGATACAACTACAATTAATATTCTTAAACGAATCCATACATAATCGAAGAACTCTTGAACATCTTCATTGAAAATATAATCATAGATTTCATTGTCTACGCTCTCCGTGCTATTTTTCGAACCAAAACCATAACTATTTTTCAATTTGTTAGTAGCATCTTTACCAAAAATACCAAAGTTCATAACATTTTGGCTATCAACAATTTCTAATGTCACCTGATGAGGAATTCCGTTGACGTTTGTTTCAAATTTGAAATTTTCAGTTGGCAGCACTGTCGCTGATTGGATGATGGGGTACTGGGAGTTTTGTTTCGTGAAGTTGGCAGTGATGGAAATGCTTTCGAAGAGAATGTTTGATTTTTCAGATCTGAAACAAGGATAATTATTTATTACTCTATTGTAATTCAAAAACAATTTATGCAATTGTAGAAAGGGTTTGCTCCACTGGCAAGCGGCTCTTCGAGAAACATGCCCGGCCCACCGCCACTTCAGTTTACTCTGCAGCTTACTCTGCAAGCTATGACCGACGGACCTTAGACTTTAAAAATGTGGTGTGGTGGAAACAGGCTGAATGCGGAAGGCCGAGGACAGAGTGTTGTGGCGCGGCCTGGGAGAAGTCCAGCAGTGGACTGCGATTACCCGAGTTAATTTAATCTGAAAATGAAATCCAATCTATTAAGTAAAGTTGTTTATGTGACTTACCCTGATACAAGGCAGATCTGAGTACCAATATTGTTTTTAGCAATGAAGGGACGGATGCCGTTAAATGCTGCTAAACTGTAGCTCACTTCAGGCTTAGTACCTGAAAAGAAGAAGGAAAGATATTACCACATTCGAATTAAAAAGTGTGCCCTTCACTGTTATCGCGATGGAACTTGCAGTCTTCAAAGTCAAGTGACGTTAACCAGTTGGTCCCGGCTGTCATTCGTAGAGCCTTGACAGTCGTTACGGGTAGTCAGAAGCCCAAAAGTCTGACAACCAGTCTTACCAAGCAGCATTGTGTGTGTATGTGTTCAGTAACTGGATTGTCGAGGTCAGATAGGGACTCGCTCCATGTAAAATACTGGTATTCAGCTGCATTCGGTTAGACTGGAAGCCGACCACAACATAGTTGGGAAAAGCTAGGTAGATTGATTGAGAGTGAAGTGACATGAGAATCACCATCAATAGAATAAAGACTTGCCAATAACAATTGACATCAGCATTTGCCACCCACAGCTTCTTTGGAGACTACAGACGCTCATTACTCCTAAAGTAATATAATAATCATCGTGGTTGTCAGACAGAACCTTGACCGCAATTTCGTCAACATATTTACCAACAGGATGATTGCGTAACACACTTCAATTTGACAGTTCAACAATATTCACTGCATTATTTATGTTGTAGAGCAAACGATTTTTTCAAACTTATGAAGTAACTGATTAGGAATTTCTTTCAAAATCTTTCGGAATATGAAGTGTGTATAAATATGTAGATAATTTTTGTAAAGACTCCGGCACACTAATTGTGTAAATTAGGGTATTCGTAGGTCTTACAAAAAACTATAGTTCTCATTCCCCGCATAAAATTAAAAAGGTCGAAAAAATGGATAGGACTTTACCTGGAGAGCCAGTCTTGACATAAAAATCGCAGCAGAAGCTCCTATGGCAGACTGTCTGCTTGTAACCCTTGGAGCTGGCTTCAAGATCCAGCTGCTTAATGACGTACTGACTCAGGTCTTCACCGGGGAAGCTGAGAGTCGATGGTACCACAGGTGCATCTGAAATTAAAGAATTACCTTTAATATTGGAAGGACAGCTAAGCCTAAACAATTTACTAAGGATATATGTAGTTATGTAATGTGTAATGACAGTTTAGCAAACGGTGTTGAACGTGGATGGGAAGATCTTGACCCTTGCCAATCTCGCTCTTTCATACAATTAGGTACACAGTGACATGTAACATGGTGATTGCCAATAGGATAGTAAAATTTTCTCACAATCTTCAACGATTGAAATCTCAACAAGCAAGAATAAATACATAAGTATTAAATTTGCTAAATTGACTACAATTTTTCTGAAAAATAAGTAAAAGCGGCCAATTATTATTGCGAGTGGGACTCGTACACGAAGGGTTCCGTGCCACTGTTCTATGATCGTTATCGAAGTATCGAACATCATACGATGCTCACGCGACGCGGCAAACGATAAACTTGGGAAAACATGTTTGTAATCAAATGTATGAAAACACGCCTTGACGTGCTCAGATTAGGATTAGTCATTTCAGTGATTAGGAAATATGTGTTGTATCTTATTTACCTACGTCATTAATATATTTTCCAGTTCTTTTTGTAAGAAGTTGGACTTCGCCTGTAGCTTAAAAATCACCAAGATTTTCTCCTCAGAGATTCTCCTGTAGCCTTAAAATCGCCAAGATTTTCTCCTCAGAGATTCTCCAGTAGCCTTAAAATCGCCAAGATTTTCTCCTCAAAGATTCTCCTGTAGCCTAAAAATTGCCAAGAATTTCTCCTTAGAGATTCTCCTATAGCCTAAAAATTGCCAAGATTTTCTTCTCAGAGATTCTCCTGTAGCCTGAAAATCGCCAATATTTTCTCCTCGGAGATTCTCCTGTAGCCTAAAAATCGCCAAGATTTTCTCCGCAGACATTTTCTCTTGTAGCCTTAAAACATACACCCGAATAACAGTACCTAGCGCCCTAATTGCGTAACTAATCCATTGCTTCATATGTGCGAATTTGCCTTCTTAACAATGTAAATAACGCAATGAATGTTGCTATTGAACTGTTAAATTTACAGACATTGCTACTGTTAGTGTGTAACGCAATGAGGGTTTTCTGAAATGACGTTCGCTAGGTGGCAGTACTAACACGTCAGGTCCAGGCATCTGTCAAAGAGCCTATATTTTCTTTAGTCATGACTGAATGATGAACGAATGAATGAATCAAATGATGAACGTCATCATATATTCTATATTGGAAGACCTCTTGTCACAGTGGTGCCAACTGGTGTCGTAAATTTTGACGAAAACCCTCATTATCCCGCGGGTTCCTTCTGGAGCAATTGGTTAATAAGTAATGACGTTGTTGCATCATGATTCGTTCGAAATATTATTTCAAATAATGCACATTTAAATCGGTAATTATAATGAATCTTCGAACTTTGACCGGACGATGTTATTGGCACAAATCGAGGAAGCATGTTCTATCAACACATTCATTTATACTTCTATCAACACATTCATTTATGCCAGATCGACCGATCATTACCATAATTATTGGGTCGGTTATAAATGAATGTGTTGATTGATGTGTTGATTGTTTCTAGATTTTATATATTATTGTTTTGTCTCCTTTACTCTTTCACACTGGGTCTACATCTCTCTATTTATTGTCCTATCGCAGGTATGCTGGAAGAGATTTCTTATGAAATAAGCATCACCTTTGTACCTTTTTTCTGTTGTTTTTTTTCTTGTCTGTTTATATATAATTAGGTATGTGTGTACACAAATGGTAAAATAAAATAAAAATATTGATAAAAAGAAAAAAACAACTACCGCTGCGATCAACCGACCAATCTAAAAGTACCTACATTTATTGCAAGCACGAATTGGGTTGAAAATGATGCATGATTCACCTATAATGTTTCCAATGCTAGGACACAGGACACACAGGCCTCCTGGTGAGAGGGAGTGGTCCGTAATACACCATGCGGGCCCAGTACGGGTTTGGTAGACGTCACTGACTTCGAATTTATGGTTCTAGGACATGACGGTTCACGATGTAATGCACACATCTCACGATGTAATGTAATGAAAAGAATGAGCATTCCCTGAAGTACTGAAAATGACCTGGAAAATCTTACCATTTCCGCCTTTCTTGTGTAGCTCAGCGACTGACAGTTTTCCAGCTCCAGTCTTCAAGCCAGCTTTTCCAGAATAAATTCCAGAAGTAGAAACAAGGTTAGCGTTGGTGACATAGGACCAAGATGACGTGAACTGGGCAGCTGTAACAAAAACATATTTGCTTATAATCTCTGCAATACCTTCATTACACTTAACTGCCCCGTTAGTCTCGTGGTTGCAAGCACGACTGCTAAGCGTGGGGACTAGGGGTCGCAAACCGGGATACCGAATTTCGAAAATACCGGAATACCGGGCCAAATTTAGGTCTAATTAATACCGGTATTCATTTCACAAAAACCGGGATATTCGGTATTTTCGGTTTTAGTAAAATAAATAAAAAACAAATACAAATAGAAAAAGTTACGCGCCATTTAATTCAAATTGCATGTTTTATGAGAATTTTTTATTTTTATGTTTTATGAGAATTAATTAGAAGTGCATTTTCTTGGTTCGTTGTTTGTTTTGTTTATGTTGAGACTGTTGGGAGATGTTTAAGTTTGATAAACATTTTATTTTTAGAACTGATTCCTAGTAGGAATCCTACTTCCTAGTCAAACACTACATTTAATTAAAGTATTTGAACTAGTTAACCAGTTACCTAAGTTATTTTAATAAAGGAATAAACGGGCATTTAGTATTAGTAAATTATTGCTAAGAACTAACTGATTGATTACCAACATATCAAATAATAAACCTTGTGTCAATGAATATTTTGTTTTATTTAGAAGATAAATTCATTTAGGTTAGGTACCTATCCGAAAACTAACTTTATTATACTGAATTTGCTAACTTTAGCTTAATCCCGGAAATATCGAAAATACCGGATTATCGGTATTGGTCTGGAGCCAATACCGAAAATACCGGTTTTGCTTAAATGATTCGGTATTGCGACCCCTAGTGGGGACCTGGGTTAGATTCCCAGGTTTGCGAAAGTGTTATTGGATTTTCCATTAGGATTTAAAAATTTACTCCTATTCCAAAACTTACCATTCAAGAAAGGCACCTCAGACTGCCAGTCTCCCGTCATGACGAAGTTCTTCACACCCTTCAAATGCTCTTCATCATACAGAACTACATCCTCCTCCATAAGGACTCCGAAAGTCACTCCGAAATCTGTGGTAAACGTCACCAGGTCGGAGTCTGATGTCGTGCAGTTGGCGACACCGTTTTGATGCTTTCTGGAACTGAATGTTTGAAAGTTGATATTAGATAGATTTGGATCAAAGAAACGATGCATGGACTGCGTAAAAGATGATATGGCTAGAAAGATATGGCGAGATGACGACTAAGGCTGCTTTCACATTAGGAGGTTAGCAGCGCGGCAGAAGCAGGATGCCTTCACATCATAAGAACAGCCGCGCGGCAACCGCACCCAGTTTAGATCAGTGTAGTGCAAATAATTTCAAAAATGGATTCTGACGGAGAAACATTGTTGCTCCTGCTTTTGAATGTTTTGATAGTATTGTACTCCAGCTCATCGCAGACTGAGTGCACGCAGCGGGCGCTTCTGTTTATAATATTATTGAGGTATGAGGAACAGAATGTAAAGTACACTCGACCTTCATAGCAAAGGGAGGATCCTCACGGGTGTTGTGTCTGGCGGGCAACTGCCCGATGATTCATGTCGGGGCGTTGTATATTTATGCTGGTTGCGCGGTAAACTCTGCTTGCGAGATGCAGGATTTTGCGTGTCGCCAGTACGGCGCGTAGTTCGCATGTAGCGTTGCAGATACCGCTACAATATGAAACTGACGCATGGCGCGTCCGTCGTGTGATTGTCGCACTGCTAATATGAAAGCGGATAGAGAAGTATGGAAGAAAAAGACATGCTGCACCGACACCGAATAAATTGGGATAAGGAAAAGAGAATGATGATGATTAGATAGAGATAGAATAATACAGTTGGCAGGGATAGCGATGCGCAACCTATTACTATGAATTAAGTAGATGATTCTGAATTCTCTGCGTTGAAATTTTGATTTATTCCCGTCTGACATGGATCCTCTGCTAGTAATGATTCTGTTTTCGTAGGTTATAAAAAAAATTGCTGTTCCATACATTTTGACCACATAGGTATTGTACTTTTCTATGAAACAGCTATTTTTGAAGTGAAAACTTCTTTAGCGGCGTTGTACACTTTTTTTGTAATGGGTAAAAAATGTTAAACTCGCGTCAGGACACGTGACCTGCGGTGCTATTCTGTAAAAATCTCACCGTGAAAACTTAGGTGAAGTGAGCGTGGAGTGAGCTGTCAATTGTGTCAATTCCTAGCAAAGCCAAACTCACTTCACTTAAGTTTTCACGGTGAGATTTTTACGGAATCGACCAGCTGATCGAAAATTCGTAAGACGGATGGCCGTAGCCGGTACCTACTGCGCATGTTTTGTTTATAAGACGATTCACAAAATACACACGTAATTGTTCAAGTTTTCACTTCTGTCGGCACTCCCGGAGTGCCACTGTTTTTTATAACCGACGAAACATTTCTACGCTAGGGGTCTACAATCATGTGCTAAATTCATGGATACAGTTTGCGTGTCGATGGCTTGCCACCCTGTAAAATGCTTTATTGTACAGACGCCAGCACATCAAGCTACTACAATCTGTCAAATTTCTTTAATAGATTTTCAACTTTATTAGAAAAGCATAAGGTTCAAAGTTGATTGGGAAAATTTGACAGTTTCGGGTAACTTGATGTGCTGGCGTCTGTACCTAAACCAAAGTTTTCATCATCATAATCAGCCTATAATGTTCACACAGCCACCTCTTTCTGTGGGAGGGAGTGGGCCGTAATCCACCACGCGGGCCCATGTATTCAAATTTTTGATTCTAGGATATGCCGGTTTCCTCACGATGTTTTTCTTCGCCAGTTTGAGAGTAGTGTGGTGTGGAAATATTTTACAAAAAGTGCCTGCTTGGCTTTGAACCTACCCGTAAGTCGCGGCCATTACCAATAGGCCACCGACGGATATCGAGGGCCACCACTGCTCGTCCTAAACCAGTTAAATTATCATATTCAAAAACTATGTCACAGTAGATAAATACCTAATGATAACATGGAAAAGTTTAAAAGATAATATTATAATCTGAGTACCATAAGACATCGTTATCTGCATTGCAAGTGCACTAATTACGAACAAAATTTATTTATTTATTAATATTTATAAAATAGTTATTAACATGAGAGCGCTTTACTTCGTGTAAATTATTAATTCATCACCACTGTTCTCAAAACGGTTGAAGGAAAATATGGTGAGGAAACCGGCATGTACTAGAACGAAAAATTTGAAGGCATGTGACATCTACAAACCCGCGCTGGGCCCGCGTGGCAGTCCGTCTCACTGAGAGGAGGCCTGAGTCCCGCAGTGGAAACATCAGAGGCGATTGTGCTACCCTGTCTTTGCTACAATGTGAGTGTACTGTGTAGGTACCTCTGTCTAATGCTATAATATGTATACTCGGCACAACCGAGCATCCATATCGAATATGTGTAAATATATATTCCGGAAAAAGCCGCTCGGCATAGACGACGTAATTGTACCCGAACATGATTTAGCGCGGGTAGATGCCGAATATGCATAGTTCCTTCGGGTCGGCTTTGTGGTGCAACAAATACCGCCGAATCGAAAGTGCCGACTCGAACAACGGCAGCACTGTGTAAAAGCTACGAAATACTTACACAGCAACAATGGCTCCTTTTCTATCGAACACCAGGGTGCTCCTCACCATCTCATATCCCACCTGGCACATTACTTTCTCATACAAATGCACCACCACATATAACCCTGCTTGTCTGGACGCCTTCGATACCACGCTTATCACCTGAAACAAAATAATTACGTCGTTTAGTAAATAAATATTGTTTCTTTTATAGAACTCAAACTCTTTATTATTTATTTAAGGCACTGATTTAAAGAGGCAGTTGTAAATAGCGGTTTTGGTAAATTAAAATTATAAATAACACGTTTAATAACTAGTTCAGCAGTTAAAACTAAGCAGTAAAGTAAACAAAAGTGAGTAATAAAAAATAATTAAATGGATCAGTGAATATATAATTGAGCAGGAAAATAATTAAATGGGCGGAAAAAATTATTAAACGAGCGGTTACGTGTGGGCACTGTGGGCAGTAATAAATCGGAATTTGTTGGTAAGAAAAGCAATTATATAAACAATAAGGTGGTAAAGTAGTTTTCGAGATATAGCAGTGTGACGGACGGACAGACGGACCAAGTCGCACCATAAGGGTTCCTTTTCCTTTCTGCACATCATCAGGCGGGAGGAAACGCCCGGGTGTCACCATTGCCAGGATCGCCCAGAGGACACGGTAGAGCAGCAAACTATGAGTCTCTAATCAATCACTCTAATTCTCATACGCTCGCTCTTGCATTCTATGTCGACATAGCCCCGCTTCGCGGGGCTCCTATTTCTATGTAAAGGGTTTAAAGTAATCTAACCAAACCTAAGCTCGGGGTGGACACCCCGAGCTCGTTAATAAATATGTTTACGGAAACTTTGTATTTTTGTCGTTCATAAATATGTTTACGGAAACTTAGTATTTTATTGCCGAGCTATTTATCGAACCGCTCATTCCATCATTTTTACCGCTCATTCAGTTATTGGACTGCTCAATTATTTTTAGAATTGACATTGTATGATAAAATAACCGACTAATTGATTTTTTATTATTGTCCATGTTTTACTGTCGCAATAATTGATCAACCGTCATTAAATTAAATAACTGCTCAATATGTTTTTCAACTGATCATAATAACATCTCGAATATTTAAATAACAGCTCAAAAAATTAGTTCCCTTTATTTAACACAGGCACTTTCGAATTGTCAAGAAGCAGTCATTCAGTTATTCCCATTCCAAAACGTAGATCTATATGGAGAACAACGGGCAAGAATCTCCAAGGAATCTGTAATTTATTCCTACTACGCTTTGGAATGGGCAACTAGCTTCATCTTTCTGACTGGCCGACTCCTTGACAATTCAAAAGTGCCTGGGGAAACGCCACGGTAGCCACGCGGTGAAATTCAAATTTTGATTTTTACAATTGGCAGGTCAGCGTCAGGCTTCATGTTGAACAATATAAGTAATTATTATGATTCGCGACCGTAACAAGTACATATTATGTATTTACAGCTATACAAGAATAACTCTTGCTGTGGTCAACACATTACCAAATCAGCAAGAATCGTAGTGGAACTGAATACCCAGAGCCCGATGGTCGCACTGAAAGTCGAGCCTGAAATAGACCTGCCAATACCTTTCATAATAGCATGCAAGTAGTTGCATGTCCTATACCATTGTCTTTACCATTAATCATAAAGTTGTTATGAGAAAATGCAACCTACTTACACGCCAATTTGTAAGCTATTTCTTGGCACGTGGTGAGGAGGGAAGAAACACGTGATTATAAATGTTGACAGATGGAGAGGGAGAGGAAAGCCAAAGAAAAGACGGATGTATTGTCTGAGGAATGATATGAAAGGGAAGGGAGTGAATGAATGCGTGGCGGTTGACAGAGGAGAATGGAAGAACAAAACGTGTTGCGCCCAATGAATACTTATCATTGGGTGCGCCAATCCCAGATAACATCGGACAAGGGTAGAGCGATTTTTCGAACCTCGATTCATAACAAAAAAAAAGGACTTTCTATACAAAAGTCCACAGCATGCATTTATTTATGTTTAGGTAGCAATTTACCTGAGTCTGTCTGCTGTGTCTACGTGACGTTGCTCGCGCATGCGTCAATAGTTGGGGTAAGCTTCGTTAGAGCGAGAAAGAGCAACAACAATGTACATTTCGGCTTGCGTTAGACCGAGATGGAGTATATAAGCACGTGGGGATTGCATGGTCGGGAAGCTTTGTAAAGCATGTGCTACACGGTTTTAAACGGCGGTTTGAAACAGAGGTTTAAAACAGTGTAGATAGTCATTTTATGCCAAATTTCGTTTGACCTTTAAACACCCTTGGCAGCAAGGCTTGCGTTTGAAACCACTGGAAGAAGCGTTGGTTTAAAACTTGTTTGAAACCGTCTAGCCGCTTGTTTAAAACCTCGCGAACGACAGTCACGTTGCAGCGGCGAGCGCAGGCAGACGCACTCGACGATGCGACGACATTCTCAAAATGGCACGGGAAGAAAAAGAACGAGAAGTAGTTACAGAACTAGAAGAAGTAGAATTAGTTGGTAGCAGAAGTAGTTCGTTCAGCAGAATAAATGCTATACATGGTGGCTCATTAATTTTAGTAAGTAACCAGCTCACATTTAAAGATCGTAAAGATATTGTGAGCCTATCTGTTGAGCGTACAGTTGAAATTGCCTGGATAGAATTGGAGCACTCTATTGTATTAAGTGTGTATAGACCACCGTCAGGATTGTATAACTGCTTTGAAAAGATAATGTATGAAGTGTTACACAGGATTTGTAACTCAAACAAGTCCGTTATCATTTGTGGTGATTTTAATGTAAATTTATTAGAAAACTCAGGTTCTTGTACTAAAATTTTAAGTCTGTTTCAGTCCTACAATCTTGTAAACCTATTTTTGGAGCCCACAAGAATAACCCCAACTAGTGCCACATGCCTAGATAATATTTATACAGATATTATACCTAGCCACAAAGAAATTATAAATTTACTAGATTCTGATCATTGCGGACAAAGGATTACTATTCAAAATTAAATAAGTTCATATGACTAAGGGTTAATCTCTCCTTTAACCATCGCTTCATCCATATTATTTTTTTTCTTTCTTTCTTTTCTTCAATTGCACACAAAAGAGCAAGACACTTTGCCTGCCGGGTCAGCGGGATTGTCCGAAAGGGTTACCGCTGGCCCGGAACATAAAGGGCGAAGGAAGGAACACGGGTGGGTTTTAGTCAGTAAGAGTCTGACACTCCCTTCCGCTCCACCCAGAGCGGGAGGAGTCATTTGATGATTTCTCATCCTGAAAAAAAAAAAAACACCCCAACTTTTTGTTCTTTAGATAGGTAAGGCGCCATGACGTCGTTGTAGTGAATATACGGTGCGAGCGTAGAGACGTCCTATTCACGCAACGTTCTATAAAACACTGATGGTTTTAAACATGTTTTAAACCGTGTAGCCGGCAAAGCGCAAATCTGTTTTTTCTGTTTCAAACCGCCGTTTAAAACCGTGTAGCACATGCTTAAACGTGATTTGTTGTTGCTATGGCGGGTTCATATTGATCGTTGCTACGCCAACGATTTTTTACTACCTACATTTATAAACTTAATTGATGTACTTAATTAAAATCGATAGATTTTCGTCACGGCCGTAGGTAGGTACTTATTTAAAATTTATTGTATGCCGTAAAATTGTTAGCAAAAAAAATTGTTTTTTTTTAAACTTACCTCATCATAGTTATCTGTAGATCCTGTTGGCTCCAGCGGAGGCAAAACCAGAATATCAATGCCCTGAAAATAAAATTTTTAAAGAATTTTATATCAAGGTATGATATTTGTTCCGGAATGGATTTTATTCAATTAGGTAGGTACTAAAAATATGACACGCAGCTGTAAAGCATACAAATTCTTTTAATACCTACTTACAGAGGACATCAAATCTTCAAACCTAAAGTAATTTTAGTATTCAAGGGAGCGCGGGAATCTCAAGAATTACGGTCATGCATGAGACGGTCATTGACCTATCAGCTGATCAACGCGTGGTGTTTATTTACAAAGATGTTCCGAATTTTTATTTCCACGACTGCACGGCGGCGTGGTTTTAACGTGTCATAAGACTATGGTTTTTTCAAAATTTGAATTTTGTCGTTTGGGTCGTGTTGCTTGTCTAAAAGGCATAATCAGTCGATTCGCACAAATTTACTCGCCTGAAACGGAAGAATTGTCACGTATAAAATAATGTAATATTTTTCTATTAGGCGACTCGCACGAAGTAATTTATTTGTGGGCGAGTCGACAACTCCAAAAATATGTAATTAGGCATTTGGCACCATTTTGAATTTTATGCATATTTTATAAATAAATAATATTATGATATATAATAATATATTTCTGAGTTAATATGTGCGAATCGACAAATAAGCCGTCAAAAAAAGTCCTCCGAAAATAAATCGTGTGACTTGTGAACTATTGCTTTGAAATTAAAATAATGAATGCTAGAAGGTTATCTTTGTTTTTTTCTTCTGCGTGTATAAATGTGTGTTACGTAAGAATGTTTGGAAAACATTGTTATCGTACCTAACATAAAATGCTTGCGATCAGTATCAGGACACAGGTGTATCAGGACCTATTGAGGGGTCTGGAGAAGTAGGTAATTCTTCACTAAGACGTACGGGGAAAGTACTTTCGAATAGTACGATTATTCAGTTAGCATAGTTAGTTCCACTTATTGCCGCGGGACTTATTTCGTGGGCCGGACTCTAGTGAGTAACCATCGCAGCGGGGTAATTGCGTTACACACATAAAATGGCAATCGTTCGCAACGCCTTTCATTTTAACATCCATTGCTTCATAGATTTGAAAAATTCGTCTGCTCAACGACGTAACTAACGCAATGAACGTGGCTGGACTGTCAGAATGAAAGACATTGCGATCAATTGCCATTTTTTGTGTTACACTTACACAATTAATTTGCGCATCAATCACGTAAACAATTGTCAAAATTGTCGTTGCCCTTAAAATGAACGGAAAAAGCAACTAAAATTGCTGTCATACATAGATATAGCTCTCTGAAGTTTTCGTGCACATGGAAAGGTAGCCATTATTCCATTAGTAAATAGTCTATTTTTTATTCGTACGATAGCAGACAGTGCAAAGACATTTCTACATTCTCTATGACATTCTTATTTAGGTAGGTATATGACTCACCGTTTTGCCAGCATTGTGGATGAAAGGTGTAAACTCGCTTATTTCTTTGTTTTGTAGATGCAGCACACCTGCTTTGTAGGTCTAGAACAAATATTATTTTATTATGTTACTCTGAATTTGTTTGAAATACCTAACCAAGACTTGGCTGAAAATATTATTTTGTCCTAATAAGCTCTGAAATTGTGGGACCACGAGTAATTTGGTTTGTAAAAAATTACACGTTAGAATTACTGGGTAATTTCACAGTTGTTGATGAATAATTAGTAGGTTGTAACTTGAACCTAAAAATATTGTTTAAAACTTAGAATACTTGAGTGAAGATTTTTTTTTAGTTTTGAACTTTTGAAAGTCCCGTTATACTATGTATACAATGCGTGCCACGAAAGATGAGACTTGACACACCACGTGGTTTGACATGCGCAGTACATGATTTTAGGTATCTTTAGCGATATGAGGTCTGAGTGCGGGACGAAACCGGACGTCATAGGTGCGGCGAAAAGAGCGGGAGAGGCGGGGTCAAGTCTCGTCTTTCGTGGCACGCATTGTACTCTATCCAAGAACTTAAACATTGAGAAACAAATTTAAAAAAAAGCAGTGGCACTCCGGGTGTGCCGACAGAAGTGAAAACAAAACACAAATAGAATACTCTGCCATCACTCACTGACATATCGGATAGACATTAAAACCGAGTACATCCCGAGAACAGCCGAACACATCCGAAGCGGGTATTTCTTTAGTCGTCCTAAAAACAAAACACGCGCGCTGTCGTTGACTGTAACAGTGGCGTGAGTTCAATGGTTTTTTCCCATCTCAAAAAATGCCCAACGCGCCTAAAGAAATTTTCACTTCAAAGAATTGTTCCCAAAAAATATTTGACAAAAAATAATCCCATTGACAGCTTATTTATTCATGGAGTCATGCCCAATTACATCTCTGTACTTACAACACAATGCACCTAGCAGCTACAAAGGAGTTTTAATGTCACCAATATTTTTATGATGAATCTCTTTCCGAATGTAAGGGGTCGACGTGATGGTCCACGCATTCCCGTTTCGAAATTTGAATACTGGGGCGCAGGGAGATTCCTTCTCTAGAGCGAGAACGAACAACAACAATGAACGATAACGCGTGCGTTAGAAAGAGACGGAGCAACAACACGCGGGGAACGCATGATTGGGTTGGGAAGCTTTGTCTGTATGAAGGTGGTGTTAATGCATTTACAGCTTTGTGTTGCTCGATTTTATTTTTAGATTTCTATGAATAAGTATGTAATGACTTTTTTTAATGGCTTTGTTTTATTTTATAGTTTAAAATTGTGCTGTAAAACGCAGTTTACAGAGGCAATTTCGATAATATTGGATCGATCGTAAAGAAAAATGATTGAAAAAAAATTATAATATTTTATAGCATTTTCTGTTGTTAGATAAAATGCATTATTAGGATTTTGCATAATTCTCACAAAAAAATAAAAACAATTGAATAAATACAAATAGCTGTCAAAAAGAAGATGTATTACTGAATAAAGTATTTTGTTATTACTTAATTGCTTTTCATTGCCTTTCAAGGATTTTCCTTTCATGAGAAAACAACATGAAAGTTTACTTGACTTAATTTTAATTTTTTTTTTTGTTTCTACCCACCTTTTATTCTAAAAATGAGTGAAAATTACTTGACTCAACAAGTTTCAATTTAACTTCAGGTTTTTTGTTTTATAAATAACCATAATAGATAAAAAGATTAAAATCGCAAAAATAAAAAAGTCTCACCTCACTGGCCATCAAAGAATTCACACACACAAAACAAAACACTATGCTTAAAACCTTCATTGTTCTTTTTAAATCACTTGCACAAAAGAAAAAAAAATCAAATCTATTATATTTTCAAAATGGCGGGGAAACTCCTCTTAATCGTCCTTCCCAATTGGCGCGCGACGCGGTAATGCTGTGTCTGTTTTGTTTGCTTCGGAAACTCAGCCAGGGTGAATGAATAACCCTGCGTTCCGAGTTGGGAAATAATCGATTTGAGCGTGCTTAAACCCGTACCTACCGAATTAGTGTGAGCACGATAACGATGTCCAGTGAGTCGTCATAGATGACGTCATGACATGTACCATCTTGCGATAACGCCTACCATGCCTTTTATTAATATCACCGTGAGTGCTGTCAAAAATGACAGGTGTGTGTGGATGTGTCCATGTGTGTTTTGTTTGAAGTTGCATATCATATCTTAAAATTAAACTAACGTAGCATTTTCAAAATTGTGCTTCAGGCTGACAGTCGCCACCTAACCAAAGAAGAATAAATGTGGTGTTTATACAAAGAAATATTGTAATAGGTAATATCGTTTTGACATTGAGTAAGCTTTCCGAATTTTTGACAGCTCTCAGCTGTCATAATCGTAGCGATTATAGCTAATTCGGAATGCGACCTAATTGCATCTGATTGTGGCCGGTACCACGATATAATAATTTTAATGGTTTTAAAACGACAATAATAAGCCGGGTGCCATAGGTTGCGTGGTACGGATCAAAGGGCAGTAAACGGCAGTAAAGAATTTGTTATCACTTGGTTTAAATGATGTAATCTACTGTTTATCTTGCGGTAAATCGTGTGTAGATTAATGTCACAGCCTGCAGAAATAATGCAAGGTGTTACTAATACATACTATTTGGGACACTTTTCTCGGCTTCTGCGGGGTAGGTAATGAGGGTTTTCTGAAATGACGTTCGCTAGGTGGCAGCACTGGGACGTCAGGTCCAGGCATCTGTCAAAGAGCCTATATTTTCTTTAGTCATGACGGAATGATGAACGAATGAATGAATCGAATGATGAACGTCATCATATATTTTGTATTGAGAGACCTCTTGTCACAGTGGTGCCAACTGGTGTCGTAAATTTTCACGAAAACCCTCATTGCGTAACAGACTATCAGCCGGTCGATTCTGTAAAATCTCACCGTGAAAACTTAGGTGAAGTGAGTTTGTTTTTGCTAGGAATTGACACTATTGACAGCTCACTCCACGCTCACTTCACCTAAGTTTTCACGGTGAGATGGTTACAGAATCGCACTGCAGGATAGCAATGGCTTTCTTTTTGACAGTTCAACAATATTCATTGCGTTATCAACGTTTTTGAGCAAGCAATTTTTTTGAACATAAGAAGCAATCAATCGATTGCTAATATCCTTCAAAACGATACAGATTGTGTTTGATAGTGTGTAATGTAACGTAATTTGGGTGCTGCTTCTACCTTCCTGATGAATACGTTAGGAAAAGGTTTAAAACAATGCTTAAGTAACCATCTACCTAACGAGGGTTTTATGAAATGACGTTCGCTAGGTGGCAGCACTGACACGTCAGGTCCAGGCATCTGTCAAAGAGCCTATATTTTCTTTAGTCATGACTGAATGATGAACGAATGAATGAATCGAATAATGAACGTCATCATATATTATATATTCATATTTCATTGTCGAAATGGAAGACCTCTCGTCAAAGTGGTGCCAAATGCAAATGTCTCGTCAGTGTGGTGTAAATTTTCACGAAAACCCCCATTGCTTACCATACTTGTCTTTCAATCACAATCCGAAGGTTTTGAAAGAAATTCCTGATCCAATGCTTTATAGGTTTGAAAACGTCGTCAAATAAAAGGCATTGCCATCGATTGCCATTGTGTGTGTGTTACGCAATTACCCCAAAGCACTGAGCACCATGTATCTCAGTATCACATAATTAATTTATCTGTCATTGCTTCATCTTTAATTCTTTTACCTATTGTGGTATAGTCATTTTATTCAAGACGCATCGTGGACACATCATCACCTGCCTAGCCTTTTCCCAACTATGTTGAGGTCGGCTTCCAGTCTAACCTGATGCAGCTGAATACCAGTATTTTACATGAAGCGACTGCCTATCTGACTCCCACAATCCATTTACTGGGTAAAACGATACCCCTTGGTAAGACTGGTTGTCAGACTTTCGGGCTTCTGAAGAGCCGTAACAACTGTCAAAGATTCACGACTGACAGCCGGGACCATCGGCTTTACGTGCTTACCTATTGTCAACACAATAACCACGGGTACATACCCGTGGTTATTGTGTGCAAAGTGTATGTTGTAAGCAGTTTAAACTACAAAGGTATCAGTCATAAGCTTTGAAAGGTGGATCGCTAGCCTCATAAAGTGCCTAATTTTAATGAGTTAATGTAACTTAGGATAAGTGCATTTTGTTTATTGTTCCATTGGTAAATAAAGATATTTGAAAATGAAAATGACACAGCCACGAGCCCCTCCACCACCAACATTAGTCATGGAAAGTAAAACTACACAATTTATAGGAAGCAGAGATAGCACTAAAAATAATGCTAGCAGATCATATCGCAAAGTTCAAATGTCAAACGTTATAAATAGATTAGTTGCGTCAATGCAATTGTTACTGAAATTACTTCTGGAAGAGATTAGGGGGCCGTGAGACGAAGGTGAACGATTGATGTAAATTAGGTACAGTGCGTGCCACGTAAGAAGAAACTTGACACACCACGTGGTCTGACATGCGCAGAATACGATTTTAGCTTTAGCGGTATGAGGTCTGTCTGAGTGCGGGACGGGACCGGACATCATAGGGGCGGCGGAAAGAGGCGGGGGAGGCGGGGTCAAGTCTCTTCTTACGTGGCACGCACTGTACTACATCGTAATTTTAAATCTATTTGATCATTACCTACTGGTTCTTAGTGCTTTGGACTTTTGGAGGTACTTTACCCGAGGAGCGTATTATTAAGGTCGTCTCTCTTTTACGCCATTCCTCCCATTTTGCATAGATAACACAATGAATTATGTCATCAACTTCCTGACTTTGTCCCAACTATGTTGGGGTCGGCTTCCAGTTTAAAAGCGGCTGCCTATAAGAAACCCGCAACCCAGTTACTGGGTAACACGATACCCCTGAGTGAATTATGTACTCGTATATCATTTATGGCATTGAATAGAAACTTTATCTACTTAGTTGTTGATAAATAACGTGTACTCGTGATACTCACGGGTTTACTAGTGGTGAATGAATGATTTGACCGTGATATCATTTCTATCTCATAGATTTAGTAGGTTACTTATTCGGCTTACTTAATCCATACTAAATTACTAATACTAGCTGGCTCGGCAAACTTCATAAGTTCATACTGCCTCAGAATCAATAAATGTTGTGTTAATTTATTCATCAAAAAAGCCGTTCCATACAAAATGTATGAGAAACAAAAATCTAAATTATTATTTTTTCGTGATTTTTTCCCATGTTTTAATATTTATTCTGCTATTCGGGGTGGAGACAAATCCAACAAAGCAAAGATCATAAAAATCGGTCCAGCCGTTTTTGGGCTATTTATTTTTTCTCATAGAATTAACAATAATTCACTTCTGAGAAACTACAAGCGTACAATAACATCTTTAAAAGTAGATTTACAATAATGAATTAGGAAGGTAGTGATAAAAAAAAGTAAATATCAACTAATCACCAACCGAGTAAACACGGATCTAAAGTAAAATTGAATGTATTACCTAGGTGGCATTCATAGCAGCGTACTGACAAAATAAAGAACTTTTATTTTTATTTTGTTTGTTTGCATGAACCCGTTAGCGTTAGATTGTTATTGACCCATTATATATACGATTTAAGTTGATTTTCAAAACAAGACATGCTTTTCGCTTCTTTAATTTCCATGGTGTAACTAGCCCGACTTTGTTTTATATATACAGATATTATAGGTGGTTTAGAGGTTTTGCCAGTGCCTTTATTTACACATGCGCATCACTAACGCAGCGCGCGGAAAAACAAAACCAGCGCGCTATTTTCCAATAAAAGTTAATAACAATACAAGTCTGTTTTTTCCCTCGCAAGTGTGTAGAAAACGTCGTATGAAACGCGTGTGGTTTAATCATTACACACAAGTATCATAATGTACAATTTTATTATTCCCGCAGTATTGGGAAAATTTTATTTTATGTAAAATGAGTTTTTCCTGAATTCAATTAATTTTAATGTTATTTTATTATTTCTTGTTTCAGTATAGCTACTTAGATTTACCTAAAAGTGAAAACAATTGATAAATTCTAAAATAATGTTTAATTAATTAAAATACTGCAGGTCATCTCTAAAATTAAACTATTTTCCTATCCAATCTGATCGTGAATTAATTGCAAGACGTTATCAGTAAACGTTTTAGAGTTTCGCTCGTGCATAATATCTTCGATTCTGGCTAACCATCAAGTCATCTCTGCAAAATAAATGTAAGTGTTAGGCGGTTCACCCACTGAAGATGCGTCCCGCCGCGGTGCGCGGAGCGACAGAAAACGCGCGCGGCGACGGAGGCGCAGATCTGCCTTACTTAGCGGTGTAATCTGCTCCCCCGCGCGGTGATGCAGATTACGACGGCCTCGTTGTCTACGTCGAGATCCATCGTTCAAACATCTTTACAGTATCAAATCACGCCCGAAACTGCGGAGCCTGTGTGTCATTTATCACGCGGCACGCCCCGCGCTCCCGCGTAGATTGGCAGAAACTGCGCACGGGGCGCCTTCTCGCGCATTTCCGCGTTGGCAGTGTGTTGTGCTAGGCGTGATTTCTATATAAATTGAGATACTTGCATACAATGGTAAAATCTGCCATCCCGCGCTACGCGACGGAGCGCGGTGCAGTGGGTGGAGCGCCTAATTGACCAAAAGCAGATTTTCCAAAAACAAGCAAAATCATCATTCTCTTGTCCTTACCCCAATTATATTTGTGGACGGCGGAGCAACATGTCTTTTTCTTTGTCTTTTCTTCTCTATTAGTCGTCATCTCAGTAGTCACCCCCTTACTAACCATATCATCTTTCACACAGTCCATCCATCGTTTCTTTGGTCTTCCCCTGCCCTTATTTATAGCCACATTCATACTCAAAACTTACCTCACGAAGTATCCATCTCAATAAGCAGTAAAACTAAATAAAAGCTTGTTATTCTACAAGCAACATACTAAAGCACTAGGAAGAATATTTATAATAGTAGATAGGTATTGTTATTTCTTCTCATTCCAATACATATATATTCTGGACTTTGTACTAGTGTCAATTGAAGGTAAATAGGTACCGACTCTTTTCATTGACCTATTGAAACACAACTATTGCGTACGTGATCATAAACACATAGGTATCAACATAGGTACTGCTTCAATAAGTTAGTCACCGTTGGCATTCATCAGGTAAGTAATCCACAACAATTTGAGCATATTATATTAAGTAAATACAACATTCAGCAATGGGGTAAAGCCAATCACGAAATCATATTCTATGGGTACTGCTAGTATACTTACTCCCTGATTGCGTAACACAATCACAATCTGAATAATTTTGAAGGATATTGCAAACCCATTGCTTCATATGTATGTTCGAAAAATTTGTCTGCTCAACAACGTATAAATAGCGCAGTGTATATTGTTGAACTGTCAAAATGGAAGCCATTGCCACTGTTAGTGTGTAACGCAATGAGGGTTTTCTGAAATGACGTTCACCAGGTGGCAGCACTGGCACGTCAGGTCCAGGCATCTGTCAAAGAGCCTATATTTTCTTTAGCCATGACTGAATGATGAACGAATGAATGAATCGAATGATGAACGTCATCATATATTTTATATTGGAAGACCTCTTGTCACAGTGGTGCCAACTGGTGTCGTAAATTTTCACGAAAACCCTCATTACCCCGCTGTTCACAAAACGGTGAAGGAAAACATTGTGAGTAAACCGGCATGTCCAAGAACCAAACGTTTCGAAGACATGTGACATCTACCAACCCGCATTGTGCCCGTGTGGTGAATTGTAGCCCACTCTCATAGGGAGTGGATTATAGCCCACTCTCATAGAAAGGAGGCCTGTATGTCCCAGTGGGAATATTAAATGATAAACGATTTTATTTTTGTAATTAGGTTTGCACAAACACTTTTACACGTCAATCATATATTTTTTTAAACTAGATGAGGTCGGCGTTTCCTATCTGACTACTCTGAGAAGAAAGGCTGAAACAAACTCAGAGGTCATAGTTTAAAGTCCAGACATAATCTTGGTCAGGTTATTTGAAGACCATGTAGATCGATGTCTGAGATGGTCTTTTGAGGAAAGAACCACACAGATTTAAGGACTGATTATGAGCTAATCTTGCAAACCTTTGTCCCGACCCCATAAAGATGTATACTCCATTTGCAATAAGATTAGACATTTAAATAAACCTTTTTTACAGTCCGTTCGACCGATTTTGAATTCTATTGCGTTGGTGGCATGACATATGGCAGTTGCAGTAAACAGTTGGTATTGTAACCACTTTTTTGCTTTCAATACCATCCTTATGCCTACGGTATAGAAGTGAAAATCTGTTGAACGGACTGTAAAAAAGGATTATTTCAATGTCTAATCTTATTTCAAATGAAGTATAGTAAGAACAGAATGAGTAACACCCATAGATTCGCTTAGCACTTTCTCCAGTTTATTTCTGTGAGGAAATGCAGGCCATTGACAGGAGGTTTCGCTTTTTTTCTGATTAAATTGATGAACTATTATAATCCCATTTTTATGTCCACGAAATCACTGTCCATTCTAAGGTTGGATGAGATCGCAGAAAGCGATAAGGCCGCCCATTGTATGTTTTAAATGTCTTCTTTTTTTATTATGAATTTTCTGGTGAACGCGTGGTGCGTTCACCAGAAAATTCAAGCTATACGACATAACCATTATAAGCTAACTTCTGATTGTACAAAAAACCTATACAATGCGAGGTCAGCTAAAACTGGAAATGTATAGCTTGATGTGTCGCCGTGTGTACAATATAAGGTACCATATATAAATATAAGTATTAAAATATAATTATATAGGTTTACTTTGCACTTTTGATAAAAATTTTTAACTTGGGTAGTATAGTATGGCAACGCTCAGCCGCCGTCCGTCAGAGATCGTTCTATTGAACCTGTGCGTGCGACGATCGACGCAGCGTAGCAGCTGCGTAACGCGGTGTAGCGGTGCATACTGGGCGTAGCAGCAGGGTTACGCGGCGTAGCAACTGTTACAAGGCATAGCTGCGTAGGCTCGGCGTAGCAGCAGTGTTTCACGGCGTAGTAGCGGCGTAGCAGATGGCCAGACCCAGCGTAGCAGATCTGTAGAGGCGGCGTAGCAGCAGCGTTACGCGGGGTAGCAACTTCTACACGGCATAGCAGCGTTTCTCGAGGTAATAGCGGCGTAGCAGATGCTTAGACACTACATTGAGAACAGAGTGAGGTTCTTAAGGCACATAGTTACTCGGACAATTTATGAAGATCATTAAATGCGATTATGATTCACTTCACGCCTTAAAACAACTCCTTTAATAAATTAACGTGATTGCAATTTTCTGATAAAACATAAATTAACCTTAATTATTAATAAGCTAATGACCTATTTCTTGTTACTTTGCTGTCTACCGTGTATATTGTTACGTCACTGACCCGTCCCCTTAAGAGCATTGCATTGCATTCTTACATAGTTACTAAGCTCAGAAACTCAGAACATTATTCTAAAGTAAACATCTTTGGCCTTTGCCCAACAGTGCGATCATGCAGGCTAACATGGCAGTAACATCTTTGTAATATTGAACTAATGAACTACGGGTGACACTATCAAAAGAACTTATAAGACTGATGTCATTGGGGTTTCACTCGCATAAGAGCCGATCCCGTGGGAATATCGGAATAAAAACTATCATATGTCCTTGCCCGGGACTCAAATTATCTCTATACCAAATTTCATCAAAATCGGTTCAGCGGTTTAAGCGTGAAGAAGTAACAGACAGATACATTTTCGAATTTATAATATTAGTGTGGGTGTTGGTTTACTCTTGAGGTGATCTCGCCTGCTATTGAGAACTCTCTTCCGCTGATCTTCAAAGTCGTAAACATTTTGTTTTACCGCCTCCTTCTCACTCCTTCAAACAGATCTAACCTTCGCCAACTCCAACAACACTTATCTGTCAATGTCATTCAGGCGCCAAAAAATCTTTATAGCACTCTATCTTTTACGCATCTATCTTTGTACAGACGTCAGCACCTCAAGCTACCCGAAACTGTCAAATTTTCCCAATCAACTTTGAACCTTATGCTTTAGCTATAAAGTTGAAAATCTATTAAAGAAATCTGACAGATTGTAGTAGCTTGATGTGCTGGCGTCTAGCTGAGCTGTACCTACAGTCGGACTTTTAATTAGCTGCAGTAAAATTATAGGTGTTACTTAAATGAATGAAATTAGCATCTTTTTGTTTTTTCGCGGCCATCCACCACATCTTGTTTTTCTAGTACAGCCGGTCGATTCTGTAAAAATCTCACCGTGAAAATTTAGGTGAAGTGAGTTTGTTTTTGCTAGGAATTGACACTATTGACAGCTCACTCCACGCTCACTTCACCTAAGTTTTCACGGTGAGATGGTTACAGAATCGCATTGCTGAATAGTGTAACAAACGAAACTTATGTGACATGCATATCTTAAAACTCAGTCCGAAATGAGTTATTGAGAAGTCAGAGAAGTGTCATTTTACTGCAGCTAATTAAAAGTCGGACTATAGTAAGTGTAAGCTATACTTAGTTTATTGTGTACGAGAAGCTACTGTGAGATGAGTCACGTCAGTAACAATTGCTTGTAAATCGTGATTGATAGTAAGTAGGTACCTACAGTGCGACACGGATACACCTACTATAATAACGATTCATTCTTTTCAATTATGACTACGGAAGTGGGTCGTTTAATCAAGTATTGTAAGAGAACATTCTATTCTCTTCTATTCAATATTTTTAAAATGGTTACTATCTCAGTAGTAGCCCGGAGTCTGGATGTAGGTATTCCATTCAATTCAATTCATTTATTTTTCAGATCATAAAATTCAATTCGTTAGTAGATGCATACGCAACTTAAACATTAGTTGGTGTTTGTTAGTACATCCTTAATAAATGTTAGTTACAAAGGTCTTAAAACTATGTTAGTTACACTAAAAACTAACCCCGCCCGGTTGATGGTAATAGGCTAATAGGCTTGCCCCCTATTAAATGGGATAATTATTTTTCGATTTTTTTATTATTTTTTATTGTTGAAATGATTATTCTATAGAACTTATCTTTGTTTTTAATGTTCTGTTTGATTTTTGTTATTTTAAATTTATTACAATATTATTATTTCTCTTTAATTACTTAATTTATTTTATTATTCTAAGAGAATGTTTTAATAATAATAATGTTTCTTGACATGCACGTCACATCGTGTGGCAAACATGCCTGCACCTAATAATGTTGTTACCATCTTGCATGCTTTTTTTGTATGTATGACACATATTTAAGCAAATAAATATTATTTTATCTTATCTTAATGTTTATTTCTTTAAACATGTAGATCATTTACACGTCAATATTTTAAAACAAAATGGCGCCCGCATTTCATATCTAACTGATCCCAGAGAAGAAACGCCGAAGCGAACTCAGAAGTCATGGTCTCTTTTAAAGCCCAAACATTACATCATTAGCCTTTAGAATAGATACAGGCGTGGTAATATGTTTATGTTGAATTTTTATATTATTCTTGATCAACTACCTATGGAACATAGTGAATTTTCAATTTGGATGTTCTCGGCAGTCGCGTCTTTACATACCGTGACCCCTCCGTGCCTCGGAAAGCACGTCAAGGCATTGGTCCCGGCTGCCATTCGTGGATCTTTGACAGTCGTTACGGGTAGTCAGAAGCCGAAAAGTTTGACAACCAGTCTTACCAAGGGGTATCGAATTGTCCAGGAACTGGGTTGTGGAGGTCAGATAGGCAGTCGCTCCATGTAAAATACTGGTATTTAGATGCATCCAGTTAAACTGGAAGCCGACCCCAACATAGTTGGGAAAAGGCTAGGCAGATATTTTTTTTGTTCTACGTATACACTACTGGCCTTCAAAAAGCACATGCCACGTACGTGACAAAACACAACAATCACTAGATAATCCACTATCACCAAACACATCGTCTGAATATTATCACTTTCTTACACCTGACATTCCTGACAACTTATAGTGACGTCACAGCGAGCAGGTGCAGCGTAGCTGACAGCGTGGTGACCGCGTGATACTGATAGTGTATTGATTAGTTTGTAAATAATTACTCAATCTATTAAGATATGTCTGTCGGCTATTATTATTTGTTTATTTATATCATTATCATCGTAAAGGCTACACTGTCCTCCCATAACTATTAACCCTTTGTATGCCGGGCACGTAGATCTACGCGTTTCTGTAATTACGGCATTCAACCGGTTAATACTGTTATTTGAATATATTGTCATCATTATCATCATCATTTCAGCCACACATTGTAAAAGCCTTTTATTTTTAAAACATTAACCGTGGAGTTTCTTGCCGGCTCTTCTCCATAGGAAACGACCAATTGGAACCGTGCACCTAGCTTCTGAACTTCTGAGGTTTCATAAGTGCCAAAAATAAACTGTCAAATTTTCCCAATCAACTTTGATCCTTATGCTGTAACGATATAGTTGAAAATCTATTAAAGTTTGACGGCTAATAAAATTTCCAAATTCCTTCTGCACATGTGGCTTCCCTGGCACCTCATTAACGGCATAACTACGTAAATATCTATTAACTGCTCTTAAATTATGACGTTTATTTTTTACATACTTCTTTGACATAATCTTTTTATTGTTTGACATTAAGACAATTCTAAATTTTCACCTCTTTATTAGTGGTTATAATGGCAATCATATCACTTGGCTTTAGTAGCTTTTTATATATATTTTTTTTTATTTTTAATATCCTTTTGATAGATTCTTATTTTGTAAATGTGAGGACTTTATAGGCCTTGTAGACTTTAGATCTGTAGACCATTTTTTATTTTATCAAGTAACCCTGTTACTTGTTGACAGGCCTACGCTGTCCTCCCATACCTACTGTAATTTAAAAACATTGTAAAAGTCAATTATTTTTAAAAAGAGTAGGTAACCGTATAGTTTCTTGCCGGCTTCTTCTCCATAGGAAACGACCAATGAGGGTTTTCTGAAATGACGTTCGCTAGGTGGCAGCACTGGCACGTCAGGTCCAGGCATCTGTCAAAGAGCCTATATTTTCTTTAGTCATGACTGAATGATGAACGAATGAATGAATCGAATGATGAACGTCATCATATATTTTGTATTGGGTGTTGAAACTATTTGGTTTACCTTTTTTAATAGAAACACCCTGGCCACTTGTTAGAATAATTTCATGTACTAGGTACTTATTTTGAATAGAAAAATGTTGTTGTCATTCTGTGTGTCAATCCAAATGTGCTCCATAATATAAGCGTTGTAACATAAAATCGTATTTTATTCCAAAAGGTTATGGGCATTTAATCGATTTTAAAAAAGTGGACGCTCTACATATATTCCTATTCAAAAATGGCAAGTGGCGATTCTTCCCTGGTAAGCTCAATACAATCCACAATGACATTCTCAAAACTACGTGGAAAAGAAAATTTTCACACCTGGTCGTTTGCAATGGAATGCTACCTAGTAGATCAGGATCTTTGGGACATAGTGTCAAAACCGGCAGATCTTACAACAGCAGCAAATGCTAGAAAAGATGCCAGAGCGAGGTCTAAAATATGTTTAGCATGCCATGAAAATGTTTATCCTGTGATTCAAAATGTACAGACGGCATGCGATACTTGGAACAATTTAAAAAAGGCCTATGCAGATTGTGGTCTTGTCAGAAGACTATCTCTAATGAAAAAGCTACTAGCTGTGAAATATGAAGGAAATATGGAAAAGTACGTGAACTTAATGTTGACTACTCAGCAGGAACTGCGCGGCATGAACGCTGCCATAGAAGATGAGTTTTTAGCCATCATTCTACTAGCAAATCTTCCTGAAAGCTACAAACCACTTGTTATGACCCTGGAGCACTCTAACACGAAGATAACATCTGAAGCTGTAGTCTCAGCACTTCTTAAGGAAGATAGCCGACCATCACCGACTACAAGTCTTACTGTACCTGATGCAGCATTACAATGCACCGTGACTAAGAAAAGGTTTTTTCATTCGAAGAAATGTACATACTGCAAGAGATTTGGACACTATAAAAATGAATGTAAAATCTTAAAGAAGAAGCAAGAAACTCCTAGTATTAATACTACTAATTACACTTCACACATTACACTTTCATCTTTTTTTAATGTGTCTCATTCCTCTTCCTCAGATTCTTGGTACTTAGACTCCGGTGCTACTTCTCATATGTGTAACAGAAAGGAATACTTTCGAGAAATAACCCCTGTAATTAAGCCTGTCACTGTGGCCAACAATGACCAAATTCTATGTGAAGGTGAAGGTACAGTCGTCATTAATAATACTAATAATATTAATACGATTAAAGATGTTCTTTATGTTCCCCACCTAGCTGCAAACTTATTATCAGTTAGTAACTTAGTTAAAAAAGGCTTTATTGTTTTATTTTCTCTAAAAGGTGCCACTATTCTTCAAAAAGAAGGATGTAAAGTCTCAGGTTCTATTATTGCAACTGTTGGAACTCGTTGTTGTGTATTCAGTTAATTAAACACAGCGCAGAATAATTAAACCTTTATTTGGTGTTAAACAAATATATGTGGGATCAGGTGTTTGAGTCAAAACAAATTGCGTACTTTTCAGGTTTATTTTAATTAACTTATTTTAAACTCCTTGCGTCTTTAACATCGTGTAACGTCATTCTCCATTCCCCTTGTGTTCCTCCCTCTTCCTCCACATTCACGTCATCTCAAGCATACATCACCTGTCTCCCTCACACTTATACTTCTGTCTCTTTCACACATCTTATGCATCCGCTGCGTTCCATTCCTACATCTCGGCCATTCTGACATCAGACTGTCCCAGTCTGATCTCCCAGCATAATGGAAATTAATAAAACTTAACTTACACCTTAACAACAGCCACATCTCTTAAATTAAATAAATCAAACAAACTATGTACTTAGCTAAACTTAACAGGAACTTTTCAAAATAAGGAAAACAAACTTCTGCTTAAACTTAAACTTTTCTTAAATTAGTGACTCTAAATTAAACAAATAAACACACTGATACATTGGTTTAAACTTAGCATAATAAAATAAGAAATAAGAACTCCTCAGAAAATTAGGTACGTCTTACCCAACTTGTAAACAAAATAACACACTGATACAATTGTTTAAACTTAGCATCATAAAAAAATAAGGAATAAGAACTTCTCAGAAACTTAGGTACATCTTACCCAACTTGGCAACAAAATAAACACTAGATATAACACTATCATTAGGTCAAGAATACCTGTAAAGATTATCTGTAGGAACCTAAAGTGCTTACTGACGCTCAATACAACAAAGTTAAATAGACTACATATCTACTAATCAATTATTATCATTACCAGGCCATGGCTTCATGATGTCTGCAGAAGCACTAGTCAATCGCGAACCTTCCGACATAGAATTGACTTTTTCTACATCATAGCGATCGTTCCTCTTTACCTGGGTTACTTTGTATGGGCCTAGATACTGCGGCTTTAACTTTAGGCCTGTACCAAACTGTGTACGCTTTATAACAACTATATCCCCAACATTATATTTCCGGGATTCCTTTCGTCTTTGGTTGTAAGTCTTTCGATTTTCTTCCTGTACTTGAATAATTTGCTCTTTTGCCTTCCTTCTAAGTTCTTCTCTGTTCTGTAAAAAATTTACTTGGTTTTCCTGCTGGATCAAATTATAAATTTCAATATCTTCCTTGGTTTTCATTTTAGTGCCCATCAGTAGCTCAAATGGAGTAGTTGCAATACTTCGTTGGTAAGTACTATTCAAAGAACGCTGTACACTACTGACATGCTTATACCACTGTGAGGGTTCTGCAATACAAAGTTTCGTTAACACTGCTTTTATGGTTCGGTGTATCCGCTCCACCTGTCCATTTCCTCTTGGAACACCTGTTGTGATAGTGATATGTTGAATGTTTTCACTTTGACAGTACTCCTTAAAATCATTGCTTGTAAATGCAGTTCCTCTATCTGAAATCAAACGTACAGGGTTACCGAATGTCTGCTGATATATCATTATTCTGTCAATTGTCTCTTTACTGGTAGTTCCTTTTACTGGAAACAACCACACAAACTTTGTGAAGGCATCAACCAAGGTTAAAATATGATTGTACAGTTTTCTTGTTTCCGAAAGTGGTCCTATATGATCACAATGAATTGTGTGCAAAGGAATGCTCTCCTTATCTATACAATTGAGAAAACCTTCCTGTTTACCTTCCTTCTTAGTTGCCAGTAAACATGGTATGCATGTTAACATAAATTCTTCTATTTTTTTCTGCAAATTCTTGATATAATAGTCTTTATCTAATATTTCCATCATTTTCTTCTTTCCAAAATGTCCCTTTTCATGTATCCTCTTAAAAATTTCAACTTCTAGACTTTTAGGAATCACCAACCTTTTATCCGGTCCTTTATATAGCAAACCATCAATGTACATGTAATCTTCATATGATTGTAATTTTAAAACTTCAATAATTGCTTTAATACCTTCATCCAATATCTGTGCTCGCTTGACCTGATCATGTAGGCTCAACTCGACGACAGCAACATACGGGTTTCTGCTCAGGGCATCTACATGTTGCATTTTACTACCTGGCCTGTGCTCAATCACATAGTCATACTCTTCTAGTAGTAATACCCACCGTGCTACTCTAGTGGTTAGGTCCTTTTTGTTTAAGGTTTTCTGAAAAGCTTGACAGTCGGTTACGATCTTGAAATGTTTACCATATAGGTAATGCCTAAACTTCTTTATACCCTCAATAACAGCTAATGCTTCTAACTCATAACTGCTATATTTTTTTTCTGCCTCATTAGTCTTGCGACTGAAATAGTATACTGGATGCAACCCACCTGTGTAGTCTCTCTGGAGTAGTATAGCACTGTAAGCTACCGAAGAGGCATCAGTATGTAGCTCTGTTGGCAACTGAGGATCATAAATCCTTAACACGGGGCTACTCGCCAATGCATCTTTCAACATATTGAATGAACATCTTTGTTGGTCATCGAAAACAAAATTCACATCTTTCTTCAACAAATCGGTTAAGGGTTTTGCTATGAGAGCAAAGTCCTTAATATACTTCCTAAAATAGGAGGTTAGTCCTATGAAACTATGGAGCTGCTTTAAAGTCTTTGGTTCAGGGTACCTGCTTACGGCTTCAGTTTTCTCCTTAGAAGGTTGAACTTGACCATCTTCAATGACATGTCCAAGATACTCTACACGTCGGGATAACAGTTGTGCTTTTTTCCAGTTCACTTGCAGACCATATTGTGATGCGACTGCTAACACCTCCTTAAGACGCTCCAAAGCCTGGAATTCATCGCAGGCGGGGATTAGCAAATCATCTATGAAAATCACCAATATGCCTTTTGCAATCAGCTCCTGAAACACTGTTGTTATGAAACGCATAAAATATTTCGGGCACACTGACAACCCGAATGGAGCTCTTAAAAACTCATACTGCCCCTGATGAGTGACAAAAGCAGTATATTTTATACTATCCTCACTTACTCTTAAATGGAAAAATCCATTCTTCAAATCCAGCACGCTAAATACTTGAGCACCTTTAAGTCTATCTATCAGATCCTCAATGATGGGAAGTGGAAATTCATCCTTGACCATCTTTCTATTAATGGATCGGTAGTCCACACACACTCTCGTACTACCATCCTTTTTCTTAATTAGCACCAAAGGGCAAGAATATTCTGAAAAACTTACTCTAATTATCCCTTCTCCGAGCCACTCTGATATCTGCTTTTCTACTGTTACCTGTTCAGCCAACGATATTCTCCTTGGACGCTGGGCCACTGGTATGTCGTCTTTAAGCACTATGCGTAACTCAACTGGAGCATCCTTGGTTTGAACGGGATTATAACTATTCACACAACTTATAACTTGGCGCCTTACCTCTTCATTTTGAATCTCACCTAAAACATAAGAATCATCATGACACACTAAACAACTTAACTTACTGAGCCAGTTTTCAGCACTTGGGGTTATAACTATTGACCCACTTGACAACACAGTGAACACATCTTTAAGGAAATCTTGACCCAATATTATTCTATAAGGTATGGCATCTTTAGGTACAACATAAAACTTAACACTATATTCGTGTCCATCTATCTTTAAATCTATCGTAAACTTTTCGGTTGCGGTTACTTTGCTACACCCTAAACCTGCAAACGTTGTGACCGTTTTCTCGGCCTTCGGGGCACCTATACGCACATAAAGTTCACTCGACATAAGATTTACTTCACTGCCAGAGTCAATCAACGCGTTCACTTCACACTTATTCACAATTACTAACTTGCAGGCATTTTCAAGTTGCACTTTCGCATTTGTTTTCATCTCATTCTGAGTTCCATTGTTGTTAACGAAGTTCGTACAAATGTTAGGTTCATATGTCGCCATCTTGCCGCTGCTGTCATCGCTGACATGTTGGCCAACCTCACCAACGTTTGAAGTGAAGTCAGTCACACACAACGTTAGTTTTTGTTCGTTCGTTTTCGCTTCACCGCCGCCATGTTGCTTTGATGACTGTTCAGCTACCTTCTCCTTACATTGTGTAGAAATATGACCCTTCTTATTGCACTTGAAACATTTTACACCATTTTCACATGCACTTGCTTCATGCCCAATGCTTCCACAGTTATAACAACGCTTACGGCTGCCCGTTGCTGACGATGACACTGCTTGCTTATTAGGTCGCTCTCTTTTAGTTGCACGCTCCCCAGCTTTAGTTTTCATTTTCTCATAGATAGCTAACTTTTCTTTTAACGCTGAGAATGTCGTCACCCCGTACAAAATGACCTTATTCGATTCATAATCTTCGATGCCGTCCACGATATATTGAATTGCAATGTAGTCTGGAAACCTCGCCCTCCGTGCTAATTCCTTCATTGTCAACATGTACTGAAAATATGTTTCATTCTTCTGCTTTTTCCTGCTAGACATCAACTCATGCATTTCTTTTACATTGACAAAATCGGGAAATTCTTTGATAACGGCAGCTTTTAAATCTTCGTAACACTTGAAAGTTTTCTCTGACCTTAGCCATGACGCCGCCGTTCCTGTAAGCGTTCTACGTGCAATAATTAAAGTCTGCTGAGCCGTCCATTGGAAAATTTCAGCGTTGTCGTCGATATCTTGCGCCCATGTGCTCGACGAATACGTCTTGTCATCGCCGCTGAACGTCCCTATGCCAGTTATTCCGTCTGCGAGCCCGAAGCCCATCGCTGTTGGTTTGTCGTCTGCCGTAGCCATCGTCTTTTCTTACTTCGTTCGTTTTCTTCTTAACCCAGCACGTGTTCGCCGCGCCACGCCGGTACTTCGTCGTCTTATTACGCCTTTTGCTGACTCTTATTGGCCTGATCCCGGACGAGCCCCCAAAAATTGTGGGATCAGGTGTTTGAGTCAAAACAAATTGCGTACTTTTCAGGTTTATTTTAATTAACTTATTTTAAACTCCTTGCGTCTTTAACATCGTGTAACGTCATTCTCCATTCCCCTTGTGTTCCTCCCTCTTCCTCCACATTCACGTCATCTCAAGCATACATCACCTGTCTCCCTCACACTTATACTTCTGTCTCTTTCACACATCTTATGCATCCGCTGCGTTCCATTCCTACATATATATGTGAGAAAAGATAAAAGATATAGAAAGCGAACTTTGATGGACATACACACGTTGACAACAATAATAAATCTATCAAAATAAATTTTCTTATTGTTCCAAACAACAGTTGTCAATTTTAAAAACAATCTCATTTTAAAATTCACAACCAGCCTGTCTACAAATTAATGTGACAGACATGAGGTTACATATGTTTGCTCCAACACTCCTCCTTAATCTCGTGTCCATTCACACACCATACATGTTTATCAAACACACACACCCATACCTCTCACACACCACTGAAACTTCTCTCTTGGAAGTGGTTTCGTTAAACCATCTGCGACCATGCATGTGGTCTCCTTATACTTCAGTATCACCTCATTATTTACAATTGCCTCACGCACAAAATGATACCTCACATCTACATGCTTAGTACGTTGGTGATGTACTGGGTTTTTGGCAATAGCGATGGCAGACTGACTATCACTGAAAATGGTCACGGCTTCATCCAATTTGTAGCCCTGTCCATCAGTTACTTCGGCTATAAACCTTCTCAGGAATATTGCTTCTCTTGCAGCTTCTGATAGCGATACATATTCTGCCTCTGCTGTACTAAGAGCTATTGTTCTTTGTTTCTTGCTCTCCCAGCTGATTGCGCCACCTTGCATTATGAAGACCAAACCAGAGTATGATCTCCTATCAAACTCTCCAGCATGATCTGCATCTGCATATCCTTCAAGAGGTCCATTCTGTCCTTTTAAATATTTTAGACCATGACTCTTAGTGCCCTTGAGATAACGAAGTACTCGTTTTGCTGCGATCCAATGACTCTCGTCAAATGAATTATTAAACTGACTCAAACTGTTCACTGAATGAGCAATATCTGGACGTGTGCACACAGCAAGATACATAAGAGAACCTATCAATGCTCTATATGGTAGGTCATCTCTTGACTTGTGTTCTGATGGAGGCTTCTCTAGCCTTTGTCCAGTTACTTCCGGCGTTGAAACTGTCTTTGCATCTTCCATGCCAAATTCTCTAAGCAACTTTTCGATATATTTTTCTTGATTGAGGTTTATGCTATTCAAATTTTGTTTAATTTGAATACCAAGCATCAACTCTGCCTTGCCAAGATCTTTCATATCGAATTTCGACATAAGCTCTTTCTTCACTACCTTCATTTCTGTTAAATTGTTCCAAAATAGCAGAATGTCATCTACATAGACAGCCAGGATTATTATGTTCTTTCCTCTAGTCCTAGTGTAGACGCAGGGTTCATTTAAGGATCGCTTAAAGTTTAGCTTCCTCAGTTCCTCATCTAATTTTATGTTCCAACTTCTTGGAGCCTGCTTCAGTCCGTATAATGACTTCTTCAGAAGACACACATAGTCCTCTTTTCCTTTTTGTTCAAAACCATGTGGTTGTTTCATGTAAACAACTTCATTTAAGTTTCCATTTAGGAATGCAGTCTTAACATCCATCTGATCAATTTGAAGATCCAATTTAGCTGCGAGAGCTATTAAAGTTCTGAGTGAGCTGTGTCTCACAACTGGTGCGAAGGTCTCATGGTAATCAATGCCTCTCCTTTGACTATATCCCCTTGCTACCAGGCGTGCCTTATACCTATATCCGCCCACCTCTTCTTTGATTCGAAATATCCATTTAGAATCAACGATGTTGTAAGGGTACGCTGGTGGTTTGACCAGTGTCCAGTTATTGTTTTTTTGTAGAGCATCTAACTCCTCCTCAATTGCTTTTCTCCAATTTTCTTTATCCATGCGTGATAAAGCTTCATCCACTGTCAGTGGAAAAACACTTTCAATAGCTTGATATGTGATGTGATCCGGAAATTGTTTAGGTTTCCTCTCTCTTAATGGATATCTTCTCTCACTAGGAAGTACCGGCTCTGGTTGTAGTACCTCTTCGTCTCTTTCATCAAGGGATTCCCATTCATCACAGCTTTCTGTTTCATTGCCATTAGATTCTTCATTTTGATCTAAATCATTTGTATTTATTTCTCTTACAGTCTCATTCTGTTCTTGAAGTTCTTCTTCACTTTCTATCACAGTGTTTGTTGGTACAACTGGTGGATTTTCGTGTTCAAAAACTATAGATATCTCATCTTTCTTTGTTTCTGAACTTCTCTCTATGGGTTGAAATTGATTTTCGAAGAAAACAACATCTCTTGCTTTATGTACCATCTTGGTTTCTGGATCAAACAAACGATATGCTTTCGCATCTTCACAGTATCCAATATGAAGCAACTCTTTGCTCTTCGGATCCCACTTGGTGCGTTTTTGTTTAGGTATGTGCATAAACGCTTTGCATCCGAAAACTCTGATATATGTCAGATTTTGTTTCTTTCCAGTCCAAGCTTCTTCAGGCGTTTTATTCCTAACAGCTTTCGTTGGTGATCGGTTTTTCAGAAAAACAGCTGTCTTCACGGCTTCTGCCCAAAACTTATTGCTTAATCCAGCTTCTTGGATCATGCTCCTAGATTTTTCAACGATTGTTCTGTTTGCCCTTTCTGCTACACCATTCTGTTCAGGTGTATATTCCACCGTTAATTGATGTTTGATTCCGTACTTCTTCATGAAATCATTCATCCGAGTATTTACATATTCTTTGCCATTATCTGACCGTAAAGTTTTTAACTTGTTTCCAGTCTGTAATTCCGCAAAAGTTTTGAATTCTTCAAGTTTATTAAATACTTCACTTTTACATTTAAGAAAATATACGAAGGTTTTACGCGTATAATCGTCTATAAACGTTACAAAATATTTGAATCCGCTAAATGACTCTTCAGCCATTGGTCCGCAGACGTCAGTATGTACTAGCTCAAGTACACTGTCTGCTCTATTTGCTGGACTGCTTTTCTTGAATGGTTGTCTGGTTTGTTTTCCTTTCAGACAAGCTACGCACTCTAGTGTAGTAGAACTGTTAGAAAAACTCACCCCTGTCGCCATGATATTGCGTAATAGTTTAAGGTTACGTACTCCAAGGTGACCCATTCTTCTATGCCATAAGTCCATCTCATCTCCACTGATAGTAGTCGCCAGCGCTGTGTGCTTTAAGCTTTGCTTTAATTTATACACACCATTTTCCTCTACACCTATAAGTAAAGGTTCGCCTGTTATTTCACAATTACTACTCTTTACTACGTTAAAACCTCCCTTGTAGAATACTACCTTAAGGTCTTTCTTAGTCACAGCACTAACGCTAAGTAAGTTTGCAGCTAATCTCGGGACATACATAGCATTAATTGTAACATTCGGTTTCGTGCATACCACTGTGCCACTTCCAATACCTTGCAACCTTTCTCCGTTTGCACACGCTACAGTCACTCCCCTTTCATACTTCTTCAAATCATGTAACCATTCACGCCTTGAAGTCATATGATTAGAAGCTCCCGAGTCAACAATCCAAAAATCTTCTGAAGTTGAAGTCGTCATCGCCAAAGCTGTAGATCATGCTTCATTTCTCTTCTTGCTTGGATTGTCTGGACAATCTTTCGCTTTATGTGGTCCATTGCAAATGAAACATTTAAACTTTTTCTTTTGTTTTTGTTTAAAAGTATTTTTCTTTGTCAAAAGAGCATGATTGTTTGCACTCGTAGCCGCTGTATGTGTATCCTCCATTTGGTAAAGTTTAGTTTTCACATAATCCGTAGTAAGCTCAATATTTGAATTTTCAATTGCTAATCTCATAGCTTGAAAATTATCTGTTAAACCTTGAAGCATTAGGGCAGCCAATAATTCGTCATCTATTTCCTTTCCTAGATCACACAGTTTTTGTGCAGTCGTCATCAATGCCGAAATATAATCTCTTATAGTCGTGAACTGCTCCAGTTTAAGACTAACTAGTTTTGACAGCAATCTGCAGCGATTATTTAGCCCTTTATCTTCGTATGCTTTCTCTAAAGCTTTCCAAGCCTCCTTGGCAGTCTTTGCTTGACGCACATGAATTAGGCACTCTGGTTTTATCATCAAGCATATTTTACTCCTTGCTTTTTGATCTCTCTTTTTGCCTATCTCATCAACGGGCGTAGTATGTGTATACTCCCATAGATCATCGTGTATTAAATATAATTCCATCACAAATTTCCATGAACTATAGTTAATGGCACCATCTAGTTTCTCAATTGACGCCATGCTCAAAGAATCATTCTTACTTACAGTTTCTGCTGAATGATTTTCGCCGTTTTCAATCATTTCTCGGTTTATTTGGTTTCTGGGCCCATAACCTTTGTTGGAACTCGTTGTTGTGTATTCAGTTAATTAAACACAGCGCAGAATAATTAAACCTTTATTTGGTGTTAAACAAATATATATGTGAGAAAAGATAAAAGATATAGAAAGCGAACTTTGATGGACATACACACGTTGACAACAATAATAAATCTATCAAAATAAATTTTCTTATTGTTCCAAACAACAGTTGTCAATTTTAAAAACAATCTCATTTTAAAATTCACAACCAGCCTGTCTACAAATTAATGTGACAGACATGAGGTTACATATGTTTGCTCCAACAGCAACCGCCTCAAACTTCAATGGCATGTATAAACTTAATGTTCCTGATTCGCAAGCTCTTTTAACTACTTCCACAGAGTCTGCATTATTATGGCATAGACGCCTTGGTCACCTTAATACTAAAGCCATGAGTATTTTAAAAAATAAGTTTGTGGGCATTAACTATAATGACACACTGAACAAAATCTGTGTGCCTTGCCTACAAGGCAAACTAGCAAAGAAACCGTTCAATAATTCTTCAAGCAGGTCAAAAAATGTTCTAGAAATAGTGCATTCTGATGTTTGTGGACCCATGAGTACTCAATCTTGGGGCAAAGCTCTCTATGTACTCACATTCACTGACGATTTTTCTCGCAAAACTTTTGGATATTTTCTAAAACACAAAAGTGAAGTGTTCTCTAAGTTTGTAGAATTCAAAAGTATGGTAGAAAATCAAACGGGTCACAAAATAAAAAAGTTTAGGTCCGATTGCGGCTCTGAATATATTAATCGCAATATGACTACCTTTTTGAAAGAGAACGGAATTTTGCATCAAACTTCTGTTCCCTATAATCCACAACAAAACGGTATTTCTGAGCGAGTCAATAGAACTATTATTGAAAAAGCTAGGTCCATGCTTCAAGATGCTAACTTATCAAAAGCATACTGGGCAGAAGCAGTAAATACTGCTATTTATCTCAAAAATAATTCACCTACTCAAGCGTTAAATAATAAAATTCCAGAAGAGATTTGGACTGGAAAGAAAATTAATCTTTCACATTTACGTGTCTTTGGCTGTGAAGCACATGCACTTATACCCGTAGAAAAACTTACAAAACTAGAGTCAAAAACTCGAAAGTACATATTTGTTGGGTATTCCAGTCAAAGTAAAGGCTTTCGTTTAATTGATCCCCAAAATCCTCGAGTGGTTTTGACCGCGAGAGATGTTGTCTTCATTGAGGATAAGCCTTCTACTAGCGACACTCAAGATGTGTCTCAGTCACAGACAAGTGACATAATTCAAGTACAAGATACTGAAACAGGTTTAGACATGGAAATACCTAAAGTTTCACAAACTGAAACAACTGAAGTTCCAAATACGGAAATACAAGAAATTTCAGAAATAGAAACACCTGAAGTGTTTTTTGACTCCGAAAGTGAGACTATTGTGGAACATCCCCATGTTAATGTTGAAAGCGAAAGGAGATATTCCCTTAGAGACCGACGTCCACCAATAAGATATCCCAACAATGACACCCTAGCAAACTTGACTTCTACGAACTTTGAACCTGAAACGTTTAAAGAAGCCATGGAAGATGTTCATAAAGACAACTGGCTTAAGTCAATGGAAGTCGAATACGATTCACTAATTAAGCACGGTACCTGGATTTTGGTGGACAGACCAAGTGACCGTAAAATTGTGAAATGTAAATGGGTATATAAAATAAAAAGGGATACATCGGGAAATATAATAAAATATAAAGCCAGATTGGTAGCCAAAGGGTTCACCCAGATTTACGGGGTGGACTATCATGAAACTTTCTCACCTGTAACTAGACTATCAACTGTCAGGTTGCTAATAGCTTACGCTGTTCAGCATAACTTAGAAGTCGATCACTTAGATGTTGAAACTGCCTTCCTTTATGGGACCTTGGACGAAGAAATTTATATGACTCAGCCAGAAGGATTTATAAAAGAGGACAGCAAAAACAAAGTATGTCTTTTAAAGAGAGCTTTGTATGGATTAAAACAATTCCCTAGACAGTGGCATAAAAAAGTTTGCGAAGCAATGGCAAAGTTTGGTTTAATGAAATCACAAAATGATAATTGTGTATATTATTATAAAAACCAAAATAAGCTTCTTATCGTCGCCATATTTGTGGACGATTTTTTCATATTTTCTAATGATAAGGAAATGAAACAAAAGTTTAAAAGTGCTATTAGCAAAGAATTCTGTGTCAAAGACTTAGGTTCCTTAAAAGACTGTCTTGGTATGAGAGTTTTGTATACCAAAAACGGCATTACTCTTGACCAAACCAAATACATAGAAAAGCTTATTTCTAAATTTGGAATGAGTGATGCAATATCAGTTTCCACACCCATGGAACCTGGTCAAAAACTCACTTACAGAGACATTAATGACGATCAGCCAGATTTACCTTACCAGCAGCTCATTGGATCACTAATGTATGTTTCCATTGGCACTAGACCCGACATCTCACATGCAGTGTCATTTTTAAGTCAATTCAACACACATTACGGGGAGGTGCACTGGAGAGCTGCCAAGCGGGTACTGAGGTATCTTAAGGGTACCAAGGACCTGCAGTGCGATTCTATCATCATCTCATCGTGAAAACTTAGGTGAAGTGAGCGTGGAGTGAGCTGTCAGTGTCATCCCACCAGATACTAGGGATTGACCAAGCATACATTTACAATCGTAATCGAGATTTTAATAATATTTTAAATGCTAATTCTATTGATCATTTTATATAACGTCAAAGCTTTTAGTTGTCAAAACATTATATGTGGGGTTTTAAAATAAAATAGCAAAACAGAAACTCAGTCAGAATCTCAATGTTGTTCATGAACAATTCATCCGATTTTAATGTCGTGACATTAAAATCGGGTGAAGTGATCACGCCACACAAACTACGTGGGATTAAATTCTATGGTCCGTCAGCCAGGCACACCGTTAGCACTCGATGACTTGACACACTCGGTTATCTCTTCTAATTGAATAGATTTGTGAACATCGTCGCAGTCTTTACTAGACTTGATCTACAATCGCTCATAATAACAAACAATATCGAAGCGTATTTTCATCAGTCTAGCTGTCTTAAACGTTAATGTTTTATTATATTTACTGTTCGTGCGTGACGCGCTCGCGCCTCAGGCTATATAAGGACTTACCTACTAGTCTAGGGAAAAAAAGAAAAAAAAAACAACATTGAGATTCTGACTGAGTTTCTGTTTTGCTATTTTGTTTTAAAACCCCACATATAATGTTTTGACAACTAAAATACTAGTTTTGACGTTATATAAAATGATCAATAGAATTAGCATTTAAATGATTATTAAAATCTCGTTTATGATTGTAAATGTTTGCTTGGTCAATCCCTAGCATCAGTGGGATGACACTGACAGCTCACTCCACGCAAGTTTTCACGGTGAGATTTTTACAGAATCGACATGCTGAAACTTCACTATCATAAAGTCATGCCAGACTATCCCATCGGTTATGTAGATGCAGACCATGGAAGTAATATCATCGATCGTCGTTCATTCACAGGTTTCTTTTTCATTATGAGTGGAGCACCAATTAGTTGGGAGTCACGCAAACAAAAAACAGTCGCACTCTCAACTACAGAAGCTGAGTATATGGCTCTTAGTGAAGCGTGCAAAGAAGCCATATACCTCAAGGCGTTTTTTAAAGAAATATTTTATTTGGATCGCCCAATCATAATTTATACAGATAATCAAAGTTCATTAAAATTATCTCATAACACCTTTCACGCACGCACCAAACACATCGATATTAGGCACCATTTTATTCGCGATTCACTTAATCAACAAAACCTTGTCTTAAATTACATTAACACACGTAATATGCCAGCCGATGTCCTTACTAAACCTTTAACAAAACTTCGACATTTTTTGTGCCTTAAAGGTTTAGGTATAACCGAGGTCATAAGCTAGCTTGCTTTTGTTTTTGTATTCATTGTTTTGTTAAGTGTTCGTGATTATTATTTATAGTGTTTGTTATTAATTTATTAGGGTGTAGGTATATATTTTTTGTATATCTGTATGTACAGGATGTTTCCATTACGGGGAGGTGTTGAAACTATTTGGTTTACCTTTTTTAATAGAAACACCCTGGCCACTTGTTAGAATAATTTCATGTACTAGGTACTTATTTTGAATAGAAAAATGTTGTTGTCATTCTGTGTGTCAATCCAAATGTGCTCCATAATATAAGCGTTGTAACATAAAATCGTATTTTATTACAAAATTGGGAGACCTCTTGTCACAGTGGTGCCAACTGGTGTCGTAAATTTTCACGAAAACCCTCATTGGAACCGTGCACCTAGCTTCTGACGTTTCATAGGTGCCCATGTAGGTTTATGTGAAATAAAATATTTTGATTTTGATTTAAACCGTAATTTTTCACGGCAAGAAAAACGTGTAATGTGTGTGTAAATGTGTGAATCCAAGAAATCGTAGAGATCCATTCCGAATCGTACTAAATGACATTCCTAGATCTACAAAATACAATAAGAACTGTGTAGCAATGTGTGTACGTATTTATAGTAATATACCAAGCAACTTAAAAACGTTGACTTCTAGAGCATTTTAGCACAAATTATATAAATGGCTAAATAAAAAAATATTTATTCTATTAAAGAATGTATAGAGACTAACCAAGCTCCAACAATAGATATTATGTGATGTAGCGCATACCGCCAATTTGCATGCTATGTATGTATAGCAAAACATGTAAGCACTAATTTTAATGTCATAATTTTAATAACATCTGTAGTACCATGTTTTAATGCAAATAAAAATAATTTGAGTTGATTTGTATGTAGGGGTCTTAAGGTAAATAATTCAACGATTAAAATTATTAAGGAAGCGGTTCACGTCAGTAAATTATTTATAATTTCTTTGTTTTCTCTTTAGTGACTTATTAGGGAAGTTATTCTGGTGCCCTTTTGTCCTGGCGCCCTTGAGAGTGCATGCACCTGATTGAAAGGCCTGAGTATTATGTTTTTGACACCTTCGGCGTGCAGAGAAATCGTCATTTCGAGTAAATCCTCGCCAACTGCACTTCTGCAGTATAAAAAAATACTATTTCAAATGTTCAAAACCTATGGTATGGTCTAAGCTTGCTCTTAGACAATTAACGTCTAAGGTTAACTCTTTATAAGGCTTTGTGGTAGACTATTAGGCATAGGATCGTTTTTTATTTCAGTTAACCTAAGTATTTACAAAAAAAAATATTGCTGAACACTGAAATAATTATTATTAAAAGCAGCCGTGTTCAATACACTGTATTGTAACCCTAAAATCGGTGAAATTAGGTACTTATAACCATTTTCAAGCAAGTGTTTGAAAAGCCATACTTTCTTACGCTACTAAGAACTCATGGGAATCGATACTCTTTGGGCCAAACTGTAAAGTAACAATCATAATATTTTACAGTGGTAACATTGTACCTAATGTTCTAGAACGTTGTCTTGTGAATCGCAACGATGGGTTCTGCCGGTTTGTAAAATTCTGTGCGAAGCAGAGGCGGGTTCCTAGTAAACTGCAAAAATTGCTGGCTGTTTCGAAATAATACAGGCGCTGTCAAAAGGTTACATGCTCTGTGAATGTCAAAGTGTTAACATAAACGAGCGATTGACTGTACTCTAAGTAGTGAACGTCATTTATCGAGTTCTTCACGTAGGTGCCTAAGTTATACAAAAAACCCGTGTTACCTTTCCATTATTCTTCTTCGTTAAAGTTTTTCTTTAGCCCAAAATATTATGTACAGACGCCAGCACATCTAGCTACCCGAAAATGTCAAATTTTCCCAATCAACTTTGAACCTTATGCTTTAGTGATAAAGTTGAAAATCTAATAAAGAAATTTGACAGATTGTAGTAACTTGATGTGCTGGCGTCTGTACATATTTACAACTTATATTTTTAAATCTTTACTTAAGCTTTACTGGAGAAAGGTGGGTGTACCTACCTACCGACTCTCTTCATTATTTTGCTCTTTGTTTTATTATTACGCTTTACCTACCTACTACTACCTACACTTATACAGGGTTATTGGAAAAACATTACCAATCGCTTAAGAGGTCATTGCAATCATCATTATAAACCAGAAATCGCGAAAAAAAAAATCAGCTGTTCCTACATTTTATGTTCGTCATTTAAGGAACGTCAATAGTAAAAGTTGTTCATGATGAACCGTTACGAATCTGGCAAACGACCCAAGAGCTAGATTGAGTAGATTGACCCGACACTATACCGAAGACATCCCGGACGTCAGCCTGTACGAGATTAGGATGGCTCTGAAGCGGCTCAAAAACAATGTGGCCCCGGAATTACGGCCGAGCTCCTGAAGGCCGGCGGAAAACCCGTTCTAAAGGCCCTTCAGAATCTGTTTGGTTCCGTCATACTCGAGGGTAAAACACCACAGTCATGGAACAGAGATGTGGTGATACTTTTCTGTATGAAGGGCGACAATACCCTTTTTAAGAATTATACGCCCATCTCACTTCTGAGCCATGTCTACAAGCTGTTTTCGAGAGTCATCACGAACCGTCTCGCGCGCAGGTTTGACGACTTCCAGCCTCCCGAACAAGCCGGATTCCGTAAAGGCTTTAAGCACCGTAGACTAAATACATACGCTGCGACAGGTTATACAGAAGAGCGAAGAGTATAACCTACCTCTCTGCTTAGCGTTTGTGGACTACGAGAAAGCCTTTGATTCGATCGAGACATGGGCTGTGCTTCAACGGTGCTAGATCGAATCGGTACATCGAGGTACTGAAGTGTCTGTACGAAAACGCCTCTATGTCAGTCCGACTCCAGGATCAGACCTCCAAACCTATCATTCTGCAGCGATGTGTGAGACAGGGAGACATTATCTCTCCGAAAATGTTCACCGCTGCACTGGAGGACGTCTTCAAGGTTCTGGACTGGAAAGGGGCTGGCATTAACGTCAATGGCGAGTACATAACTCACCTTCGGTTTGCCGACGATATCGTAGTCATGGCTGAGACTATGGAGGACCTCAGTACAATGCTCGATGTCCTCAGTAGAGCCTCCGAAAGAGTGGGTCTTAAAATGAACATGGACAAAACGAAGGTCATGTCAAATGCCCATGTAACACCCACTCTCATAAAGATCATAGACGCTACACTCTAAGTCGTGGATGAGTATGTTTACCTAGGACTCACTGTCCAGTTAGGTAGGTCTAACTTCGAGAAAGAGGTCAATCGTCGAATCCGACTCGGCTAGGCAGCGTTTAGGAAGCTACGCAATATCTTCTCGTCCCACATACCGCAGTGTCTCAAGACGAAAAGACTTTGACCAGTGAGTGTTGCCAGTGATGACTTATGGCACTGAAACGTGGTCGCTCACAATGGGCCTTATAAGAAGGATAAAAGTCACCCAAAGGGCAATGCAGAGGGCTATGTTTGGAGTTTCCCTGCGTGATCGTATCACGAATGAAGAGATCCACAGGAGAACCAAGGTAACCGACATAGCCCGAAGAATTGCCAAACTTAAGTGGCAGTGGGCAGGGCACATTGCTCGCAGAACAGATGGCCTATGGGGCCGAAAGGTTCTGGAGTGGCGACCGTGTAGAGGTGCTTGAGGGAGGCCTATGTCCAGCAGTGGACGTCTTTCGGCTGAAAGCATGATGATGTTCATAATAATGAGTACAATGAACTCATAAAAGGTTGTTAAGTAATGTTTTACCAATAACTCTGTGTACGTTTCTCTACTTCATTACAATTACTTACCAACTAATGTGCAATCATTTTATTACAATAACAAAATATTTTCCATAACATCGAGGGCAACGTATGATAAAACTATAAAACCCTTCCCTATACTGTCACAGAAATTATGCCCCTGTGTCTCACTGAACAAGAATCAAATTCCTGTTACACTATTTTTGCTTACAAGAAGGAAACTAACACCGTACACTGAGAAGCTAACTTAATCTTCAGTTTCATAAAGTCTAAATTCGAATGGAGTGATAGCTGCAACAGCGAGTTACATGTATTTGATAGTACACCATACACGCACTGCAAGAGTGATCACTGATCTGAGGGGCAATTCTACTAATTTTAGCAACGTTCACAGTCTGAAGGCCAATTCTCGTAATTTAAAACGTTCAAAATCTAGTCGCAGTCTCATCTCGGCGACAATCAAATGTCAAAAACTTGTCAAAATGTAGGGAAATTAGAAGTATTTTTTGACAGATTGAGACTGAGATCAGACTGTGAACGTTGTTAAAATTAGTAGAATTGCCCCTCTGATCTCAGTCTCAATCTGTTAAAAATACTTCAAATTTCCCTACATTTTGACTAGTTTTTGACATTTCTTTGTCGCTGAGATGAGCTACGTAAATGTCCACATACACTTTGTCTCTCCTTCCTCTTTTTAACTCATCCAATGATTGTTTTTAAAAGACCGCTCTTAGCGATACGACTACCCATTGTGTCACCCTTTGTAAAGTTTTTCTAATTATGTCTGTAATTTATATGGTGTACATAAAAATACCGGCCAAGTGCGAGTCCGACTCGCACACGAAGGGTTCCGTACCACAAGACATAAAACGCCGAAAAAAAACGGTTTCTTTAATACCCCTTTAAATTTTAACTTTATTTTATTTTTTTAATCAAACTCTAAATTTATGTATTTCAATTAAACCTTGTACAGGCACTTTTGAATTGTCAAAAATTTAAATAGTCTGTCAGTTAGTCAGAAAGTTGAAGCTAGTTGCCCATATTTGTTATTATAGCGGCAACAGAAATACATTATCCAGTTATCAGACTTTCGAGCTACTGACGAACGGTAACGTCTGTCAATATATAACCAGTTATCAGACTTTCGAGCTACTGACGAACTGTAACGTATGTCAAAGATCCACGTATGACAGCCAGGACATTCGGAGGCACGGAGACCTCTTGGTATGTGAAGATGGTCACCCATCCACGGACCAACCGTGGCAAGCGTAGTTTAACCTGATCGATCGACCATTGAAAATAACATATCAGTATCATTAGTAATTATTGTGACGTAAACTAAGATCATTCAAAACATGTTATTTATTTTATAGACGAACAAAACATGCTAGATTTGATGACGTCATCTGTAACCCCCCACTGAGCGTGTTATCTTTAATTATCTCTATAATAAATCTTAATAAAAACAACTAACAAGATTATTTTATGACTAGCTTCTGCCCTCGACTTCGACCGCGTGAAATTTCTTGTTACTCCGACCCACCCCGTCGCATCGCATCGCCTGCCCGCGCTATTACTTCGTTTTTGCTTAGCGTTCTTTCTGACTTTTTTTTCTTTTTGCTCGGCTCCTAAAGGTTATAGCGTGATGTTAATAGCCTATAGCCTATAGCCTTCCTCAAGAATTGGGCTATCAAATGCAAAAAGAATTTTTCAAATCCGACTGGTGTTTCCAGAGATTAGCGCGTTCAACCAAACAAACGAACTCTTCAGCTTTATAATATTAGTATAGATGAGAAAACGATGCGCTTCCCTGGTGCACCGCGTGCGGGCCAATCTTATCCTGCGCTGTGTGGCGAGCAGACTCGATTGTCTATACCCGAGTCGCTGCTGCAATCTCTCCACCTCGGTGATAGGCCTGTGGCAGTGATTCACGTGTATTCATGATTTTAGATTAGATAATTAGAATAGGAATACTAAAATAGCGGTAAGGAATATTGTTACTAACACGAATGAGTCACGTTACTTGGTTAAATAAATATTTTCAGCGTTCTTTCTGAGTTTGTTTCTTTTTGCTCGGCGCCTAATGGGTATACCATGATAAATGATAATAGCCTATAGCCTGCCTCAAGAATAGGGATGTTGCCTGGGTAAAAATAAATCGATTCGATTTAGTCCCTCAGTAAGATTATTAAAAAATATTGAACACGTATTTTTTGTTTTATCAATTAGATAAAAAATTACAAAGATATATCACATCAAAGTTCAGGAGTGGGGGGCTTTGACGTAATAACGTGCTAAAATTTGTAGCACGGCGTGACGTCATACGAAATTTCCAAGCGCTGTATCTTCGTAATTTTTTGTTTGCCAGACAAAAGAAAAAATATGTATACAATATTTTTTAGTAATCTAACTGATGGACTAAATATATTTTCTTAGTCAACTACCCTATTGGGCTATCAAATCCGACTGGCAGTTCCAATTACCCTTTACATACAAAAAAACAAATTTTACCTCTTTATAATATTATATTAGCTGACCCGGCGAACTTTGTACAGCCCCGCCAGCCGCTCCACCCCCCCCCCCCCCCCCTTTTTAAATCTCTGATATCTTTCTAAAGTTCTAAGATATTTATACATATAAATAATAATAATATATAGCCTATGACACTCACAAATAATGTGGCTTTCTATTGGTAAAAGAATTTTTTCAAAATCGGTTCAGTAGATCCAGAGATTACCTCCTACATACAAACAAACAAATACCCTTTTATAATATTAGTAGAAGTAGCGCAAAATTATCAGCTATCGGGTGAACTAAAAATTTTTTTTTTTTTATTGCTACATGGGCCCGGTTTTGACCCCGATCACGCCTGATGGAAAGCGATTGATGACGTCTATGATGGAACGAGCGTGCCCAGAAGATGTCTGTTCACTCTTGCTTTGAAGGCAGAAGGGTTAAATGTGGGAGGGAACACAGATGCTGGTAGAGAGTTCCACACTTTGGCTGTGCGCATGATAAAAGTGGAGGAAAAGCGCTGAGACGACTCGTCGGGATATCAACCAAGTGCAGATTGTACGCTGCAGTAGGTCTGGTTGTCCGGTGGTAAAAGAGCGATAATGGAATGGTCGTGGAGCTCCTTCGCACACTCCTCGAAGTACAGTCTGTAGAAGACCCTACCGCTTATTCCAATTTATTTGGGGTTGGCGCAACAGATCATTTTCTTCCATTCTTCTCTATTAGTCGTCATCTCAATGTCTCTCCAGCCATATCATCAATCACACAGTCCATCCATCGTTTCTTTGGTTTAGGTAGGTACCTCTTCTCGTCAGGTTACTTTGGTCTCTTATATCCCTCCACATTCATGCCTACTCAAAATCATGTGTACAGACGCCAGCACATCAAGCTATCAAATTTTTCGAATCAACTTTTAACCTTATGCAAGCAATAGTTGAAAATCTATTAAAGAAATTTGACAGATTGTAGTAGCTTGATGTGCTGGCGTCTGCACATCATTATTATTGTAATCTACTGCTAAATATTTAGACTAGACTTGGTAATGGTTAATTGTTTAATTAAGTAATTTTTTTGATTTTATAAACCTTTGAATAAGATTACCCTTGACCGAAGCTAAGTACTATTAGTTATCTGTGGCGCAGCATCTAATCAAAGGCCACAAATCTACTGGATAATTATCGCTTTTCGAAAACAAAACCGAAATAATCCGGTGATAACCTTTCAAAGTCGTACTATCGGATGAAGTGAAGATTTTTTTCTCGTTAACAATACTTATACCAGCATGCAGTATAAGTACTTACCTACAATAATTATAATTATCGTGATGATAATGCATTTATTGCGTAAGACGTGAAATTATTATGTGCTAATAAAATTGATGTCTTAGGGGTGCTAAACACAATACGATGCGGTTACGCCGAAGCATACCCAAAATAGTGTATAGTCCGCCTAATATTATTAATATTATATTTTATTTTCAAAACATTTTTTATATTGGTTTGGCGAGCCGGTAATTTAATTCTTAAAATAATGATGACACCTAGAATATTACTTTTTTAATACATTGATGATACATTCTACACCTATATTAATTAGATACCCACTCAAATTATTTAATAGGCTTTTTATTTTTTTCAGGATGGAAAATCATCCAATGACCCCCTCCCGCTCTGGGTGGAGCGGAAGGGAGTGTCAGACTTTTACTGACTAAAATCCACCCGTGTTCCTTCCTTAGCCCTTTTTGTTCCGGGCCAGCAGGAACGGCCTTACCTTCACTTACAGACAGCGTCTTATCTTTCAGATAATTTTGTGAGTTCTCTATGTTTAGGCTGTTTCTCGATCAGTCGGAGTCAAATCATTCAAGAGGCCAAGCATTCGCATTCTTGATTTTTTGTGAGTCAAAAATCTCTGTGCAACTCTGCCAGTTTACCGTGACTATGCGCTACACAGACCATGAAATAATTTTCATACAATAGATACAGTCAAAATTATTTCCAGAAAAGTAAAAACAGCAAAAAGCCAACGTCACGTGGTGTTCCCAGGCGGTCACCCATCCAAGTACTGACCACGCCCGATGTTGCTTAACTTCGGTGATCGGACGAGAACCGGTGTATTCAACGTAGTATGGACGTTGGCGACATTTGTTTTAAAATACTAGATGAGTATCAAATAAATAATGTCGATTTATCGAAGAAAATATTCAAGAATAATGTTTACTCTAATTTATTAGGTAATGCAAGCAACAATTTTTATGGCCTCAAGCAAAACTAAAGTTGTTGCAACATTGAAATGTTTGCTAGAATGCTATTTTCATTAGATCACTTTATGACATTGAATATTCAAACCTCTGCTAGTCTTCCCTATAAAATTTTAGACTTACAGTATATTTGTCTTTACGTAAGGCTGCCATTAAACTAAACTTGCAAGTTACTTCCGTAAAATGTATGTAAGTAACTTATAATTAATTATTTGTCTAAATATAAGTAAATAGTGTAAAAATCAGTAAAAAATGCAAAAAGCCAACGTCACGTGGTGTTCCCAGGCGGTCACCCATCCAAGTACTGACCACGCCCGATGTTGCTTAACTTCGGTGATCGGACGAGAACCGGTGTATTCAACGTAGTATGGACGTTGGCGAAAGCCAAATCAAAATACTTGACCAGTTTCATAAACGAAAAAATAAATGTCGATTTTTCGAAAACGCATTCTTAGAAATGTTTCCGCAAGCTGCAACATTTTTTACTTCTATATATTGGCACCGAACAAAACTAAACTTGTCGCAACAACGAAATAGGTGGCGCTGTTTGCTAGAATGCTAATTTCATTATAATGCCATGAGATGGCGTTGGCATACATTTTTACAGACTAGTGAATAGTATAAAAATCCATAGATGGCGCTAATGATCAAGTACAGCATATTATTTTGTTCGTTGGAATATAAATAAACTAGCAGCGCCCCGCGGTTTCACCCGGGTAAGTTTCGATCCCGTGGAAATATCGGGATAAAAGTATCCTATGTGTTAATCCAGGAAATGGTCCATCTATGGCGGCCTTACGTAAAGACAAAGTACCTACTTATACAAGTCTAAAATTTTATAAGGCAGACTAGCAGAGGTTTGAATATCATAAAGTGATCTAATGAAAATAGCATTCTAGAAAACATTTCAATGTTGGCAACAACTTTAGTTTTGTTTGAGGCCAATAGAAGCTATAAAAATTGTTGCTTGCATTACCTAATAAACTGGAGTAAACACTATTTTTGAATATGTATTTTCTTCTATAAGTCGACATTATTTGTTTGATACTGATCTAGTATTTTAACAAAGCTTGCGCCAACGTCCATACTACGTTGAATACACCGGAAGGCCAATTCTCGTAATTTAAAATGTTCAAAATCTAGTCGCAGTCTCATCTCAGCGACAAAGAAATGTCAAAAACTTGTCAAAATGTAGGGAAATTTGAAGTATTTGTTGACATATTGAGACTGAGATCAGACTGTGAACGTTGTCAAAATTAGTAGAATTGCCCCTCAGTTCTCGTCCGATCACCGAAGTTAAGCAACATCGGGCGTGGTCAGTACTTGGATGGGTGACCGCCTGGGAACACCACGTGACGTTGGCTTTTTGCTGTTTTTACTTTTCTGGAAATAATTTTGACTGTATTCCCGTGGCAATATCGGGATAAAAAGTATCCTATGTGCTAATCCAGGAAATGGTCCATCTATGTGCCCAATTTTCATCCAAATCTGTTCAACGGTTTACGCGTGATTGAGTAACAAACATCCAAACATCTTCGCAAACTTTCACATTTATAGTAGGATTACTAGCTGACCCGAACCGAGTTTCAATTATCCATAGAAAAGAGGACGTTCAATTTTTCCAGAATTTGATCTATTTACGGAAAACTTTTCCAATTATTTTGACACGCATTTATTAGCTTCACTTGTAACTTCAATTATTGTCAATTTAATTATTTTATCATTTTTATTACGTGATAAAAGCTTGTTCTTTAGTTTTTTTAACTACATTTTTTCCACTACAAATAGTCCTCCGGCCTTCGGCGCGGGGGATATTAAAGTGCACAAGCGTGTGCGCACACACAGGCGCACTCTCTCTTCCTTCACTCTCATAGTCCAATGGGACGGCACTATCGTACCACTATTACGAACATATTGAAACAAAAAAAAAATCGGTACAGTCGTTGCTAAGGGATGTGCTTACTAACGAACATATAATATTTCTTTACAAAGATTTCAAACATTAAAACACATTATTTCGCAATAATTACTATAATAAATTTACAATGATCACAATTATTCTACATTGTCTAATACCAATACGAGTTGGCGGGAACCCTGTCCTCTTTGATGCCCATCTCTTCCATTATATCCATTTCAAATGTCCTCAGTTTTGGCGCGAATGTTACCTGAAAAGAAACCAAATGTATTACTGCTATAATAAAATGTCATAGACAATTACGCAATCACTGTGCTTGGAAAACTTGTCAGCATATACTTTTTAGACGACTTCAAAAAAGAGGAGGTTCTATGTTCGTCTGTATGTATTTATTATTTAACGTATTTTCAATTTTCATCGATATTTTCATCAATTGTAAACCGATAATGAAAATTATTTTTCATTTTGTGGATGAAGCTCGCGCGGCAAAGCAAACTCAACAAAATTCATGAGGGACAACCATATGAATTTTGTTGAGTTTGCTTTGCTAGGTTTTGAGTAAACTTTAATAATACGAAATTAATCCACTTTCATGTCACTATTTTTTACAAAGCAAGTGGTGAGTGGTAAACGAATTTGTGAGGGGTAGGTACGACAACTAAAAAGAAAAAAGCAGATATCATCGAGATGGTTCTTTAGGTTCCATAAATAAATTGTATGCCGTCCGAGTACCTACGTTAAGTTTTATTTATTTTTGCGACGTTGCATATTGATCATTCTTTACGACACAAATTCTTTTCTTTATTGTAAACCAAACGAAACTATGGCTTAAGACACAGGAGTATAGAGTATAATTTACCTTGACAGCGGAATCGCCGGTTGTGTCCTTATCTAAATTCTCAATGTACAGCTCTTTACTCTTGAAATCCATGGTCTCCTCCGCCGTCTTTGGTATGGGGATGATTCTGCTACTGGCCATAGACACGCGCACCTAGAAAATAATGTATATGCGAAATTAAAATAAAATAAGTTGACCTAATCAATCCTGCCGCACATCGTGCTATGGAGCGGGCTATGTTCGGAGTTTCTTTGAAGGATGAAATCGGAAACGAAGTTATCCGGAAAAGAACCGAAGTTACCGACATAGCTTGCAGAGTAAGCAAGCTGGAGTAGCAGTGGGCTGGCCATGTATGTAGAAGGACCGATGGTCGGTGGAGCAGGCAAGCGTAGTGTGGGATGCCCCCCAGCTAGATGGACCGACGATCTTGAAAAGGTGGATGGCACAGACTGAATGTGGAATGCGGAATGCGGAGGACAGGGTGCTGTGACGCAGTCTGGGAGAGGCCTATGTCCAGCTGTGGACTGCGATAGGCTGTGTTGACTGAACATTCAATCATTCCATTCATTCATTCTTGAACAGTCAAAATAATTCAAACAAACTTAACATAACCGGTCTCCCTGAAGGGGGAAGCAGAGGTGCCTACTGCACGCAAATACCGCGTACTGTGTAATAGAGAGTGAGCTTTTTAAAAATCAAAAGTAATTTATTCAAAGTACGCTGAGAATCAGCACTTTTCGAACGTCAAAATTCTAAAAGGCAGTCCCTCAGAATGCCCGCCCTTCACCACCTCCTAATGCTTTAGAAGTGGTGCAACAAACTCCCCAGCAGCACAGCTGTCTGAAAATCAGTCAAGAGAAATGGGTTCTACACCAATTACCAGCTACATTTTCCTATATGAATAACCCAATAACTTGAACCGAAGTTCGAACCCAGGATAACACGTTTAGAAGTCGGGCCAACGACGACTAGGCCGACGACTCAGTCATTACTCTCTTGTCTTAAGGGACTTACATGACCTAAAGCGCGGTCACTGTCGGACTGCATAGAAAAGAAAGAGAAAAACGATGACTCAACGCTGGTAATTTATTGCAAAATTATCTATTTACAAAAAATCTATTGTTTGGACTAAAAAATTAAAACACTAGTGTTTTAGTATGTTGCTTGTAGAATATTCTGACAAAAAATCAGAATGATTGTATGTATATTATGATAAAAAGAAAGTTTTTAGAGATATTTCATGACTTTTTTCTATCATATCAAATTAGTTGTATTATGTTTTCAACACACTATCTACCTAGCATAAATCCTGAAGAATATCATATTTTTTGTTTATTTTGTTTACTGTAGTCGATCATATACTTTTATTGTTTCTAAAACTTGCGTTTTTCGCGTTTAGGTCCTGTAATCCCCTTAATGCTACGTTTTAAACTGAAAAGAAGGAATTTATTGTAAGACGCGACACTTTTCGACCTGAAAATTTGTAACTGCAGGCACACCATATATTTAACTGATCCTCTAAAAACTTATTGACCTTCTACTGATGAACGCTTTTCAAAATTAATGAACCTTTAAATACTATTTGGGCCTCTAATGATGCAGTTTGCAGTAATTAGGCTAAGGCATCTTGACCAAATGGGTAAAGCTCGGGTAGAACTGTGGCCAATTGCGGCAGCGACCGGGGAGCGCTAGATTTGGTCCAAGTTGGTCGCAGTTACTAGGCTATCTAGTTTTCTTAAGACCACAAAATATGAATTATTTGAAACTCATTGAGGAGCGTTCATTATACAGGGTTACAGGGACATCCAAGCGCAAACTGAAACTATGAATTCTGAGCACATGATTCTAGACCCCCTGCCCTCCCCTATCCTAGAAAGTAAATAAGTAAGTTAAGAATCGACTGGACAGACTAAATATCTCCAAGTTGTACGATACATACGCATCAGCTAATTATTTGCTAGTGTGTCTAACCAAATAATAATAATAAAAGAAGAGGTATGTTTTCTCCCTAGCGCAGAAATTTTACGACAGTTATCAAAAAGATACTGGTGTTTAAAAGTGCCTACTATGTACGGTGCGTACGCTTTGCGGTCAAAATGTATGAAACAGCAATTTTTTTTTTAATAGCCTGTGTTACATTTCTGCACTAAGAATCACGTGCTCAATTCATGGTTTCTGTTTGCCTGCCCGGCTGCCTATTTAAATCAGATAGACACACAGGTTCGTGACGTTATGAATTAAATTGCGATTTGGCTGGTGCAGTTGGACTGAATTGCCAAAATATTGAATGCCAAAACACTGAAGTGAGTTTATTTATTTCAGCTGTTGGCATTGCAACAATTGAAATTACAATAAATAAACAACATTTCTATTATGCCCAAGTAACAGTATTCTTAACCGGCTGAATGCCATAATTAGAGAGACAGTTAAAAAGCCATTGTGCCTCGCGTGGATCCACGTTCAGCATACGAAAGGTATTCATAGGGCTGATTTTACCTACTTTTTTTGTCATATAATTATCTGGAAATTGGTTGTCATGGTATGGGCATGTGTTATGAAGAAATGAGGAAAATGTCGTGAGGAGAGTTTTGAGTATGAATTTCGATGGCTATAAGAGTAGGGGAAGACCAAAGAAACGATGGATGGAATGTGTGAATGATGATTTGGTTAGAAAGTGGTGACTACTGAGATGACGACTACTAATAGAGAAGTATGGTAGAACGTCGAACGTCGTCGCACAGACCCCAAATAAATTCGGATAAGAGCAAGAGAATGATGAGATAATTATTTATCTGTGGAATAAAATTGACGTCTGACAGTTCTAGTATGGAATAACTGTCAAAAATTCAAAATTTATTCTCAGGATAAGACTTATTCTAGGTATAAAAATTTGATTAAATTCGCCCTTAACGTATTAGTTGAGTGTGTTGTTTTCTAGCTCCCAAACACCTTAATAGACATTATGATTTTTGGGCAAGACAGACTGGATGCCTACTAACCTTTCCAAAACTTTGGAGGGAATACAAGTGTGGGAGATCATTATTATAATGATAACCAAGACGTTACTTGCTCTGACAGACAGGCTTCCTTGTGCTTTTACCGCTAGAATAATAATAATAATATCTTTAATAGTGGAGTCCACATATCGGCTGTTGTAGTGAGAGACGCCATTCAGCTAGTTACTACGATTATATTTAAACATGTAATATTATAAAGTCGTAAGATAGGTTATATAATTTTCTCTGAAAGTCTCAAATGTACACGAGGGGGCATTAACGCCCACGTTGAGAACCTATGAGCTAGACAGACTGCCAACCTCGAAAAGGTGGCTGGGACAGACTGCGTGAAGGAAGGTGGAGGACAGGGTGTTGTGGTGCAGCTTGGGGAGGACCTATGTCCAGCAGTGGCTGACTTGATCCTTACTGGTTTGGAACAAACAGCTAAGGTCATGGAGGAAAAGGAATGCAACTTCATATCCCTAGGTCCTAGCAGCCAGCATAGTTGGCAGTTTAGAAAAATAGCTAACCTTATCTCCCTCCTCTGTGAATCTCCACTCAAACTCGGTCGGCTTCAGAGTCTCGGGGTCCACCAGCTTCACATCTGTTGTGACCAGGAGAGGCGCCTCCGACTGGATTGTGATGCCAGGGAACTTCTTGTCTTTGCCAACCTGGAATACAGTAGTTCACATATTAGTATTGTTTTAGCTGTCTAATCATACACTGGGTTTTATTTATAACTAGCTGACTGAGCTTTCTACGTACCGCCTCAGAATCAACAAGAATGAATTATTATTTTTTCGTGAATTTTTCCCATGTTTTAATAGTTATTCTGCTATTCGGGCGGAGACAAATCCAACAAACGAAATATCGTAAAAATCAGTCCATCTGTTCCTGAATTATAAATGGTGTAACCAACTCAACATTGTTTTATTTTTATAGATAGATTGGTTAATGGGTAATTTCTGTTAGTGTTACTAAAAATTACATTATAGCAGTGGCTTATTCCCAAAACTGACATGAAATAAGCATTTTGGTCAACATTCCTGCTGAGGTCCTTTTATTATACAAACAGAATCAATGATGAATATAAAATGTACTCACAACTCTAAGATGCGTGTTAAGTCCTTCAACAATGACCCAGTTACGTTCCTGGATCACCTGTGTCACGATCCCCTGCTTGCCTTTGTCCTTGCCCACCATTATCTCTACACGGTCACCTCTGCAACCAAAATAAATCATCTATACATATTAAATTCGCTTTTTGTCTCAGGGCACCAATTCTGTGCTATTTGAGTTCACAGGTTGTCCTGGATGCGGCAGACATCCTGACCATTCCCATCTAAGTTGGGCAGTTTTGAGCCATGTCTATGACGCTGATATAAGTGTCTACAATATGGTGATGTCAATGTACTAAATGAAAAGTGACAACACTAATTATACCACACTTTAAAGTGTAAACGAAGGTCATAAAGAATGTAGTAGAGTAAATATAAGAAAGGTTTTATTTATTAAAAATAGCTTTTGCCCTAGGCTTCACTCGCGTGGAGGTCAAAAATTAGCCCACAGGAACGTACTAAGTACTAGGATAAAAAGTATCCTAAGTGTTTTGCCAGGTTGTAAACCAAATTTAATCCAAATTCGTACTGCCGTTTTTACGTGATTGAGTAACAAACATCCAAACTTTCACATTTATAATAGGATAAGATAGTAGGATCTATTTAATTCTTACTTGAAGAAACTCCATTCGCCAACGGGTTCAATAAACACTTTCTTCCTGTGCATATTGCGGTCATTTTGCATACGAAACTGACTGGTCCATGGCCTGTTGGTCGTGAAACGATAGTGCTTACGGGCTATCTGAGCTTTTGGGTACTGTGGATAGTTTGAAGGGTTCTTCCAATACACCTAAAACGCAAAACAAATACAATAAAACAATTTTTGAGGTTATGTTTTTCAAACGAAGAAAACTTGATGTTTGAATAGGATAATGTACCTGTTCATAGCTCCTTTTAACGTAAGACTCGGGAAAATTTGAATATTTAACAGTCAAATCGCCAACTTTCTTCGCTAAAAACCCGTATATTCGCATTTTCTTTGTTTTTGTTTCGTAACCTCTTCGTGAAGAATTTCTTTGACACTGACACACACGAGATGACAGCTTGTCAAAAACAGAACAGCGCAAAAATAGCGCTCTTATGCTACGAGCGAAACGCTCTGTCCGGGCTTTTCTGTTTTCTGTGTTTTCCAAGGAATTCTCTAATTCACTATGCCGGCGGCCCAGCCCCAGCGGGCATACGGGCATGCCCGCGGGCCGCGGCTGTGCCGCCGGCATAGTGTGTAGGAGCCTTTATGGTGTTTTCATCAGTGTTTCTTTGTAATAATTTTTAATCTTATAGTATCTATGTAAAATATTACTTATGCTTGTAAAATAAACAGAAATAATATGCTGGCGTCTGTACATTAAAAAATATTGAATAAAATGTATTTTTGAAACGAAGACCTAATAATTTGTGTTAGGTATAGACGCAACGACTGTAGTCGTTTTCGTTGGTTTTCGTATTTCAAAATCTCACGACCACGCGCAGATTTGGATATCGCTAGCGACAAAGCTCATAATTATGTATTGTACCTCATTTTAGCAAAACGTACCTTCTCTACTAGCTCTACTGCAAAGTACTGAATTCACTGATCTCTATTAAAAGGGCGCCGACCAAACTGCGACCGCGCAGTGGCGCCCTCATCGTTTGTTTGGTTATTTCTTTTATTTTAGAATAAAAATGCAGAAAATAAGCACGTTAAATTGTGCTCCACAAGATTTTACGTTAATATTATTATAAAAAGTAGTTTTACATTGTTTAGTTTTATTATAATCACTAAAACAAAATATAGTGGCTACTATTATCCGTTTTAAAAAATAACCAAACAAACGATGAGGGCGTCACTAGGCGATTGGCGTAGCCTTAAACAAGTAGGTACGCATAATACAGGTCAGTGACTGAATTACTTCTTCCATAGAAAGTGGCATGACAGTGAATTAAATGTTGGCCCATAACTTCGCCACTTCCACATAAGAACCTATTGATTTTGTAGCAACTTAGCAAGACAGACGGAACAAGCTTTTGATGCAACCAAATAATGAGCTATCTATGAGATATCTTCCACTTAGTCGAGGAGTTTTTGTTTCATCTATACTACACCGATTGCAAATCTAATTTAATTTATGTTTTATTACTGAGCCAATGATGAAACTATAGGTTTTTAATCCTATTCTTTTCCACTCCTTCATCTGTCACCATACCGCGTTTCCTCCTTCCAGTTTTGAGTGAATTTATCCAGTTCATCGCACCATGGCCCTTGCTATCTCCTTTGTGGCCTGCCAAAGTGTAAAGTAACTATAAAGGGCCTGTAACCTGTCTCACTGTCTCAGGCTTTGGCCTTAGGGCATTAGGTCCGTTGTGCTGTGTAGGTGGGTCCGCAGTTTGTCCAGCATGTGGCACATTACCTGTCAGTTCCATTCTATGTTGGGTTGTTGGGTATATCTATCCTACATCTATTTCTGGATTAATTTATTTTGTCATTTATACTTTTTATCGCAAAGCAACGGAACGTATATACATAGACAAAGACAATAAAGTGATTTTTATTTTTTTGTCTGACACAATCAAAATTTGCTGTTGTATTCTTAAAAAAATCCAGAAAAAAAGTAATGTTCTCTATTTAATTCATAGCAAATTACAATTGCGATAAAAAAATTACGCCCTGGATGATTTGAAGAACAGCATGAATTGGTTTTCAATTATTTACGGACTAAAAATGCATTTGTATATTCGCACATAGACAATTGACGTAAATCAGCTGTCCAATATCAGTCGTTGTAGGTGGCAGCACCGCGTCACGTGAATTTTCATGGCGTTGAAGGGCTAGTCCCGAATTGTCTTGTGATTTCGCCAAATTATTTGCTGTTTCGAATATTTAGTGATAAACAGCATTAATTTATAAGTTCCAGGTGAGTGTTGTGTCGTAACAGAGTGAATATATGTGGAGAAGTTGCCGTTAAATGCTTTTGCGCGGGACTGAAAGATGTCAAAGTCGGTAGTGACGGAGTGTAAGGGGTGGTTTGGGGTAAATTTCTTGGGTTAGCTTGCGCCTGGCGCCAGGATGTCTGACCGCCGAGTGGGCGCCGTTGGACCGGGCTCGGTATCGATTGGGTGCACGAGCCCGTTGCGTCAGCGTTCTGGCCGAAAACACCAGACAGTCGGCCGCTTCCGCGGGATCTAGACTGCTAATTCGCAACCCAAAATCGATTTTTCAGACAATGAAAATGTTTTCGATTGTACCAAACATGTAACTTCTACGTGTGTTTTCACTGTGACTCTTTATAATTAGTTGGTCATATGGAGTTGATAGTACACCATCTTGTGTGATTGTTGCAGTGGTGAAGATGACGTCTGAGTACTGGGTGATCAGCGCCCCCGGCGACAAGACCTGCCAGCAAACCTGGGACAAACTCAACAATGCCACCAAGTCAGGCAATCTTAGCGCCAACTACAAATTTCCAATCCCTGACCTGAAGGTAATTTTGAATTATTTATCTACTAATTTATAGACAGTCCAAAAAATACTAAATCTAAGATCTTCAGATAAATTATGTCATCCCATTATTCCCTATTTAATAATAACTGAATATGTCCTTGAAGCAATTATTATGTTTTCTTCAATCTTGATTAAATAATGGTCATGGATTAGGGTCAATATAAACTTCCAGTGTGTTACTTTGTTACAACAAATCAATATAAGTACCAGAATCAATATTTTAAATGTGAAATACATATTGCAATTTCATACTATAACATCCTGTATGGGAAGTATTTTAAATGACCTATATTGAATCGGATCAATATTATTCCCATCTTCAAGAGAAGTTGAAATCTTATGATGAGCATACATCCTAAAAAGAACCTTATTTGCTTTGGATATTGTTTGATTATTGCTGTGTCTGTTATCATAAGTGATAAATTGACATATCAAAAATTTCATTAACTCTAATTGCCTTAAAAATATGTAGGTCAGTCATGTTTTAAGTATGTATTTTAAACAAATTGGGTGCACAATGGTATTATATAAATCTAATGAACATTATAAACTATGCTACACATTCCACTATATTTTTCCAAGTTATCAAAACATTGAATTCTCAGTATTGTTATTATACTTCTAATCTATCGATCAATTCTAAAACTATTGAATTGTAATTGCCAACATATAGATCCCCAAGGCAATCATCTCAGGAAAGCATACACAGTTTAATCAATAAGTTTAAGTAGATAATGATAAATGATTTATTTCTGTAAGTAGTTTTGTACAAACACTTTTACACTGTACTAGATTATTTCGGTGTTTCCTTTTTGACTGCTTTGAGAAGAAAGATTAAGAAAGAAGAAAGACAAACTTAGAGGTCACAGTCTCTTTTAAAGTCCAGACATAATCTTGGTCAGATCATGTGAGGACCATGTATTGGAAACAGTCTTGAGGAAAGAATCACACAGATTTGAGTGGAACTGTCCAGTCACTGGTATTCAATTTAGAATTTGCTATGGTGTGCTATAAAGAGATCTATTTATCCAAATATTAATAATAACAGCAGATATAAAATTAATACTATTATCATATTCCCTTGTTTTCTAATAGGAGAAAAAAACATGAATGAAAAGGATCTAAGTTTATTTTGCCTAAAAGATTAATATTATTTTTAAGTACTTACCACATAATTAACTACACAAATATTTTTAATTCAACTTCATAGACTCACTCTAGATTGCATTACCTATAGGAGGCTATAGGTTTTTCAAATTTGTTGTTTTATTTTTGTAAAATAAATTTATATTGGGTAAATTCAGAAAAATTAATCAAATTGACTACCAATTAATACCGCTCAGATTATTCAAATCACAACTGCCATTCTTTAAATTTATAACATGGTAATTCCACGTAGCATGTCATTTTTTTTATACACAATTAATTTTTTTGATTGTACACTTGTTTCTTTTTATAAATATAAAGTTTTATTCTAATTGTTTATTTCTCTTTGTTTCCAGGTGGGGACACTGGATCAGTTGGTGGGACTGTCGGATGACTTGGGTAAGCTCGACACATTCATTGAGACCATCACAAGGAAGGTCGCTCAGTACCTAGGCGAGGTGAGTAAAGAGTTTTGTTTTCACTAATTAAATGAAGAGTGCTTGGGACTCCCTTTTCCGCACTTAGACTCGCATTCGGTCCGTTGTGCGTGAAGAGTGCTTGTAATTACAGTGTTTGTAGCTATAATGATACTGACAAACGGAACAAAATCTTACCCTGTTCACTAACAATATGATCAATATATCGTTATTACTATAACAATATAATAACGGTATTCATTTCAGTACTCAACTTTGCCAGCTTTATGACATAAAATATAACAAAAAAGTATGAAGAATAACATTACAAATGAATTGGTAACGTTTCACATGTAACATTATTACAAGCAGACAAGCTTAATGTTACTGATACCTATAACATTACTTATAGTATTGTTCTACGAAAATGATATTCTATTAACGTTTTTCTTTGTAACATTATTGCTATTTTTAGGTTTTAGTATTGTTACAAATTTTGGAATGTTTTACGATAACATTAGTGGTAATGGAACGAAACTTATTTTGTCCCTGGTCAAAATGTATGGAAAAGCAATTTTTTTTAAATAACAACAACATTTTAAATGCAGGGTTCAGAATCATGTACTGAATCCATCGTAACAGGTCGCGCGTCAGTGTCCAATTGTCCATGTCATCATGTATTGATGTTTTTTGATGAAATTAATTTTTTTATTTGTTATTCTTTCTCAGGTACTAGAAGATCAACGTGATAAGCTCCATGAGAACCTTATGGCAAACAACAGTAAGTTATTTTTCTATTTTTTGTTATGGCACTAAACATTTATTTTAATTTTTGAATTTCTTAAAAACTTTTTTGATTGTTTGGTGCCATTTATTCATAGATATTTTTGGAAGTTGATAAAAAGGTTTGAATTAAAGATATTAAACATAGCGTTTAACAACAAAATAGGATTATTTTGCATGATTTAAATAAAACATAGAGAAAAGAGTTATTTATGGCATGTTTGGGAAACTATAGAGGAGTTAAAGCTAAGGAATTGGGCCTATGATGTACCAGCATGAGAACTAATTTTTAAAATAGAAAAAGAATGAACTGGTGTAGAGAAATAAATAAATTAAAAGCACAGAGTAGTGCGAAAAATTATTAGCATGTGTCGCTGAATTTCAATGGTTAAAATTATCTTTTATATTTTTCTTATATTTATTTTTTAATTTATTTATTTATATTTACCTATTTTTTTGCATGCCATTTTTTCTGACCACACTGCCTGCGTTTACAAGTCAGCCAGTGTGTTTTTAATTTCAATATATTTTTATATTAATTTGCAATTATACAGTTGCGTAATACCCGAGAATGTTTATTATTTTATACATTTTCTCTCACATAACACATCTCATCTCAACCCCAATAATACACACTTATGTACCTATATTTGAGCACTAATGTGTACATACTTATGTATAATGATTATTGACGAAACTTGGGGCCCTATCGAAAAGCGGGCACAAAACTTCAAAAATAAACGAGAAAAAGTATAACTTATTAAAAAAAAAAATATTTAAATTTCCCTTACCCTGTGAAAAAAAAAACAAGTTTCGTCAGTAAAAATACTCAACATAACACTTTTAAAATCAAAGCCTAAGAATGTTGAGTGGACAGTGTTTGTACATTTATTTTTAGTTTGAGGTTCGTCAACGTCCGACCATGTCGAACCTCTTTGCACCACTGCACCTATGTGTGATATGTAAATAGATCTAATGGAATGTATAGAGAAAAATTTATGTTGCATTTTCACTTTATTGGAATCACGGCTAGCAATATAATTATATTTCAATATATTTCGCGTTGCGGCAAGAAATAATTAGAAAAGACTCAAGATTTATTTGACGAAATTCGGATGGAACTCATCCGAATAAAGGTAACATTTATATGATATTTTACGAAGATTCTTTTCCAAATTGTTTTTTTTTATATTTAGGTAGGCGATTGGCTATCAGAATCAGAGAGAAGAATCATTTTCTTCAAAATTCTAATCGCATCTATTTTCTGTAATATTTAATTGAATGCAATACATATTTTTATATATGTACATAATGCTTATTATATCACAATATAGTGTCGCTTTTTATTATTATTTTTCATATTTAATGAGTTTGTTTGACACAATCGTGTTTAGAATTAATTTAAAATATATTTTAGATTGAGAATGTTAGTTTTTGGGATTGCATTTCAGTGTCTGAGAAATGGAAAAAAGTTTGCGGCAGTGAGTAATATTTTTTTCGTAGTTTATGTAAAATGAGCTTGTTAGTAATATTGTGCGAGCTTCAAATATAATATCTACGCTTCAAATATCTGTATATTATGATATTTTGAAATTAAAAGCAATTACTTTCGCTACGTTTATTTTTTTTACAGAAAATGGTATATATGTAAGATATTATTTGTTAATATATAAATATGAAGCTTTTTGGTGATTTTTAGGCGTTATAAATATTTATTTAAACTTTTGAACAGCGACGATACGGAAAATAAGTTTTTTTTTATTTTTTTTTTTTTAGTTTGGTGACGGTATGAATATAATATTATATTTTGTTAAGTTGGAAATTGAATAAGCATTATAATTTTGTTTCAATGGTTTCGTTATTTAAGTAAAAATGCTGATGTAATGTAATGTAAAACGTCATGTCTAGGATGTCAATAATGTGTTAAGTACTCGTGTGTCATGCCGTGTAATTGATTCGACACTTTATGGCATTTTTTTGCAAATCGTCGGCCTTTTAATGTTTTATTTAGGTGCACAGCTTATACTAACAAGACATATAAGAAATAATTTCGAAGAACGGTCTTCAATAATATATATAATTCTTCTTAGCGTATCGAAGACAAAAAGTTCAAACATCTTTGGCCCAAAATTCAGCTGCGCGAACTCCGCTCACTGACGGAGTCATAAAATCATAAAGTGCACAAGGTGACAGTATGTTTATATAGAAAATATCAAAATTGTATAAAATTGGTGATGATCTGCAAATAAATTTAGATTCAAACGATAGATTTTTGCGTGGTGTATTACATAACAGTGATCTTCTCGCATTCTTGAAGATATTATCTCTACGATACAATCAAATTCTGTATAATAATGATTGCTGTACCATATTATTTTTAATATTATTTTCGCCATTGAGTGTCGAATTTAGGTGAAACCGTAATATATTATGTATTACATCACATTTTCAGTGTCGAACTCGTGAAGAACTGAGATAAATAAAGTCCTGTTATCATAGGCTCATAACGACAGTGAAAGTGTGAATTCAGATCAGATGAGATAACTACAGATAGGAAACATATTACTAAATATGTACTGTTAAGGTGATATGCAATGGATATATTATAAAAATATTTTTCTAAAAAACACTCTTTTTTAGCTTTTATACAATGGAAAAAGAGACATGCGTTATGTTTGCCGCAAATAAACGTATTTCCTTTTTTCTTTCTTACATATTGGATAAGGATCATAGAATTTAATTTGCAGCATTTCATCACTTTTTGTAAAAGCAACGATGTTCTACACTTTTAGAGGGTTTCCACAACTAGTTACTAGTTTAATAGTTGGCACTAAGCAACTAACTCACGTCAAATACTTATGGGATATGAGGTTATTGATGCAATATATTATCTAAAGAACCAATGTACAGAGTGGCAAGGACACATTGACGCGCTAACTGAAACCACGAATCCAGCACATGATTCTAGACCCCGAGTAAGAGAGTCGGTTATTGCCAAAAAAATATGCCGTTTCATAGAAAACTGCGATACCTACGCGGTCAAAATGTATGGAACAGCTCAAATTTTTTTCATAACTGGCGAAATATTTCGACGCGGATTTCAGAATCATCGTACTGAATCCATTGTAATAGGATGCGCTTCGCTGTCCCTACCACCCTTTATAATTGAGATCCCACGAGCCGCTTGGGGTTATGAGATACTAGCTTTCTTTCAAGATTGTCTAGTCAAACACTTTTTCAGATGCTATACATTATTTCGATTTGTTCATACATAAAAAAAAATCCATATCCATTACATATCTCCATGAGCTCTTAAATATAAACACATGTGTCGCACATTATGTTGTAATACGTAAGTTTACTGAATATAATGTCTCCATACCATAGATAATAGCAATCACTGCCTCACAAGACATTCATAGCTTAGCTATATCAAGCTTTAAAAATTGTCTATGCTTTGCGCTTCTTAATTTTTTTTATTTAGTTTATTTATTATTTTTATGAAAATATATTATTTATTTTGCTCCTGTCCTATACTAAATCCTCTTTATTTTCATCCTAAACTCACCGAAGCGATAAAAGCGATATTTCGATAATCCATTTCGAGATTGATATGAGATTTATTCAGAAACAAGGACATAAAACATTGAAATAGCTTTACAACCGCCATAAAACGATGGATAAACATTGAATAAAAGCGGATTATAATAGTAGCAGTTTTTAATGAATGGTCGTGGAAGTGCAAAGTAATAAAATGGGAGCTTAGTAGAGGTTTATGAGATGGGTTATGGACTCTGGCGACTCTAGGCGTGGACTCGTACGCGGACCCTGGGGGGGGGGAGCCGCCGCCCACGCCGACGTCGCCGGTGTGCGACTCTGCGTTCTCGGAGCACCACGGCTGCTGGCCGTGCGAGCACCGCGACCACGAGGAGTACTCCCAGCCCTCGCAACACTCCAGCGGCCGCAGCTCGCCGCGGTGGGACGAGGATGACGACGAGGAACGCCACCACCATATACTCTCACAAGGTTTAGGAGACCTAACCCACGCCTAACCTAACTCCTTGATTTTGGACGGAACTTGAAACAATTGCAAGTTAACTTTTATCCATTAAAGTTTGGACGTTTTTGGAGAGTATGTGAGTCAAGTTCTATTCAAACTTATTCCTGATAGGCCCTGTACTCAATATTAGTTAGGTGAATGAGACCTTACACTACCTAAAGCTTCGTTTTTACGTTCAGCGCTATTTGCAGACGCGAAAATAGGTTATGTGAAGGCAGTGATTGCTATATCTCTAAATATCTTCCAATATTTCTCTATATTTACTGTTTTTGTGTTTACACAGCAGATGGCGCTGGCCGTATTTTATATTTCGCGAGCGCCATCCTGAATTTTGTCTGTATATTTGTTGGGTAAAGTAAAAAAAAGTTTAGGGTGACGCTACGAAGATGTGGCTAGGCAAGAGAAATTCACAAAATGTACGTCCTGCACTACATCAGTGTAAATGCGTCGAATTGACTTGTATCTATCTACAAGTAATGTCTAGTTAACATTAATCGGGCAGTTCGCGAAACGTTTTTTGATTGAACCTGGACATTTCGCGGATTGTCCAGTAGAAGCTTTATACACAGTTGAACGTGTTCTATATTTTAGCTTTTTAAGTTATTTTTAGTTTGCTTAGATGTTTAATTTATTAATATTGTCGATGTTGTATTTTTATTGTATATTTTTTTATTTTACTTATTTATAACAAAACGTCTATTTATAAGTTATACCCTTTTGCTTTTGTGCGTGAACGTTGTATGGAGTAGCGAGACTATTAAAAGTTGTAGAAAAGTTTAATTTAGTATAGAAAAATCTACTAACCTTCATCATTTACTAATATATCCGATTATCCTTATATTTTTTTTAAGTTAAACTGAAAAAGATAGAAAAAAGCACCGTACTTGTGATAAAATAAAATTTATAAAACAATAAGAGTGATTTAGTGTAAGAGACAAAGAGAGTTATATCTTTCTTCTGTCTCATGTAACAAATGTGCCTAAACGTGACACGTCCTTGAAATTTCACTCTCAATTCGTGCGATCACGGTTTAGCTCGCTACAAATGCATGCTAATAGACACGGACGCACAAATCCATTGCATCGCATCGCATCGCATCAAGGCATCGAGGTAAATCTTCAAACAGCCCGCGATGTGTCGCAGTGAATTATTCTTCGACATGTGCGTGTGCCTTTTATTATGCATGCATTTGTTTTACATGGAGGTGACATCGAGGTAGCTATTAGCTAAACAACGATCGCGATGTATCGCAGTCGGGCATCTTCGGCATGTAATTACCCTAAGAAGTTTCACTTCAATAGCTAATATGTTTCATTCCCGATTACATTTTCAATTTTCCGGTTCACTGATTCATCTTTCAGTCGCATACGTAATTAGCAAGCCCGTACTTCATGTTGTTATAGTAAATCTAAAAATAGCGTTTCACAAAGCACGATCATAATCTTGATCTGTCATGTAAGTTATTTATTTACGAACGAAATGAATCGATTTTGGGCCGTGTTTCATTGTTTATTATGACTACTAGCTTTAGGTACGACTTCGATCGCGTGGTAGTCGTAAGACACTGTGATATACTAAAATAACAGCCACATTTTTATAAAAATCCCTCGGCGCCTGACCCGCCACGTCTCATCGCATCACATCGCCCGATCGCGCTGTTACTTCGTTTTCACTTAGCGTTCTGACCTTTTTTCTTTTTGCTAGGCTCGACGCCGAAAAACACGTTTGTTGTATGAGAGCCCCCCTTAAATATATATTTTCTGTTTTTAGTATTTGTTGTTATAGCGGCAACAGAAATACATCAGCTGTGAAAATTTCAACTGAAAATTAGTTAGACAACTATCACGGTTCATGAGATATAGCCTGCTGACAGACGGACAGCGGAGTCTTAGGGTCAGCGCAGACAGAGAGGAATAATCCCCGCGCGGTCTCGGGCATTTTCTTTACGGATCGCATAAGCTCGAGCTTGGGATTCCCGCATATCTTCCAGGATGCGCGAGCATGTTTTGTCAGGTTCAAGCATTTATGCACTTTATTGTAATAATTTTAAAGTTTATTTTCAAGTACGTTAATAAAATCCTCTCCGCTGCGCTCCGTTCCGTCTGTGCTGAGCCTTAGTAATAAGGTCCCGTTTTACCCTTTGACTACTTTTTTTGTATTTAAGACTCAGTAACTAAAGTACTGATGTTATGTCTTATGTGGATTTCTTTAAGATTGAAAGCCCATCCCTACTTGACAATATTGTGCTTAGTTGCGAAAAATGCGTAGCGATTTTTTTTATATCCTACAAAATCTATTTCAACGGCATTTTTTTTTTAGGACTTTGGCAAAAGGCTCGCCCTTATTAGATGGTACTTAAAACTGGCGAAATGTGAGTGTACTATAGGTACACCTCTACCTAAACCTTTGGGGATTACAGGCGTAATGTCGTTTTTTTTATGGCCTGTTACACAGGCCGACAAAATTTTTACCCAGAAACCAGACTATACTTTTCCAAAGGATTTTGACGCGCTGAATTCGAATCTGGCCTCAAAATTGCTCTATCACGTCAGCGTTTCGAGATATCCTAACCTAAAAGTGCAAGAAATACCGTTTTTTCTAATTTTTAAGGTTATGTAGCACGGCCGATCCTATTTTCTTTCAAAAATTATTAATAGCATCTCAAAGGACTAGTCTACCTCTTTAAAATGACGTTGAGTTTACTCAAATATCTTTTTTTCTCTCTGAATTATCGCATTTTAAAATTTTCGTTTACGTGGATTGTTCTACGTTTGAGAATTCATACACATACAGTCTATGGAAATTTCAAAACGCAATTTCTCAGCGAAAAAAAATATATTTGAGTAAACTCAACGTCAAAACCCTAACGTGATAGAGCAATTTTGAGGTCCGATTCGAATTCAGCGCGTCAAAATCCTTCTGAAAAGTATAGTCTGGTTTCTGGGAGAGTGTTCGTCAAATTTTGTCGGTCTGTGTTATTAATGACGTTTAAGTCTCAAATGGAATCAACTGATCAACAAGACTTAATTTTTGCAGAAATAAGATTTTGTTTTTGTGATAAATAATTTATGTTCTCGCTTATCGACCGAGACGATTATTATAATTCAAGGTCACATAAACTTGCTGAACTCGCCAAATATAATATACATCGATGCACACTACGACATATATACATATATCAAACTATATATTTCCAGTTTTACTTTTAGCTGACCTGGAAATGTATAGCTTAATATGTCGTTGTGTATACATATTTATACACTGTGTCTGTATACTTATGTTCGGCGTAATTTCCTACACTATATCAATAAATATATTTAAGTTATACCTTTTTATCCTCTGATTTCAATTACTCGAATAGTTTTATAGGAAAATGGACAGAGATTTGAAGCAACAGATCTATAATTTTAGGTTCGTGATATAAAAACTATATTAATTATATGAATGTGGTATATGTGCTTAGATTCTTAATAGTATCATAGATTGTTGTATTTTTCTAACAGAACTACATTATATGTGTTAAGGTATTTAAAAGGAACTTAGGATAATTTTCCTAATTAGTATAGAAATATAAAATTATAAGCAGCATGAAACTAATATATTTAGACTAAAAATATGTAATGTGGTTCTAATACCCGTATTTAAACAAACATTAAATCCACCAAAAAAAGTCTTTATTTTTCTTTGTTTTTAAAAGATCGTAAACTGTTTTTAAATATCAACACTATTACAATTTAATATCGCTTTCCGTTCGCTTGATAATATCAAAAAGTTAATTTTGAATACGGGTTGTTCAGCATGAAATTTCGCATGATATAATTATTTATTAATATATTATTAAAATAGTGCATGTTTCTATTATCCTGTGGACCCATGCTATGAATGTATTAAGATCCCTGTACACAGAGATGAATTTTGACATTTTTTTTTATTTGTTGTGCCTACTTGGCGGTGATATTTAACAGCTAATACTTAGGACGATCGTCCACGACGCTACTCAATCCTATTTCTGATTGACAGACACAAAAGTGCCTTGTGGCTGGGATCATACACTACAACGCGCCACGCGACGGGGCGCAGATAACGCGACGCCCCGCGTGATTTTACATACAAATTCAAACAAAAACGCGTTTCCGCGCGGAGTGTTTGGCTCAGTTTCCCGCGCCACGTCGCGCATTATTAAGCGAGATCCTAGTAACGCGTACGTTGTGCCAATACAGCCATTGAAATATTAGTGCTGTGACATTCTGGCTACTCACTGGTGATTTGAGTTTGTAACACGTTACTTTTGAGTAGCGACGTGGACGATCGATCTTACTCTTAATTTGTAGCATATTGGCAATATTATGCTCTCACAAAATACTAGTCTCTTGGAGTGAAAACATACCTACATATTTTTGTTAATTATTAATATCATCTATCCTTTGATAATGCACCGGTTGCTTGTCGAAACACAAAATTATAATGTGTACAGGAGTTTTTCTTTTTAGTCTTTGTCTAAATGCACATTAAGCTAGACTAGAGGTTTTTTTTTCGGTTTTTGGACCAAGGCTTACAATCGTTTGTTTTGTTATTTTTTTGTTAAGCACTTTTTTATAAAAAATAACTAGTGTATTTATACATTTAATGTTGTATGTTGATTATTTAATAAGGATTAAGGAGTATTGATTTTAGTTTTTATTTCTTATAATTAGACTTAAAATATTTCAATTAAAAAAACATTTAAATAAGATTTCCACTGGAAAAAACAACATTTATATTTGGGATGAGTCAGATAAAGTAAAAAAAAAAAAAATTGCACAAAATATAAAAAAAAATGTTTTGAATATTTTCTGTTCTCTAACAAATACTTTACATTGCAGGCGACCTGCCGTCGTACCTAACCCGTTTCCAATGGGACATGGCGAAATACCCGATCAAGCAGAGTCTGCGCAACATCGCTGATATTATCAGTAAACAGGTGCGTGTTGCTAATTAATAAACACAAATATGATTGTGTTTATTAATTAGAGAAAGTTATATATATTATTATTTATGAGCACTGGGCCCGCGTGGTGGATTACGGCTCACACAGCAGATGATGAAACTACTTTTTTTTTTCATAATGGAAAACAAACAAATACATTTTTAATATATTAAAAATACTTAAACAAAATAGCTTTGGATAAAGGATGTATAATTTTATGAAATTATGGCATTTGAGGTCAATTCTAACCTAGAGAGTTGCATTGAGGATTATATATCATATTTTGATCAAAGTCAAAGCATTTATTTCAAATAGGCACATAAAAGGCACTTTTGAACGTCAGAAATTACAACAAATAGAATTGATTCTAGTCGCCCATTCCAAAAGGTAGTTTTCGTATGGAGAAGAATGGGCAAGAAACTGCACCGTTACTCTTTTAAAATGTTTTACAATATTTTGCATACATTAATTATACAGGGTGTCCCAGAACTCAACGTCAAGCCGAAACGGGGTGACAGGATTGATCATAACCATCACGAGAAAAATCTGAAAAAAAATCTATCCCATGCAGTTTGAAAATTATAGGCATTTTAAGAAAAACCTAGAAATTTGATCAAACTGTAACATTTTTCGGTTATTGTGGTTATTCTTTTTTATTTTTGTTCATTTGAACTTTGGAAACGTAATCCTAAATAACATTTCTAGAATCCCAATAAAAAATAATGACACAATTGCCTCAAGTTTCCGAGAATTGAGACTATTCGTTAAACTACGAATTTAAAATTTTCAAGATTCGTCGACTTTGATAGGCCCTCCTTTAAAAAAAAATGTACTAGAGTGCCTTGGCAAGTGGTATTAAAATTTGGCGCATTTAATCAGAATTCTAAAATGGTACAATACTTGTTAGTTCCATACAATAAAAAAGAGTAAAAAAGTTAAAACCTCAAGTAACCCGATTTTTGCTATCTCAGTTAAAATGTTTTTGATTTGCACAAGCTCTAGGTAGGTTCTTAATTTGAAGGCAAAATGATGAGAGAGATGGATAGTGGGTATGTTTGCCATGAGTGAGCGAGACAGATAGTGACGCCACTTTTATTAAAGTGAAAAAAATGAAAAAAAGTTAGTAAAATAATGAAAAATCTTGATCTACTTGATCTAGTTTAATTTAGGTTTGTTGTAATAAAAGTCAGATAGAGACATTGTTACCTTTACACGCCTAAACCACTTAACCGATCATCCTGAAATTTTGCATATACGTTGTCAGGTGTACAAACACGGACATAGGGTACCTTTCATCCCGAACAAAAGTGCTGTTCCCGAGGAAAACAACAATAACGTTATTATGATAACAGATGGCGCCACGTATCTTTCGAACGGATCGACACTTATGCGTGTGAAACCGCTGGGCGCTGCTAGTATTTATTATTGGTCACACAGGTTGACTTACCGATATCTAATTTAAAAGAAATTAATTGTTTTATCATGTTTGGATATCAATACCATCACTTTCTTCGAGTTTCGGCTAGCTAATTTAATTTGACTTTGTATGAGCTATTTTATGCAATAATAAACTAACATGAACTTCTATAAGTAGTATGTTTCAATTTCAGTCATCATGACATACATTACCTTAGATCTTGGGCTTATCACACTGGAACAGCGCAGACAAAGGGGTAGGCTTACAAAACACCGAACACTACGAACTCCCCAGCCTTCGAGATATTTACACACTGAATGCGAACAAACATTTGCGTGATCACTTCCTAAAGCTATGGGAAATATCATCAACAAAAAGCCCTTGAAGCAATGCTTGTTTAACCAAGTTGTAACAGCATGGAATAGGCTCCCGGAAAATGTTGTGACGGCTACCACACTGAACTGCTTCAAGAATCGACTGGACAGACTAAATATTTCCAAGCTATACGATACACACACATCAGCTAATTAGCTGCTAGTGTGTTTAACCAAATAATAATAATAACAGGTCTACCCAAAGTAAACTAATGGATGTTTTACGTTCAGGTGGGGCAGATCGACGCGGATTTGAAACAGAAGTCGTCAGCCTACAACTCACTCAAGGGCAATCTACAGAACTTGGAGAAGAAACAGACGTAAGTCATCATCTATCTGCCTAGCCCTTTCCCAACTATGTTGGAATTGGCTTCCAGTCTAACTGGATGCACCTGAATACCAGTATTTTACATGGAGCGGCTGCCTATCTGACCTCCACAACCCAGTTACTCGGTAACACGATACCCCTTGGTAAGACTGGTTCTCAGACTTTCGGGCTTCTGACTACCCGTAACGACTGTCAAAGATCCACGAATGACAGCCGGGACCAACGGCTTAACGTGCTTTCCGAGGCACGGAAACAGACGTAAGTATTTATTTTAAAGTCCTGTTCCACAGTATTCCAGTAGGCATGACAAACCAGATATTTAGAAAGAATGGAAGAAAATACTTATTTTAGCACAGACTAAAAGGCACACAACATAATATAATTAATACAAGTAAAAAAAAAGATAAAAAGTAAACAAATAAAAAAGGTTAAAGAGCGTTGTGCGTTTAAAAAAATCATACTATATTGTTACTGCGAAAGCAGCTATGTCTGCCTGGTACCTTTTCACGCCTTTGCAACAGAACAGATTTTGATGACTTTGGAATTCAGGTAGACCTGGACCTGGGTTAGGAAATCCTTTTTTTGTTTTTTCTTTAATACTACTTACTACATTCTTTAACGTTCCCTCGGGATAATTTCCAACCTCCACGTGGGCTTTACTGTATTGTTAGTGTGCTAAATCGAACGAAGCGGATTCTTAATATGTTATATCATAGCAGAAAATATCCATTTGTTTGCTTTGATAGCAAAAATTCTTCATCTCCATAGATTCAGGCACAAATCCCAGTTTATGACTGTTAAAACTTTAGTTCATAATGATTTCGATCCCAAAAACATAATAAAAATATATTTAGCGCTGTATTTTGGGATACTGGCCTCTTCTCTTTGAGAAGGAGTGGGGCGTAATCCACCACGCAGGCCCAGTGCGGGTTGGTAATGGTCACGACTTCGAATTTTTTGTTCCAATGACGTCCGGATTTCTCACGATGTTTTCCATCACCGTTTTGAGAGCATTGGTAATGAAATAATTTACACAAAATAAAATGGCTGTCCGGGCTCGAACCTACGACAAGGCGCGGCCGTTTCTGCTGAGCCACCATTGCTCTCTCAACTGGGCCACCACTGCTCCCTGCATGCGTATATTCTTTATTGCAAAAACTGCATAAAAAATATATTGGCTTATAAAATTGAAAATGTGGGTTAGGACACTTTGCAATACCGCCTTAGTATTCATTAGGTAATAAAGGTTAAATTAAATGTCAGATGGCCGATGGGGCCGAAAGGTTCTGGAGTGGCGACCGCGTACCGGAAGACGTAGCGTTGGAAGGCCTCCCACAAGGTGGCCCGACGACCTTGTGAAGGCCGCAGGAACCCGTTGGATGCGAGAAGCACAGAACCGGTCGAAGTGGCTCAACAACGTAAACAACGAATGAATTTTGTTGAGCTGTCCATTGCTACTGATAGTGTCTTACGCAATTGGGGTAATTGGGTATCACACTATCTGATCTATACCATAAATTAAAGATTATTTGCTGTCGTCCGCGCTCTTTGACATCGCCGAGCCATGCTCTAAAAAAATAATCACTCTGAAGGTTTAAAAATAATCAAACATTTATGCAACAAGATATTACGTTTTATATAGGCATTGGTGTAAGCTATCGATTTATATAGGTCACAAGAGTGGCCGCCATTTTGAAAAAAAAATGGCCGACAGGCAGCGATCTTCAATCCCCTTTGCGTGTCTATGACCCTATAGTGTTCGTGACCCCTACCGATTTCATTCTCCACTCTCGTTACAGCGGCAGTCTGCTGACGCGCAACTTGGCAGACCTGGTGAAGAAGGAGCACTTCATCCTGGACAGCGAGTACCTCACCACGCTGCTCGTCATCGTGGCCAAGTATGTACCACTTTTAAAGAGATTCGTTCCATCATAGACCTCATAGGCTTTCCACCAGGCGAGATCGAAGTCAAGAGCTGGCCCAAATTGCAATAAAAAAAAGCTTCGTTTACACTTTACAGACACAAATCTCGCAGACATTAATAATAAAGGTATAGTCTGTTCCAAAAGTGTCTGATGAAAAGATCAACAAACTGTGTTTACACGGACCATATTTGGCCGTCAAAATCAGCCGTGTGGGCGAAACTAACCACATCAAAGCCACTAGCCACAACGCAACCACATCGAAATTTTGTAGTTGTAACTGCAAGAAACCACAGAAACCTGCTTGCCTACATTTTGTCGCTGCGATGTGGTGTGGTGATGGTGTGACGTTCTAATAAAATGTGGTAGTGCTTATGTCAAATCTTTCACAGTTACCTTGCTATTCTACCACATCAAAGGACTTGTACAATTCAAACGAAATCAATCATAATGTTGTGTAAGAAAATAAATTAATATGTATTCAAGAAATATCTTTGCTTATTTCGAGTAATAACGTTTGTTATTCACCAAGTGGATTTTAACAAGGTTTTATAAGTGTAGCCAGGGTAGGGAATAAATTATATAAATTTGTTGCAAAATGGGCCAGCTCTTAACCTTGATCTCCAAGCTCAAGCGATGGATAAGGTCTATGATGGAGCGAGCACGCCAAGCAGATACCTATTCACTCTTTTTTACAATTTAAATAAATGCCGCAATTTACGAAATATGAGTGAACTAATTAATATGTTGATGATTGAGTCACGTGATCAACTTCGATCATTAATATCATGAAAACGTGACGCTTTACGGCGGTTGGTTCTATTATATTTACGTTTATATAGATAGCATGAAGCAGCTATCAATTTATATAGATAGCATGAACGGCCGCCATTTTGGAAAAAATCAAAATGGCGAACAGGTAGGTTAAGCCTAGCTCCATATAAAAACCCCTTTCATCATTTGTGAACGTATGTCTAAATCTAAACCTATGTACTTCTCAGGTCGAACTTCAACGACTGGAACGCCAACTACGAGAAGATCACGGACATGATCGTGCCGCGCTCCAGCGTGCTGGTCTACCAGGACAACGACTACGGACTATTCACAGTCACACTCTTCAAGAAGGTAACTACACCGACAGCGCACATCACGGACATGATCGTGTCGCGCTGCGACAAGCATCTTTTGGCGCTCGAATGACGTTGACAGGGAGGCGCTGTTGCGAAGCATTTCCTCTTCTCATACAGAGAAGGTACGAGCATTGATCATGACGACTGGTCAAGGCGGATTGACGATTTTAGATTTGTTTTATTTAAAATTTTAAATAAAATGTATGTATATACGATGTATTTGCAGTACTCTGGACACTTATAACGTGTATGTCTTTTGTAGAACGTTCTTACATCTTAACTTCCTAACTAATATTATAAAATATGCAAAAGTAAGTTTGTTTGTTTGTTACCTTTTCACGCCTAAATCACTGAACCGATCATCCAGAAATTTTGCGTTTATACGTTGTCAGGTGTACAGAAACGGACATAGAGTACCTTTCATTTCGAAAAAAGAGTGCTGTTCCCGAGAACCACAACAATAACGTTATTATGATAATAGATGGCGCCACGTGTCTTTCGAATTATGATTGAATTATATTAGGAATCACGGGATTGAGATTTATGCGGATGAAACCGCAGGACGCAGCTAGTAATATATAATTATAAATTCAACATTAATCGGTTGAATGCCGTAATTAAAGAAACAACTCAAAAGCCATTGTGTCTTGCGAAGATCCACGTTCGTATATGAAGGGCTAATGACGTAACTAATATTTTTGTAACAATATAATTTGTGTTTGTGAATTAACACCTGTTTAATTTTAATTTCACAGGTGGTAGAGGAGTTCAAGCATCACGCTCGTGAGCGCAAGTTCGTGGTTCGTGAGTTCTCGTACAACGAGGCCGACCTCGCCGCTGGCAAGAACGAGATCACCAAGCTGGTCACCGACAAGAAGAAGCAGTTTGTGAGTACAACAACACTATAGTCTGTTCCAAAAGTCATCATCATCTGTCTAGCCTTTTCCCAACTATGCTGGAGTCTGCTTCCAGACTAACTGGATGCAGCCGAATACCAGTATTTAACATGGAGCGACTGCCTATCTGAGTTCCACAACCCGGTTACTGGGTAACATGATGCCCTTTGGTTGGTTAGAGTGGTTGTCAGACTTTTGGGCTTCTAACTACCTGTAGCATTTCTTTCTTTTATTGAATGTCGTAAACTGTAGCTCATATACAGCGGCATAGCTGACTAACTAATCACCCTGTATCAAAATTGTGGGCGGCTGTCGACGCACCACAGGCACGCGCACGCGGCTCTGCCCGCGCCTCCCCTCGGCCCGAGCGCACGCGCATGTGTGATGCGCCGACAGTGACCTTTTTCCGATCACAACAAAGCTCAAAAGGATGGTAATGATTTAAAAAAATAAATAAAATAGCATCCTGACTGTTGGAAGTTTAAGATGCCAATGTAATCTTACTAAGAGTGACAATTGGAGCGCCCTGACTCGGATACGTTAATTTTCGGGGCCTCTTATCAATAAGAACTTTAGGTTGTGTATAACATTTTACGAATCTTCGTCCTGGGGCTCAGTATCATTGATACAGCGGTAGCTACGCTCTTGGCTCTTAACCCGATCCAAATAGAGCTCATAATAACATAAAATTATCTCCGCAGGGTCCGTTGGTGCGATGGTTGAAGGTGAACTTCTCGGAGTGCTTCTGCGCCTGGATACACGTCAAGGCGCTGCGTGTCTTCGTCGAGTCCGTGTTGAGGTGAGCTTTCCAGTCACCGATAAGCTGTACTTATATACAGGGTTAGTTTTCAAAGACCAGCCAAATTTAAGGGCCACACCCTTAAATTTGGCTGGTCTTTGAAAACTACCCCCGTATAGAGATGAGCAACAGGGTGTAATGTTCATTCATCCTCCAAAACAAAAAAAAAAACAGTGGTACTCCAGGAGTGCCGACAGAAGTGAAAACTTGAAAAAGCATAGTAATTTTATAAATATGTTTGAAGGTCATTCTTCCCAAAGAAAATGTACCGAGCGTTGGTAACTTTACAATGGCCAAAACTTAAAACAGAGGTGTCGGTTATGGTAAAAGTGTCGCGAGTTCAATGGTTTTTTCCCATCTCAACAAATGCCCAACGCGCCTCAAGAAGTTTCCACTTCAACAAGCCGGATCCTCCGACCAGACGGGCGTTGTGTCTGCCATACTGCCCGACGGTTGATGTCGAACCATGAATTTGCAAATGATTCGAGACCCAAGAAAATAATTTTCATAAATGTTTTCCTGTATTTATGTTATCCTTTTTCCTAGTCTACGAAAGTTTAATCATTTAGAAAAACTTCCAACCGTTGTTTCACGCACCAGAGGGGCAATTCCCGTATTTTTAAGAACAACCGCATTCTGATCAATCTCTAATTTACCTAAATCTTCGATAAGTTTTTCACACTGTCGTCGCTGAGATGAGATTGCTACTTGCCCTGCATTCCGAGTTGGTAAATAATCGATTTGAGCGTGCTTAAACCCGTACCGAATTAGCGTGAGCGCGATAACGATGTCCCGTGAATCGTCATAGATGACGTCGTGACATGCGCCATCTTGCGATAACGCCGACCATGCCTTTTAATAATATCACCGTACGCGCTGTCAAAAATAACAGTGTGTGTGTGTGGATGTGTCAGTGTGTGTTTTGTTTTGAGTTGCATCATAAAATTAATCTAACGTTGCATTTTCAAAATTGTGCTTCGGGCTGACAGTCGCCACCTAACCAAAGAAGAAGAAATGTGGTGTTTACACAAAGAAATACTGTCATAATATCGTTTTGACATTGAGTAAGCACTGAACGCGTTCACGAGCGTTCCGAATTGTTGACAGCTCTCAGCAGTCATAATCGTAATATCTAAATCGGAACGCATGTGAGATGATGTGAGTACTGTGAGCGATTATAGCTAATTCGGAATGCGGCCTTAATTTTGAATGTTTTCTTAAGTACGAGAATTGGTATTCTGATTCCTGCATAGTTAAGTTTACTTCCTGCGTTAAGTCACTTTTATAATCGAAGCACATTTTATGTCTACCCTCCACAGATACGGGCTGCCGGTGAACTTCCAGGCCGTGGTGATGGTGCCGGGCCGGAAGAACACCAAGCGCCTGCGCGAGGTGCTGCTGTCGCTGTACGCGCACCTCGACCACTCCGCGCACCAGAACACCAGCAGCGCCGCCGACGTGAGTATCTACAGCCGCCATTGCGTGCGTGACAATTATAGGGATGATGACAATTTTTGTATTCTAAACTCAGTAAAATATTTTTTTTTTGCAAATAGTGAAATCAATACAAAAAAAAAGTCTAAATTGCAAAGTTATAAACGTTTTAAAAAAACCGCTAGATAAAGACGGTACTGTCACAGAAGTGACGTCACGACTATGTAACTTCATACTAGCGCCATACATTGTCCGTACAGCGCGACAAGGACGGGAATAATCCCCTCCAAAAACTTTTAAAGTGTCTAGTCCCTAATTCGATTTTACAGTTTTTTTCGATTATCTCATTATACTATGCTTTTTTAAAATTACATTATATGTTCGAATATTTCTAATATTAGACATCCTCCCTATTGAAGCCAATCGCACTTAACAGCCGCATCGGGCCGCATCTTTATACAAAAAGTATGCTGCGGCCCGCCTGTATTTTGCGCGGGTTCATAGAAAATGTGCGAAAGTAATGAAGGCGGATTTTGCAATACGGTGTGACCCGCTCCAATCTCCGTTAGCCTTTTGGCGTACGTACACTTTTTGGTACATAGCATTTACCACAATATATTGCTGCTTTGAACAGAGAGCGCACCTGTCTGTGCACACACTTGTGCATTATAATTTCTACTGCATACCTGGCTAGTCTTCATTGAGATTGGGCCGCCGTGCGAAAGAATAGGTAAACCAGAAAAAGTATGCGCCTATTCCGGTCTCAGATCGTCATTTATCACTTATAAGTTTGGTTTTTTTTTGGAATTGCAGAGAGTTGTTAATCTATAATTTTAGACAAGTACTTCCATGGTTGTAACAGCTCTATAATAGATATCATGATAGCGCGTTCGTATTTCCGAAGATAGACGTTGATTCCACAAGAGCATACTTTTCTCGGAATATCTGTACTTTCCGGAGACACGGATATGTCTCGGTATAAAATGGATGATCACCCATCCGTTGCTACGACGCTTTTAAAGTTATATTTGTAACCTTATATTATTTGTGTGATGTTTCAGAACGCTGAGCTGGCGGGTCTCGGGTTCGGCTCGTCCGACTACTTCCCGTATGTGTTCTACAAGATCAACGTGGACATGCTCGACAAGGCCTAGTGCACGGCGCCGCTAAGCAATCCGTTAAATTAGGTAGGAACTTTTTATTAAATGAGACGGGCAATTACCCCTATTTTTAAGAACAGTTACATTCTAATCTCTCTTAATTTTAAACATTGATTGTCGCTGAGATGAGATTGTGACTATGAATGTTTTTTGAATACGCGATTTGGCCTTCAGGCCCAGAATACACCTCCATTTCTATTATCACAATTTAAAAAAGCATTAAAAAGTACATGAAAAATCACTGAAGACTTTTGGGGGATTTTCGTTAAGGTTCTTGGAGATATCATGGACACAATTGCCCCTGTCCTAACTGGCATAATTAATCAATGTTTAGACAGTGGTACGTTTCCTGATTTAATGAAACATGGTAAAGTAATAACAATTTTCAAATCGAGTAGTATGAGTGATCCCTCTAATTATAGACCTATATCTGTGCAACCAGTATTGAGAAAAATCATGCTAGACCAGATGTAGTTATATTTTAACTCAAATGGGATTTTATATAGTTGAAAGTCTGGTTTCACGAAAGGTAAGTTGACGTCGGCGGGAGTAAAACTCATCAGTCATATTTTGGAACCCTGGGAGAAGTCCCAGGATGCAACTGGCATTTTCTGTGATCTCTCAAAAGCGTTTGACTGCGTTGACCACACTGCAATGATCTGTAAATCACACCACTACGGAATTCGTGGACAAGCTACTGATCTTGTTCTTTCCTATCTATCAAACAGGCAGCAAAAAGTAAACGTTAACGGGGCGACGTCCTCAGGGTCTCGTAAGGTAGCTTGGTTAGTGGGCGTGCCTCAAGGTTCCATTCTTGGCCCTTTCCTATTTCTAGTTTATATTAATGAGCTTCCTTACATGATGTACGTGTACATGTGTCTTACCGTCTGCCACGCGGACGAAGTCGCGGGCAGAAGCTAATTTTTAATAAGCGTCACGCCTTTCTCCATTTAAATTATTATTGTGTCTATTATAAAAGTGTAAACTAATTTGGAATTGTTTGTTGCAGGTACTGTTACCAGGTTCTTTATCCTGTGTGTTCGACCAACCGTATCGGTCACGCAATAGCATGAAGTTTCATCGTACAATTTATTTTACTTTATACAACATATCTTATAAATATCTATCCCCAAATTACTATTGGCCCTTGACAAAATAAAAAACATATTTTTCTATATGTACAGATTTTTTTAAATCTTTTTTTTTGTGACAACTTTAAATCATATTTTTTTGTTTTACAATGCAGGTTGTTGGTATAGATGTTTGTGTAATTTATATAATAATATGTTATTTATAAATAAGATGCCATTTTGAATTGAGAAAAAAAAAATGAAATTGTTGCAATAATACTGATCGAGCTTTACAGCTTATTTTTTTGTTGAATGTTAAAAACCTGTTTAAATTAATTGATTTCAGTATTATACTTGAGTTGCGTAGTATAGCGTAACGCATGCAATGTATATTAAATGTTAATTAAATAACAACAGATGCAAAGCTATGTAAATAAGAACATTCCTCATACATGTGTGTAGTACATAATAAAATATTATTCAAGTTACTGTTTTTTGTCGTTTTATTTTAACAGTTTTTTTTAAAATACGACTAAACTCTTTATTTATTTCTCTCTCGATTTTTTATTTGCTAGACCAAAATTACAGCTAATGTAAGTAAAAGAAAACAAATTGAAGTGTCTTTTTGTAATATCAAAATAATAGTTTTTTACTAAATGCCTAAGAAAGTAATAAAAATAATAAAATATTTCTAATAAATAAATTTTTAAAATTTCTGCCTGTTCCGGCTAATCTCGGAAACGGTTGGACCGATTTTGACGGGACTTTCACTGGTAACATAAGCTATTTTTGTCCCGGTAGCAAGTTCCCGTGGGATAATTTCCGACATACACGCTGGCAGAAGCTAGTACTAAATAAGGTCATGTTTACAAAAAAAAGTTCGGTCGCAGCTGCCATTTTATTAATCTAGCAAATTAAAAATCAGAGTTTATACTTACTCACAAATTTTTCTTCTCTCTTTTTCTCTTTTTTTTTCTATTTTTCTTCCTAAGCCGAGAAGAATTTTCCTTTACTTTTTCGCAACACTAACAAGTTCCGTATTGTAAAAATGTGAGTACAGACCTAACAGTAACGAACAAATATTTTTAAATTCGAAATCACGTAATAGGCGGGGAGCCGGTGATACTGAAAGTCCCGTCATAGCGGAATCAAAAAATTTTTATTTAAATAAATAGAACATAAGTATAGGAATAAATTAAGCTCGGTATGCGTGGATTCCTATTGCCGAAACAATATGAAAGAAATATTATTAAAAAAATTGAAAACTGTTTTACCGTCATTGCGGATATTAATTTTCTTTTATGTATTCGATAGTAAATTTTACTGGCTTTTAGAAAAAAATCACGCAAACCACTTTTTCTTGCCGGAAGGGTCCGGCATACCTATTTGAAGTGTGTGATGAGGGCTAAAATTTCTCCATCATGCCGGAATCTTTATTTTTTTTTTGTTTTATTCATTTTTATGTCATTTTTAAAAATAGCTTGGTATGCGCGCTCAAAAACTGCCGGAAAAATCCCGCATACCATCTTGAAGTGCATAAACTAAAACAGAAGGTTCAGAACACCAAACTTCGTTAGTCGCTACTCCGTTACTAAAAAAGTAAACATTTCGGAAATTAACCGTTAGTCGTGATAGAAATTGCGTAAATCGTATTTTTTTCTGACTTAGTGATTTACTTATAAAAATATATTGGTATAGGCTAAAGCACTGACCTATGATAGACGTCAGTGGGCCAAAGATAATGTAAACATTAGCGTTATACGAAGTTAATTAACGATTAACTGTCTTGTGCCTTAGCTTTGAGAATACATAATTTTATGAATGAAATCCATTTACTTGCTACCTATTCTAGCAAAATGATGTCATTTGTTTGATTCATCCTTTGTTGTTGTTTGACTCTGCATCCTAATCATAGTGACTCGCGCTAATACGCAATCATCATCATCTGCCTAGCCTTTTCCCAACTATGTTGGGGTCGGCTTTCAGTCTAACCGGAATACCAGATGCAGCTGAATACCTGTATTTTACATGGAGCGACTACCTATCTGACTTCCATAACCCTGTTACTGGGTAATACGATACAAGACTGGTTGTCAGATTTTCGGGTTTCTGACGACCCGTAACGACTGTCAAAGATTCACGAACGGAATGAGGAATGACAGCCGGGACCAACGGGTACTCTGTGACCAACGGTTTAACGTGCTTCCCGAGGTATAAAGATGTCACCCATCCACGGATCAATCGCATCAAGCTAATACGCAATCATTAGAATTAAATTTCGCGGCCTACCTTGTGGTTACTTAAAAGACTCGCAAAGCAGGATTAACTCATTCACATACATGAACTCACGCCTTCTTCCCATGGGGCTAGGCAGAAACCTTTCAATTTGAATTAATAAAATAAATTAGTTGCGAGTGACGAATAAATGTTTGTGTGACTCACAGACAATCTAGTTAGATTGTTTGGTGAGCTAGTTAGCTCAACGTTCATTTTATTTTACGTGTATTCTAGTTAGGAGGAAAATGTACTGATTATTCAATAAATTGATGTTATTAATTAATTTCCTCTAGACACTAGATTCAAGGTTTATCATTCTTTCCACTGTCAATTAAATGTTTAATATTAAACGTCTGCAAATATTTAACTGATGGATGGCGTGGACCAAAAAAACAATGGATGGACTGTGTGTATGATGGTATGGTTAAACGGGGGTGAATACCGACGACGACTAATAGAGACCCCAAATAAATTGGGATAAGGGCAAGAGATTATGATGATGATGTCATGGAATCACTGTGTACAATTATTATTGCTTTTAGAGCACTACTCGCTAAACAAACACTTTCAGTCTTCCACACATTAGGCACAACGGACAGTCCCTTGTGCAGGGCTTGCATGGAAGCTGATGAAACCGTTGCGCATGTACTTTTGACTGCACAGGCGTCACCCAGATTAGGTCAGAAACCCTCGGGACACCCTGATCTTACACAGATGTTCCCAACAGGCCAGGAGACTTAATCAACTTCTGGAGGGACCTAACCACCGACGGCCGCCATGGCCCACGCACTATGGTCCACTTGAAGGACTAGGTAAGTGCGGAAACCAAACCCATAGCATAGAACATATTGCTTTTAGATCAATTGGTAGAAAACAATACACTTGTATTTTCTGAAGGGTTTGGCAGAGGTGAAGTACCTATTATGATTTTGTTGCGCCACTATTTTTTCCCAGCTAAAGCACTAGGAAGTGGTGAAGGGCGGGCGTTTTGGGGGACTGTCTTATGTAATTTTGACTCTCCGAAAGTGCTGATTCTCAGCCTAATTTTAATAAATGATTTTTCATTTGATTAATTTCTTATTTCACCGCTACCTCAAGAGAAAAAAAAGAAAACCCTTGAAAAGATGGCAGGATGACTTGATGAGGACAGCTGGAAAGATATGGACACATGCAAGGAACTGGGAGAATTGGAAAGGGTTGGATTGGACGGGGGGCCTTTGCCATAGTCACAGAACTGATATTGAATTTTATTCACATCAAGCTACTTGAAACTGTCAACTTTTCCCAATCAACTTTGAACCTTATGCTTTAGCAATTAAAGTTGAAAATCTATTAAAGAAATTTGACAGATTGTAGTATTGTAATGTGCTGGCATCTGTACTAAAGTAACACTTTGAAAAAGGGCTGTAAATAAAATAAAATTATTTCACTTCTGCCAAAGCCTTCAGATAATACAATAAAATGGTTTCACAGCCACATCACATTTGTGCTAGAAACAGTACAACCACTATAGACACTTGGTGAGCCTATTGCTGTTAATTCAATTCACTGCAGACTGGTCTGCTCCTCAACATACCCCCTTAAACAATAAGGCAATTTTTCTGAAACTAGTAGGTACTTGGGTCACAAGGTTGTCAACTTAAGGGTCCCCAAAAATCAGCGGGATTGTCCGAAAGGGTTACCGCTGGCTCGGAACATAAAGGGCTAAGGAAGGAACATGGGTGGGTTTTAGTCAGTAAGAGTCTGCCACTCCCTTCCGCTCCACCCAGAGCGGGAGGGGTCATTTGACGATTTCCCCAAAAAAGGGTCCCCAAAATCATCAATTGCTATATTGCTATTGTAGTAATATTGTCAATCGCTTCACTTGCATTTGTTAGACAAATAATTTGCGCATCAATTTGTATCGTTCACGTAAATATTGACAGTTGCAATAAAATTGTTTTTTTTTATCCGAAATGGGTTTGCTCTTGACTCTAATCTAGGTCAGAGATGACACAGACAAAGTCTACGATGGAGTGAGCTTACCCAGAAGAAGCCTGTTCACTTTTACTTTGAAGAGATTCGGGTTGTATTCACTCGGAAACACAAACGCAGGTAGATTGATCATTTTGAGGACTGTTTAAGTTTACAGTAAAGTATTGTCAGAAGCCTAACCTTTATTAAAGTATCATAAACGTTTCGGGACAACAACCATCGCTGGGGTAGTGGCATAATAAAAATACTTACGCAATTATAAGTTAAAACTGCAATAAACTAGAAACCATTGAGGTACACATAAACAAAATAAAAAAGTTTATGTTAGATCATGAAAAAATCACTTTATTTTTTTAAGGAATGCTTATAAACAATCTTACGAACTAATAATACGAAGCACATTAGTCTTCCCACTCGTGATCTTCTGTTTTATTGTCGTCTTCTAGGTTGTTAGGCACTGAGTCACCTCCCTCATCCATCCTTTTGAACAAAGAAGTTAATAACTTCTTATTTAAATGGTCTGTTAGAGTTATTTCCCTTGCTGGTTGTTCAGGAATGTTCTCCTGTTTCACAGGTGCAGTTTTATCGGGTTCCGGCATTTTGGAAGTGATAAATTATTGAGGAAATCAGTAAATAAAACAAAGACGACTTGAACAAAAAACAGTAAGTAGGGTAATGCGTTTAAATTAAAAGTATAAAAAGTGAGGCATTTCAGTGAATATGTGAGTGCATTTTAATTTGGTTGGATTTGAGAGTTTGACAATATTTCGTTAAAATGGCAGATGATGTCAATATTGTCAATGTCGTTGCGTTTTGTTTCAGCGAGTTGATAGAAACAAACAAAGTTAAATAAAGTCGAATAATTGAAATAATATAATAAGGTGCTAAAAATTCTGTAAAAATCAAACACAGAACACTAGTGTGCCACAATTTAAAATAATTGCTCTTTTTTGTTTAGTCTTTACATTAAAGTGTCGGCTACTGACAGAAATCTTAAAAAAACGCTAAATGCCTTGTTTAAATTATATAACTCTTGAAAAACGCTAAAAAGCTTAGTTTAAATTATTTAATTATTCTGATTAGAATATTAATTTATTAAATCAATAACTTCTGATTATTTTTGATCGCAGCGCAACTTTTGTTTCGTAAAATCGTAATTTCATGCGTTCATAATTTCTTTTTTTTTGCTGTCATCTGTACTAAACGTTTCAGCCAGCGACATTTATCGTCGGCTGGTGTAGAATTTGACCAAAGAAACGCCCTGAAAAGTTAGTATTCTTCTCTAAATTAGTGTTAAACACTAACATTCTTAATTTGATCGATCATTTTCATTTTAAGTGTAACAAATCAATGAAAATTTGTGCTTCAATGTCGGCTAGTGTAATGCTCTTACATAACTTGGAATCTAAGGACATAACCTGCATTTCGATCATCTGATTATTGTGTTTTATATTTCAGAGCCATAAAAATGTTGGGACGTGCAGCACCGGGTGTCTGCCAAGTGGTGGCCATGGCCAACCAGCAGCAGACCAGAAATATGGCTACTCTGAAACATATTTCCATGCGTCTGAAGTCTGTAAAGAACATTCAGAAGATTACCCAATCCATGAAGATGGTGTCAGCTGCTAAGTGAGTACCTAGCCATTTAACAAGTATGGATTTAACATTTTGTAAATGGAATTCCCTTAAAAAATTGACTATTTTGAAATCTGTCTGGCTTCTCGTTGTCAGTTGTCTGTCAGTGTCAGCCAATCATCATCTGTCTAGCCTTATCTCAACTATGTTGGGGTCAGCTTCCTGTCTAACCAGATGCAGTTGAATCACAGAAGTACTTGAACTGAATACCAGTACTTTACATGGAGTGACTGCCTATCTGACCTCCACAACCCAGTTACAGCGTGTAACATTTTCAGTGTCAGCCAAAATATAATAAAAAAATCAAGATTTCTAAAAGAACTTAATATTTTTCTCTTCACACCAGCTGCAATTGCCATTTAAAAATTTGATCCAAATAATTTAATGATTTTCTTGATCGGACAAACCAGTCTAATCACTACATCTTTATTTTAATAATTCTTCTGTATGTGTGTATGTCACTGATCTAAACGGCTGGACCGGTTTTGATTAATTTTTTTGTGTGTTTGAGTGGCTATCTGGTTTACATCCACAATTGGACCCGGTACGTGATACTGCAATCGAGTTCTAGGAAACAGGACAATCTCTGGTCAGCTAGTCACACTAATATTATAAAGGTTTGTGAGTGTGAATGGCTGGACCAAAGGCCTTGCATGGAGGCTGATGAAACCATTGCGCATGTGCTCTGAGTGCACAGGCGTCACCCAGATTAGGTCAGAAACCCTCGGGACACCTAGATCGTACACAGATTTTATCAAAAGATCAGGAGACTTAATCAGCTTCTGGAGGGGGTGGGCTGGTTGGAATAACCACAGACGGCCGGCTGGACCAATTTTGATAAGATTTGGTATGGAGGTAGCTGGCACCCTGAATTAACACATAGAATAATTTTTATTTCGATATTCCCATGGGATCGACATTTATGTGGGCGAAACCATGGGGCGCAGCAGCTATTATATTATAAAACCAAAGTCCCGCTGTCGGACTGTCTTGTCTGTGTACAGATACACACATACGGTTTTCACCAGTAAAGGTAGTGATTTATGAGGAAGGTGTAGGTGTATAATTCATTTTAGTTTTGTGTAAATTGGCTGAGATATGAAGATGATTGTTAAAAATGATGAAAAAATCATGCCAACAGGAAGCTTTACTAGTATGCGCTGTGTAAACCAATTGAGTTATCAACTCGATCACAGCTTATAATATCACTCTATCACATGCTCTATCACATGCCAAGACAAGTGATTTCCATACAATTTTTTTGTAATACGTAAAAGATAAAAATGGTTGCTGTGGGTTAGCCTTAGGAGATAAACATATACCATAGCGGACTTTTTTATCGATCTTTTTAAGATACACAATTCCATAGTACAGACGCCAGCACGTCAACCTACCCGAAACTGTCAAATTTTCCCAATCAACTTTGAACCTTATGCTTTAGTGATAAAGTTGAAAATCTATTAAAGAAATATGACAGATTGTAGTAGCTTGATGTGCTGGCGTCTGTACATTAATTTTAACCATTTTTATCTTTTACGTACCTTACGAGATCGTAAGGTTTGTTACTACTTCATATTACAAATCTTTGAATTTCTCGGCTTTTCTCTACTGAAAGTTGCATTAAAATTCGTTGCATAGTTTAAAAGATCTAAGTTTACAGACAGCGGGAGCGACTTTGTTTTATACTATGTAAATATTCCTTTTGTTTAGTTTAAGTTCACACATCCGGTCATACACAAACGCCGGTTGCGAGTACTATGCACCTGACTTTTTTGAAGAACACCACCAATAATGTCACTAATATTGTCTAGAGCGTTCCCTCCCGACGTACGTAGCGGCGTTCTTGTATATTATGTAGATATAATAATATGCTTATTTATATCTTTGCTTGCAGGTACACCCGTGCTGAGCGTGACCTCAGGGCCGCTCGCCCCTACGGCGAGGGAGCTGTCCAGTTCTACGAGAGGGCTGAGGTAATGTAACCGTTTATTAATTAAAAAATAATTAGGCTATCAAATGCAAGAAGAATTTTTCAAATCCGACTGGTAGTTCCCAAGATTAGTGCATTCAAACCAACAAACAAAACTTCAGTTTTACTATATTATATTATTATTGGTGCCAGGTTGCAGCCCCCGAGGATGAACCTAAGCAGCTGTACATCGCCATGACCTCCGACAGGGGTATGATGCCATTTCCTTAATTCTTCCATAAATATTTTTGTATAATATGTATTGCCAAACTTAAGTGACAGTGGGCTGGGCACATTGCTCGCAGAACAGATGGCCGTTGGGGCCGAAAGGTTCTGGAGTGGCGACCGCGTACCGGAAGACGTAGCGTTGGAAGGCCTCCCACAAGGTGGTTCGACGACCTTGTGAAGGCCGCAGGAACCCATTGGATGCGAGAAGCGCAGAACCGGTCGAAGTGGTGCTTGGGGGAGGCCTATGTCCAGCAGTGGACGTCTTTCGGCTGAAATGACGATGATAATATTGTCGCCTGCATTACGTTTGCGCATTCACCCATTTTCACCTTATGAAGCAAATAACGATTATTTAAGTACAGATCTTATCTTGGTCAGATTGTGTCGTTTCATTAGAGAGGTATGAGGAACAGGGTGTAAAGTTCACTCATCCTCCATAGAAAAGGGAGGATCCTCCGACCAGACGGGTGTTGTGTCTGGTGGGCCACTGCCCGACCATTGATGTCGGGACGTTGTATAATAATATGATAGTTGCGCGGTAAACTCTGCTTTCGCGATGCAGGATTTGCGTGACGTCAGAGTGATGCGTAGTTCACATGTGGCGATGTAGATTGCTAACAAATCGCCCCGTTTCTTGTCAGGTCTCTGCGGCGCCGTGCACACGGGTGTTTCCAAGGTCATCCGCACGCGGCTGTCTGAGCCCGGCGCGGAGAACATCAAGGTGATCTGCGTGGGAGACAAGTCGCGCGCCATCCTACAGCGACTATACAGCAAGCACATCATTAGTGTTTGTAACGAGGTCAGTACATGCATCAATGGCGAAAAAGTCAATACAAACTGTTAAAATAAACGGCAGCAAAATTCTTATGGATTCTCAAATGAAGAAACTATTTGTTTTGTCAAATACATTTGGTTTCGGGTCTGCATATAAGAAAAAGAATGCTTTGATTTATAAACTCCTTACTTCCATCTTCCTACAAGTGTTTCATATGATTTGCACAGATCCTCTTTCTGTCTTTGGAAGGACTGATTTTGATTTTGACTGATTTTTGTGGGAGAATAACATTTTCATAGCACCAATGCAGTGATGCAAGTCAAGATAAGGCTTAGGTTTTCATTGTTGCGATGTTTCAACAAGAATATGGATAAAACGAAAATTGCTAAAGCAATGCCGAAAAAAAAAATTGTAGCAATAATCCTATAATTTTTTATTTTCAACATGAATTGTCGCACTGCTAGGCGAAGGTCTCCCTCATAGCTTTCCACTCTTTCCTGTGTATTGCCTTCTCCGCCAACTGTACACCTCTCCTGTACACCAACAGCTTCTATGTATCAGCAATCTCAGAAATAAGTGATCACACATAATAATAACAAAACTATAGGCTAGAACTACATTTTATGGCAAAATACTTTTTAAACTTAAGATTAATAACAAAAAATGCTATCATTATTAACATAAATTATAAAAAAAACTTTCTCTCCACCAGATCGGCCGCCTGCCGCCCACTTTCAACGACGCGTGCAAGATCGCCGGCGCCATCTTGAACTCCGACTACGAGTTCGCTTCGGGCAAGATCATTTACAACAAGTTCCGCTCCGTCGTATCGTACCAGCAGTCCGACATGCCGCTCTTCAGCCAGAAGGCTGTGGAGGTGAGTACTGCTGCGGCTGTAACCTTCTCTGATAATTACGTAGAAATTAAAAATTACAATAGATAAGATATAAGATACCCATTTATTAATCTGCATTCGCGACTTATTTGTCAAAAATGTAAACAAATATGGGTTTATGGAAAAGTAACTTTAATTCCTAAGCAATAAAGTGCAGTTTACGCTACAATTTCAAACATGTTTATAACTGTTTCAATAGTGCTAGTCACTACCATTACAATGAAGTTGATATTTGTTTAACTTGAAATAACATCAATTTGAAACGTAAATTTGAATAGACTTTACAAAATATTGTTATAAAGTTTCAAAGCTTCATAGAATTGTAATAAAGTAAAAACACAACAACTCTGCATCGCTTAGTGTTCGCGGTCTGGCTTAAAATTCAACTATACGATAAAAAACTTTATTTTATATTTTATCAACTGGGCCTCCCCAGTGTCGCTGTCTGTACCTGCCATACATATACATCACAAATAACCCTTAAAATTACAGTCTGCACCCAAACTCGCGACCTACGACTCTCTCGACGCGGACGTGATCCAAAACTACATGGAGTTCTCCCTGGCATCCATGTTGTTCTACGCGCTGAAGGAAGGCGCGTGTTCCGAACAGTCTTCACGTATGACGGCTATGGACAACGCTTCCAAGAATGCCGGAGAGATGATTGAGAAACTGACGCTGACCTTCAACAGGACTCGCCAGGCCGTTATCACCAGGGAGCTGATTGAGATCATCTCCGGAGCCGCCGCCCTTGATTAAATGCAGTCTTGAAGTCGTTTTGCTGAGATTTTCGGGTGTTATTGATAGTAATTTTTATTTTTATTGTAGTAGAATTCGTTTAAAGAATTTGGTTCAAATAAAACACGCGGGGGACATCATAAAATTAAAGGAGTTCTAAACGGATTCTACTGTAACTGTAAACGTTTAGTTTATTCAGTTCTTTTTACAAAAAAAGTTTTGGGGCATTTATCCGATCGCGAATTTTTGACAGTTATTTTATAGCGGGAATATTGAAATTGATCTCAACAAAACGATGTAGAACGAATCTGATCAATGTTAACACAATATTTATTTTAACCCTTTCAATTATAATATTTGCAATAGTATGTAAGTACGATGCCGACATTCCCGACGAAGTGTTCCGTGTTTCGGTGGAAACTCGCGCAAATATCGCTCAACTGGCTTCAACACCTTTCACTGAAGTATGGGACACTTTGGTTGCTTTATTCTATGTATTTGCGAAATGTTGTTGTGTAAGGATACAGTGGTGGTTAGCAATAAATACCATTATAGAAGTATGCGTTTTATTTTATACGCATATTGACATGCGTAAGGTATTTTCACTGCGTTCCGACAGGCAAACACGGGTTATCTAGTTTATCCACCTTTAGGTGGATACGCGGAGTCTAGAACAGTCGCGGTCGCTGCCCATGATTTTGAGGGGGTGACGTCATCTCCTTGCACTATTTCCATTATTTAGGTGGAGTACCAAAGGGGGGGTTTCCTAATGACCCAGCAGCTCTGTTATTCCGTTTATCCACAAGGTGGTTACGTGGAAATGCATGTCTAAAAATCCACCCTGAGCCTGTAAATTCCGTTTATCCAACTAGGCCTAGGGTGGATTCTCGGACGTCGTTCCCACGTTCCGTTACGTGAATAAACGAATAACCCCTAGGGCATCAGCATCTGTACATACAAAAGCACCAATAGTGCAGCAATAAGTGGAATGTTGCGCATACGCACCTCCCAAGACGGCTTCGGTGCTAGTCTGTGGCGTCGGCTACCTATACCTATTAAAATTGTCGTCGCCCTTTAGCCACTACAGCACAGAATATACTATACTGCACTCAGCACTACAGGCAGCGACGGGGATAAAGTACCAAGGCAGCAGCAATCCTATTTGTTCTATCGTCACGGACAAATTGTCCGTCGTTTGTTTAGCGCCTAAGGGTGAAGACATATGCCGATGATGCCTCACTGCGATTCCTCGCGATCGCAGTTAAAACCCTTAAACCCCCAGCAACCTGCGATGAATCGCATTTATTTATTTCGGATCTCCAACAAAAGTTGTGCACAATAGTAGATAAACCGCGAGGTATCTTCGGCATGTAATTACCCTAAGAGGGGTTGAAGGATTATATATTGGAGTGGCAGAAATCATCTGGAAGAAAAAAAAGATGTAGTAAAATAAAATTCTCAAATACTCGCTGTAAATTTTTATTCTAACTTACGATTAATCCCATAGCAGTCTTAACGTTAAAATTACTCTAAAAGTCGTGAGCTGTGCTCGTCACAGAGATAACATGATTTTACTACATTTTGGTATCAACATAGTGAATATATTAGTTTAAAAAATGATTGTACGAGTTAGAATTATGACACAATCGTCTAGTGAACATAGGATCACTAAACATCAATGTCTGTAACACGACACAATGGCAATGCCATTCATTTTGACAGTTCCACAATATTCATTGCGTTATTTACGTTGTCGAACAGACACATTTCTCAAATATATGAAGCAATGGGTTAGAAATTTCCTCCTTCTTTTGGATTGCGATAGTATGTAGTGCAATTGGAGTGCTGCACGTTGGAAGGAACTTCCGAGTGCAAACCTCGTATAGCTATAAGTTCTGGGCTGACACAATTACGACTGCCATCGACACGCTAAAAAGAACAGGTTTTTGGATTTACTTTGCGATCAAACAAAGAATATGATGTCCTCTGCTTACTGTTCATACGAACTTTGTGCCACCGCATTTTATACAAAAATAGCTTTTGCCTGAGTCTTCCTTCGCGTGGAAGTCGTAAAATATATTATAATATACTAAGGCCGCTATCCCACTGGCGTTTTACGAGCGTCGGCGTCTCTCGAACGTCTGCGCAGCGTCAACGTTGCGCAGACGCGACGTCGACGTTGCGTCTGCGCAACGTTAACGTCGCGTTTGTTGGCAACAGGTACATGTGCGCGACGTTAACGTCGCGTTCAGCGGACGTTAATGCTTGCCACGCGACGACGCAACGTCAACGTCGCGTCTGCGCGGCGTCGACGCTGCTCAGACGTGACGTTGACGTCAACGCTCGTAAAACGCCAGTGGGATAGTGGCCTAAAACATCAGCCAAATTTTAATAAAACTCCCTCGGCCCCTGTCACATCGCGATACGTCCCATCACCCGTCCGCGGTTTTACTTCGTTTCCTTTTAGCGTTCTTTGTCTTTTTTTCTGTTTGCTCGGCTTCTAAGGGTCGTAGCGTGATGTTAAAAAGCCTATAACCTCAAGAATTGGGCTATCGAATGCTAAAATAATTTTACAAATCACACTGGCAGTTCCAGAGATTAACGTGTTCAAACAAACTTCCCCGCTTTATTATATCTTTATAAATAAAGTCGGGTTCGTTACACCATTTATAGCTCTAAGAACGGCTGCAACAATTTTTATGATCTTTGATTTGTTGGATTTGTCTCCGCCCGAATAGCAGAATAACTATTAAAAAACATGGAAAAAAAGAACAAAAAAAAAAGATATTTCATTTCCTCATACTTACAATCGTTCTTATTGATTCTGAGGGGGTACGGAGTTTGCTAGATAGATTATAAATATTAACTTACGCGACGTAGATGAAGTTAATAAAAATGTAGCCATTTGCGTAAAGGTCAATCATATTCTCATTTTGATCGCATCATGGCTGGTGACATCATTATTTTATAGTAACTGACGTGTTTTTCGTTAGCCATTTATATAATTATGAGTGCTACAAGGATTATTTGGCGCCTTAATTACATTGACAGGGAGCGTTGTTGGTAAACATTTGTCTCAGAAATTTTATTGACAAAACGAGATGGCGGCTAGTTCCGATTTTGGCCACGCGCCGCAATAACCTTGTAGCGTTGTACAGACGCCAAGCACATCAAGCTACCCGAAACTATCAAATATTCCCAAATACCTACAATTACTCAAACAGCAACAGCAGTTTGACGTACAGACGCCAGCGCATCAAGCTACTACAATCTGTCAAATGTCTTTATTAGATTTTCAACTTTATCGCTACAACATAAAGTTCAAAGTTGATTGGGAAATTTTGACAGTTTCGGTTAGCTTGATGTGCTGGCGTCTGTACAGAATACGTAGTTGACGGCTATGCGATGGATCTCTTCACATCCTAAATTCTATACAAAAAAAAATGGATGTTCGTGAAAGAAACAGTTAAAAATCTACAAGTATATGATTTACTCACATATTCACGTGGAATATTCAACATTATGTCTACAAAAGGCCTCCAAATGTAACTACAAGCTAAAAACTAAGAAAAATATTCAAACATGTCCTAAGATAAAACATTAAATAACAATAACTATGTATTAAAAACTCATATATTATAATTATTGATCTATTTACGTCACTATAGAGTAAGTATTATCACGCTTCGATATCTTTAGAGGGTAAGCACATGCTATAATAAATTAAATAACTGAGTACGACTGCTGAGCAAAGGTTCCTGGGTTCCATCGAGCAGTGTTTGTGAGCTTTTCCATAAGGAAATTTTAAGCAGCAGTCCTTAACCCGAAAAATGTCGTATGTACGGACGCCAGCACATCAACCTACCACAATCTGTCAGATTTCTTTAATAGATTTTCAACTTTATCGCTAAAGCATAAGGTTCAAAGTTGATTGGGAAAATCTGACAGATTGTGGTAGGTTGATGTGCTGGCGTCTGTACCAGCGATTGTTCAGAAGAAAAATCACTCGAAACGACAGTAAATATAATCGTGTAAACCGCAGATACACCTAGATAACGCAAGAGCAACCAACTACTTTGCGTGCCAAAAATCGCATCAGCTTACGTTCAAAAATCGTAAGCCGCCACTTTCTCGCTCAGTCCTGTGTACACTGCTGGCTGGGTAAGCGTGAGCGAGAACGCGAGCTTGTGACGTCATAGTAGGTAGTCAAAAAATGGCACGCTCGGTTTTCATACAGTTCGTGATACTTGCGTTATCTAGGTCTATTTATATCTGTGGTGTAAACCGGTGAGCGCTTACATGCAAATGATTTTAGGAACGACAAACTGAATGTCATGTTTTTAAAAAAGTTAAAATTTCATTGCAACCAAAAACTTATTAGGACATTTTTGTTACAAATGGTCACTCAAAAATGAACTTAGAATACATTTAACTAAAGTAGATAACTGGTTAAGTGGCGATGGATTATAAATTAATATCTGAGGTTATGAAAACTGCTATAGTAACCGATATTAGATTAAATTCATTCCCGATAAATGGCAGTAGGCTCTATTATAACATAGCCGGCCAAATATGGGTGTTAATACGCATCGCACCTAAACTATCGTGGCAACAGAGGCAGTACAGTAACTGAAACCCCAAATGCCAGCTTTTCAGAGTTCTGGGCGTTTTTCCAGCCAATTATGACCGTCATAGCCTCCTAGGCGACATGCAACAAACCCAAATTATCATAATACTTTTCAGCTTCCCTCTTCAAGAATAACGCGAGAATAAATACAAATCGATATACATAGCGTGTAATCTAGTACAGTATCGAACGTGTTCAGGCAGTTACGTAGTAAACTGTAATTATTTGTAATAAACTACTATGTACAGACCGAGGCGCCGCCTGCGACGGAGATAGTATTCACACATATTTTGTTACCTGAAAGAGAAAAAAAAATAATTGAATTCAAGGGACCAGACAATATTATTCGTCAGCTGGAGGATTCTCTCCAAACATTGGAGGAACACCACGGCTAGTTTTCCCATAATATTTTCAAATAATATGTATTAGAAGATAAAAACTCTCTCTTTACTTTGTAATAAAATAAAAAGAAAGGGTGAATTTAATACACAAACTTCTAGTATAAGTTTTTAGAAGCTCTCATAAAGATGTCGCCATCTTGGATTTTAATTTTGACCTCACTTTCGGCTTTAGCACACTCGATAACAATGAAAACAACACCCATGATGAAAAACTTATAATTTTCGCAGCCGTCATCTTGCATTTTCATTTTTACTTCTCTATTGGCTAGCACACTCGAAAACCATGAAACTATCTCCCTCTCTCGCTAGTTGCATTCGCGGCGTGCGCCACACGGCGGAGGTGCGCTTGAGGCGCGCGCGCTCATGTTGCGGAAGATGTCGCTAGTGTCGGGCGAGTGCTCGCGCACTGTGTACTCACCGCCACTCGTCACTCGCACTGTGTACTCACCGCCACTCGTCACTCGCACTGTGTACTCACCGCCACTCGTCACTCGCACTGTGTACTCACCGCCACTCGTCACTCGCACTGTGTACTCACCGCCACTCGTCACTCGCACTGTGTACTCACCGCCACTCGTCACTCGCACTGTGTACTCACCGCCACTCGTCACTCGCACTGTGTACTCACCGCCACTCGTCACTCGCACTGTGTACTCACCGCCACTCGTCACTCGCACTGTGTACTCACCGCCACTCGTCACTCGCACTGTGTACTCACCGCCACTCGTCACTCGCACTGTGTACTCACCGCCACTCGTCACTCGCACTGTGTACTCACCGCCACTCGTCACTCGCACTGTGTACTCACCGCCACTCGTCACTCGCACTGTGTACTCACCGCCACTCGTCACTCGCACTGTGTACTCACCGCCACTCGTCACTCGCACTGTGTACTCACCGCCACTCGTCACTCGCACTGTGTACTCACCGCCACTCGTCACTCGCACTGTGTACTCACCGCCACTCGTCACTCGCACTGTGTACTCACCGCCACTCGTCACTCGCACTGTGTACTCACCGCCACTCGTCACTCGCACTGTGTACTCACCGCCACTCGTCACTCGCACTGTGTACTCACCGCCACTCGTCACTCGCACTGTGTACTCACCGCCACTCGTCACTCGCACTGTGTACTCACCGCCACTCGTCACTCGCACTGTGTACTCACCGCCACTCGTCACTCGCACTGTGTACTCACCGCCACTCGTCACTCGCACTGTGTACTCACCGCCACTCGTCACTCGCACTGTGTACTCACCGCCACTCGTCACTCGCACTGTGTACTCACCGCCACTCGTCACTCGCACTGTGTACTCACCGCCACTCGTCACTCGCACTGTGTACTCACCGCCACTCGTCACTCGCACTGTGTACTCACCGCCACTCGTCACTCGCACTGTGTACTCACCGCCACTCGTCACTCGCACTGTGTACTCACCGCCACTCGTCACTCGCACTGTGTACTCACCGCCACTCGTCACTCGCACTGTGTACTCACCGCCACTCGTCACTCGCACTGTGTACTCACCGCCACTCGTCACTCGCACTGTGTACTCACCGCCACTCGTCACTCGGCACGCAGACGCGCGGGCGGCGTGCGCCACACGGCGGAGGAGGTGCGCTTGAGGCGCGCGCGCTCGATGTTGGGGAAGATGTCGCGCAGGTCCGGCGAGTGCACGCGCACTGAGAACAGGCGGTCCACGTGCGACGGAGTCGTCTGGCTCTGGATGTACAGCTGTGCTTTGCGGGCCTGTGGGAGGAGATGGAGAGGATTAGAAACGGATATTCACACTTGTGGAAAGACAATTGACAAATGTTCGTGTTTTGGTGTAGTTACCTTGGCCGTGCTCCAGTCAGGCACAGGCCTGTCGACGGGCTCCGCGTCCTCGTCGGAGTTAAGGTACTGGAAGCCGTCCGCCATGTACGCGGGAGAGAGCGGGCCTCGCCAGGGGCCAGGCGTGCCCGGGGCCTTGTGGGGAGTGTATGCTGAGGAATACAGAGGGATTAGTAATTATCTAAAACGTCACATGCGAACTACGCATCAAAGCCCTGACGTAGTACAAATCCTGCATCGCGCATGTAAAGTTATCCGAGCGACTGGTATGTTCAACGTCCCAACGTCAACGGCCCACCAAACGTCAACGGTCGGGCACCAGTCCACCACACACAACACCCGCCTGGTTAGAGATATTCTCTTTTCTATGGGGGATGATAAGAAAATAATAATAACGGCCGGTCGATATGGTCGGTTATCGTTATTTTAGACTCTAGAATAAATAATGTGTTGAATTCACGGTTACATTCTGCGCGTCGATGTTCTACCCTGTTTATGAACCGTCGTTTTAGTCAACTTGCAACAAATCCAATAAATCTGCGATTCGACGACTGCTTTGCAAACCTATGTTCGATTCCCAACAATTTATGTTTGTTAGTTAAGTAGAAGCAGAAGATAGCATGTATATTATAAAGAGCTAAATTTTAAGGAGAGGAGAAAGATCTACGGAACTACTGATCCGATTCTAAAAATTCATTCACTAATAGGAAGCTACAGTATTGCCGAGTGTCATGGGATATGTTTTATGTTAAAACTAGGTGACCCGGCGAACTTCGTACCGCTTCAGAATACGAATTATAATAAAAAAATAATTGTGAATTTTTTCCCATGTTTTTAATAGTTGTACTGCTTTTCGGGGCGGAGACAAATCCAATAAATCAATGATCATAAAAATAGGTTCATCCGTTCTTGAGTTATAAATGGTGTAGCTAACCCGACGCGACGTTGTTTTACACATGCGAACTACGTGTCACACTGACGTCACGCAAAATCCTGCATCGCGCAAGCAAAGTTTACCGCGCAACTAGCATCAATACAACGGCCCGACATAATCACATGAATCTTAGGGCATGTGCCCATCAGACATAACACCCTTCTGGTCGGAGGATCCTCCCTTTCCCATAGAGTATGAGTGAACTTTAGAAACTGTTCCCTATACCTCTATATTCTACATGTTCTGTATATCCGAATTAGAAAGTGTTTTATCTTGTGACAAAAGCAACGTGTAAATAAAGGTAAAAATACTTACATTTATCTTCCATTTTATGTTTCATCTTCTGCTTCTCTATGTACTCCTTTTGTCTCTTCTCGATTTCTTTCGCCATTATCGCTGCCTCTTTCTTCATACTGTAAAAATGTTGTATTTCTATTAACATCACACCTGTATTCCCTGGAACCCGTTAGCTAGAGGTACAGACGCCAGCACATCAAGCTACTACAATCTGTGAAATTTCTTTAATAGATTTTCAACTTTATCGCTAAAGCATAAGGTTTAAAGTTGATTGGGAAAATTTGACTGTTTCGGGTAGCTTGATGTGCTGGCGTCTGTACCTAAGACCCACATTTCACCAGTTATATTTGGCCTTTTGAATTTCAATTAAATATTTTCAATAATGCTAAATTGTCCGTGAGGTAGGCGGTCGCTTCATGGAAAGGGCTGGTATTCAGCTGCAGCCGGTTACACTGGAAACTAACCCCAACATAGTTGAGGCTAGGCACATGATTATGTAAACGATTGTGGACTCATAGATGTTTCGATTTGCTATCCATTTTGTATTGCATTCGAAAACATTGTAAAAGCTCATCTTTAAGATTTACCGTGGAGTTTCTTGCCGGCTCTTCTCCATACGAAACAACCAATTGCAACCGTGCACCTAGCTTCTGATGTTCCATAAGTCCCCATGTATGTCTATGTGAAATGAAATATTTAGAATGTTATACTTACGCGGCAGCTTCCTCCAGCTGCTTCTTCCGCGCGTCGTCGGCTCGCTTCTGTTCCTCCGCGAGTCGTTGTTGTCTCGCTTGTTCCTCGGCTCGTCGCCTTTCTTCCGTTTCAGCTACTTTGCGAGCTAACTCTTGCTTTTTCTGGAAGGAAGACGGTAATTAGGATTGGGCCGTAGTATAATAGGATAATTCTTTATTTGCACAGAAATTAGGTATATTTACAGATTTAAAATGATCCCATACTAACTACCTTAACTAAGACATGCAAACAGTTTTAGTTATAATAATAAGGACTCATTATAGTTGAATCTATAAATATCTATAAACGCAGAGGAAAATTGAAATTGCAAGCATTTTAGCGCGCGCCCTAAAGGCAATTCATTCATGACAGAGTTCCGAATATGAAGCAAGTTGACAATGCATTGAACTAGTGGTCATTTACTTAATTTTGACCCTTGCTACGAAAAAAGGGTATTTTTTGGGACTCCTTATATTAAATTTCAATGTCACAGCATTGGTTTTGAGAAACCAGATTAGTAAACTATAGTTTGACACCAACTAGCACTATTCATATTTTTATTGCTGTCAAGGCAGTAAGTTTCAATCTACAGCTCTCGTCAAAATCTATCGATTGTATACACAACATTGTAATTTTACAATGTAAAATGTGGCAGTGAGTATAATGTGTTAACAGCCCTAACAGCATTCTGGCGATGTTTAGTGACAGACTAGACGGTCGGCTACAAAAGTTTTTGAGCAACCTACATTTAAGTTTAAATACTAAGTTAGTTCTGTATTATAGCTAAGTAAGTTCTGTATTTCTACTAACAATTGTGAATTAATTTTGTGAACGTGAAAAATTATGAATATGGATCTTGTGACATCTGAATTAAATGATTTTATTATTATTTATTATTAAAATAAAAAGAAAAATAATATTAAAAATATATAATGTCGGCCCATACGCGTCAAAAAGCCAAATCCAAATACAGAGATCTTATATGGTTGGAAAGGGCTTCTCAAAAGCAATCGAATGGTAGGTACCAACAAAACACCATATGACCGCGCCAAGCAGTGCCGGGAACGTAAAAGAATGAATGCAGTCGAGCGGATCAAACCCGTTACGTAAACGTATTCACGTACAACACACGGCCGTGTCCATGACACAGCTACACCCCATTTCTGATCGCGATTTCAATGTTCGTGCATGTTGAAGCAGTAAGAATGAGTGAGCACACCACGCACCCTCTCGGCCTCCTTGAGGCGCTCCAGCTTGCCCAGGTCGGCGTGCGCCTGCTTCTCCTGGCGCTCGCGCGCGGCCGCCTGCAGCGCGGCGCGCCGCTCGCGCTCGGCCGCCTCGCGCGCCAGGGCCGCGGCGGCCATCTTCTCTTCGCGTTTCCTGAGATAAAGATATTAGATGTTTTAATGGCAGTTTCGACTTATAAGTTAATTTGACAATTAAGTTCTTTGCACATTTATGTAGTTCAAGATTTTCTAGATCAGTGTTTATTCACGATAGAAAATGCTACTATAGAAACTGATATCTAAGTGTGTGAACAAGCTCATACAAATTGTATGCAAGCAACCTTTACGCAATGTGACACTTTAGGTAAATTTATTTACTGAACATTTTTAGTCTGTTTTTAACCCCTTACTAATAAACGTTGTATAGCATCTGTTTAGTTACACAACACTTTGTCTTCTTCTTTCAAAAGTCAAATTACTAACGACTGAAAGAGAAAAATCGGTGTGTAACTATTCACCTGATATAATACGTTTATTAGTAAGGGGATAAGTGTTTACCTATCCATATGTTTCAATTTCATCGTAAGCGACTTTGCAGAAAAATCTAAAATGTTCAAAACTTTTTCCATTAATATTTTTTCTATTATCAGGTCAACTGCTTAATAAAATTTACTATATTATAACAATTATATTTTGTACACTTACCTCTTCTGCAGCTCTCTCTTGGCCTCCAGCATGGCTTCCTTCTTCTTGCGCGCGTCTTCCCTCTCCCTCTTCAGTTCCTCTGCCTCCCTCGCACGGTTGATGCCGCTCAGTTTAGATGTGGAGGAAGTAATCATGGTTTTGTTTGAAGTGACCATGTTGGCGCGTGGCTTTGTGGCTGAACTAGATATCTGAAAGAAGAACAAAGCAAAATGAGTATAGTATTTCTTATGCTGTCAATCTATGGCTGTGTTAATTGAAAATTAGTCTGGGCTATTAAAATATATAATAAAAATAGTTAGACTGTTCTTGTTCTACACCAAAGAAGTGCTATTGTATTGGCTTATTGCGATTATTTCGTATCGAGTGAGGCCTGCTTGCACATAATCCATACTAATCACACTAATATTATAAATGCGAAATTTTGTGAGTGTGTGTGTTTACATGTTTGTTATTTCTTCACACTCAAACGGCGGGACTAATTTTGATCAAATTTTGTATGGAGGTAGCTGACACCCTGGATTAACATATGGGGCTACTTTTTATCCCGATATTCCCACATGATCGACATTTACGCGCGTGAAACCGCGGGGCGCAGCTAGTAATATTATAAATTTGAAAGTAACTCTGTCTGTCTGTCTGTATGTTACCTTTTCACGCCTAAACCACTGAACGGATTTCGATAAATTTTGGCAGAGAGATAGATTGCATCCCGGGGAAGGATATAGGATAGTTTTTATCCCGATATTCCCACGAGATCGACCTTATGCGGGTGAAACTGCGGGGCGCTACTAGTCAGCCTATAATGTTCCTACTGCTAGGAGTCAGGGCTCCTCTCTGTGAGAGGGAGTGGAACGTAATCCACCACGCGAGCCCAGTGCGGGTTGGATGGTGTCACATGTCTTTGAATTTTTGATTCTAGGACATGCCGGTTTCCTCACGACGTTTTCCTTCATCTTTTTTTGGTGCAGTGGTGATGGAAAATATTTACACAAAGTGCCTGCCTGGGTTCGAACCCACGACCTACAACTCATGAGTCGGGGCCGTTGCCACTGAGCCGCAACTGTTCCGTATTTTAAAACATCATTCTGTTTTAACAATTGTTTGAAGATGTTAGAGACTGAATGATGTTTTAAGTATTTATTCATTAAAACTTTATGGACAAGTAAAAAATACCTAACACTTACTGCCACTGCGCTGACTTAATGCCGAACAGCAATGTTCAAGCATACTGTGAATGCGTGTGTAAACGCAGGAGCTCTTGGTTCCATCCGAGACAATGGTGAAGTTTGTGTGTGTGTGGTATGGGCTGCCGCTACTTATACATATGCACACATTCGCAGCGTGTTTGTACACTTGTTTAATACAAGTAAAGCGCACGTCCCTTTTAGGGAAAGCCAGTAGAATTTTTATACAAAATCAAAATACTGTCACAACCGTATCAACAATATCACGGAAAATGAAATCGTTATCTAGGGCCGTAGAGGGCTGCAACCGTATCTGTATAGAGCGTTGTGGATGAAATCTGTTAATGTGTGGGTATGGCACACATTGAGAGCACGTACACCACATGTTTTTTACAGTAAATCCACATGAATAAATGAATAAACAAATAAATTTTACACTGCGGTAGCCGTGTTAGACGTAAAGTAAGTACCAAATTATACGGCTGTCGCCGTACTGTCATTACATGAACTTTTAAAATACGGTTACAGCCGTTATCGCACCGGATGTTGTTAATGCATTTAGTGGATTTGTCGTACAAGCAGGCCTAAAACTACTAGAATCCCACTTTCTGTAAGTCTTTAACATACCTGTGGCGCCTTCCCATTGAAGATCATATTGTTCATCTTTGTGAGAGTCTCTGCGGAGAGCACAGGTTTCACTATCTTGTCGGGCGGCGTGTGGTTTTCCTCAGGTTGCTCTTCCAACTGAACAAGTTATAACTTGATTAGGTGAGGAGAAAGGTGGATGGGTGCTTGATAAAGAAAAGATCCTTTCTAGTTTTTGAAGCGAATGGTTCCTTAACGAGGCTTGCGGTGGGAGTTGACTGGCAGAAATTGTCACGAAAGGAAAAAGCGTTATGCCCCTTGCGGCTTTTTCTCTGTCTCTTTCTGTGTGAATTCAATACGCGTTTTTAATACATAGGCTATGCCACAGGCATCTAGTACACACGCCAGCACATCAAGCTACACAAAACTGTCAAATTTTCCCAATCAGCCTTGAACCTAATGCTTTAGCGATAAAGTTGAAAATCTATTAAAGAAACTTGACAGTTGTAATAGCTTGATGTGCTGGCGTCTGTACATTATAATATTTATGAGAGCATCTAAAAACTTATATTAGATGGCTCTGTATTAAAAACTCGTCTGTGAGTGGATAAAATAGTCTATACTAACTAAAAAAACTAAAAAAAAGTAAATTTCAAGGTTGGTCTACATCATAATTATGTGAATTATTTTTTCATTTAGTAAATCTCAAATGTTATTTTTTTTAAGTTCATAGGGCCTGTATTCAATACATAATATACAACGAAAGGAATTTCGTTCCAACCGAGTGTCCCATGACAGCTCTCGAATTTTGATATCTGAATCAACAAAACTCACCTTCTTAGCCAAGGCTCTTGTTTTGGTCCTGGTTACTCTGGAAGCTAACTCTTCAAACTGTTGAACTTTCTCCTTCACTGCAGACCTAGGATAGTAAAAATACGAAATTATTAAGAAATATATATATTAATGCTGTTATTGGTAAAATAATTATTTTAAGACACGAAACACATATTTAAATTGCAGTTTATGGGAGCACTTTGTCAAAGAAGAAAGCACACTCAGGTATTTTTGCTCTTTCTGGCTTAGCTGGACGCTAGCGATGGGCGTTGAATGAACGAACTAGTTAATTCGACCGTCGACCAGTGTTGCCAACTCGGTGTCAGGTTTCGGGGCTAAATAGAGTCAAAAAAGGGCTAGAATAGGGCTGAATTGCTTTTATAATAAAAATAAATACAAGAAGTGAGTTTTTTTACTTATAAAATATATTTATTTGAACACACAATCAAAAAAATCATCATAAACTTTTCTATATGTTTTTTCGACTCAGAGTGACGCTTCAATTCGTATAACTTTGCTTTAAATTCTATTTTACAATAAATACACATTGCTTTAGAATCATTTCCACTGACTGGTTTTAACCATTTTTTATAAGCAGGATCATTCTCCCATTGTTTTCTATAATGTTGAGCGTAATTAGTCTTCTTTTTAAACGGAACTTCCATTTTCGCAATTTGTAGCACGTATCACTAAGTAAACTCACTCAATTTCTAATCAGAATATGAAATTAACTTCGCTAAGTTCGCAATTCTGAAGGTACGAAAAAGAAATGAAATCGGCTACACTTTGTTAATGTAAGACAAAGACAAAATCGTAGGTAGTTGAATTTTCGGGGAATTTTCCCTGATAATAAAGTGAAGCGACCACTACCTGTCTCTCTCTACGATTCATGTAAGACGAAAAGAGACAGGTAGCCTGACTGACGTTCAGATTAATGACATTTGATAAATTTGAGTAACAGTGTGTATGCGCTTGAGTGCGTTTAGTTTATGCTAAGTTTTGTTTGAATTTCTGTCTCGTTATTTCATAGAACTTTTTAGGCGACATTTAGACTGAGTGCTAGTGTAGAGTTTTCTTACACTATTTAGGGGCTAGAAATAGGGCTAGGTGCTAAATAATTATTTTAAAGGCTGACAAAGCTTAAAAAGGGCTAGATCTAGCCCCGAAAGGGCTAAATTGGCATCACTGCCGTCGACGTACTGTGAACGAATCGACGGTTCACTGATACTGGATGGACTAGTCGAATTCGTAGACGGCTCAGACGCTTTTAAACTGAAACTCGGAACGCAACGACCGACGACGAACGTATTCGATACATGTTCGTCCGATGGAATGAAATAATCGAGCAAACCAATTTGAACTTTAAGTATTAGCATTATTAAAGTTCAAATTAGTTTGCTCGAGGGAGTTCATATTTGTACTAGTCGAAAAAAATAATTGTTGTGTTACGTGAAGAAAAGGATACATAAATGGTAGTTTCGCATGTGCAAAAGAGATAGGCGATGGACTGGTCGAACGATGCTAAATAAACCGGTTTGTACTTGTTTGGTATGTTTTCATCTTGTTTTGATTTTTGAATTTTCGACGTTCAATGTGTGACTAATTGCGCTCAAGGTCAGAGTTAAACCGGTGTATAATTACGAAAGTACTGAGCTTTTTCGAAACAGCACGCGGGAGACTAGTCTACAGCGTACGTCACCGGTCGGTCGTGCCGCCGCCGTAGACTTCGTCACAACGTTTATCAAGTTAACGCGTAAACTAGTCGACGAATTCAACTAGTTGATCGACTAGTCGATAAACGAAATTCAACGGTCTAGTTTCGTTGACGCAAAATACGTCGACGACCCATCTCTACTGGACGCTGGTAGTAACACAAAACCAGTTGTTATGTTGATCCTTAAGGTGCCACTAGTAGATATTTTTTCCATACAAATTTCGGGAGAGTATTACTCCACTGTTTGACATTGTGCATCCAAAGTTAAAGATGATATCGTTTTGTCTTATTATTAATTTTGTCTGTACGGAAACCCAATAGTAAAATAAAAAAGCAATTAAAAAGTTGGCCAACAAAAATTCTGTTTTTTTGCTACATACTGTTTTTTACCTGTTTTCTGCATACTAATGTTATAAATTCGAAAGTAACTGTCTGTATGTTACCTTTTCACGCGTAAACCACTGAACGGATTTCGATAAAATTTGGCAGATAGATAGATTGCATCCCGGGGAAGGACATAGGATAGTTTTTATCGACATACCTCGCGGGCGAAGACGCGGGCGGATGTTAGCAAGTAATAAAAGAACTGTAAACAAAGTCGGTGTTGGAAACAACATAAAATATTATTATACTTTATAAAGTTCGTTTTTATTATAATAAATAATTTGTAACATTATGACCATGGGGTTAGCTAAAATGGCAACATTGTCATATGTATCCGTTTCATTTTCTCTCTCTGCTACGATTCCTTGTACGCGGCGGTCACGATTTTATAAGAATAAGTAAAATTAACAGTTATTGTCAGTAAATTTTAAACCATAATAATTGTGAGTGTTTTTTAACCAATAAACAGTGTGTGAAGTGGAACCTGCATTTCAATCGATCCACCCTAAAAATTGGTGGTGCGGAGCAGCAGTCCACACGCGCTCCCGCCATTCTGGTCCTTCGAAGTCGGAGGATCGAGCGACCTGCGAAGGAGAACCTTCCACATCGAGCGTGACTGATCGCGCAATCCTACAAGAGAAAAGCAAGAGCATTTCCAAGTCGTTTGGAGTCAAGAATTTTGTCGCAAGATTTCGTCATCAATTTGCCGGCAGCCATTTTGTTTGTAGCTGCATTTATCTCCATGAACATTCATTGGCTGATACGCTGCCCTGCCAGGTTAACCTATATAACGACGCGGCAACAATCGACCAACAATACCAAACGCATCGAAAGAAAATATTATTTGAGTTGACAACACCAAACTTCGACAAAATCGTGCAGTTGGCGAACCTGACATCGGCACATCCGAGTGGAGCCGAGTTCACCCGAACGTACGACCAAACTTTGCCGAAGGAAGCGTCGCTCACATCGGCCACACGAACGAATCGACATTCGACGGAAGAAAACGCCATTTTGTTTTCACCTTGGCGTTCCTCCGCGTCTGCGTGTGCGCTACGCAACGAAAACTTGTATTTTTAAGTTTGGTGTACTTAGTTTTTAAATTATTACTAGTACGATAATTTATTTGTAGCATTCAATTGTATCTGATAGTTATTGATACATTGTTATCGTGCGTGATAGTTGCACGAGGTGCACGAATAGGGTTGCCAACGCTCGAAAGGACCAACCCGGGAGAATTTAAAAAAATCGAGAGCAGTTGAAAGAACATGTTAATTATTTATAAATTTATATTTATTTTGCTTTCAAGCAGCATCTAAATTATTTGACGGTTTTTTCACCACAAAATCATAAAAGTTTTTACATGACAAATCGAAGTTTGTTAGTATTTATAACTCTGCTATTACTAAAGAAATATTCATTCGGTTTCTTTCCTTGCTCCATACTTGTTCCATCATAATTACTGAATACACGCTCGCAAGAAGTACATATTAGAGACACGAATGGAAAGAACAAACGACCGCGACGAGTAGCGATGTGCGAGCGATGGATTCATATCATTTTAGAAAAACCGGAGAAATTATTGCACCCCAGGAGGTCGGGAGGTTGACCATTTTTACCGGAGTCTCCCGGGCAATCCGGGAGAGTTGGGAACCCTATGCACGAATACGATGGCAGATTTAAAGCTGCTTGTTGCAAGCAGAGGATATGCAAAGGCTTCCATAACACGGGTAAAGCAGTTTGTTGAAGGTACGTCCATTCATTCATTTTCAATAGAAAAACTTAGGGCTAAAAAGGCAAGGTTACAGGAAGTGTTTAAGCAATATAACGAATTATGCGTTGCTATCTTGTCGATCGACTCTGACGATACGGAAGACTCGGTAATCATTGAGGACCTGTATATAGATCTAATTGCCGAAATAGATACTGCTATAAATAGTAGACTATCAAATCCAAAGCCAGCAAGTAGTGACTCTAAATCAAAAATTAAACTCCAAATATTAGTATTCCCACATTTTCAGGTAAATACACTGAGTATTATGAGTTCTATAACATTTTCACTGCAATGGTTCATAATGATGAGTCACTGTCAGCAGTAGAAAAATTGTATTACCTAAAAAGTTTCCTTAGTGGTGAGCCCCATGCCTTAATCAACAATTTACCTTTACAAGATGACAGCTATGTGGAATCTCTCAAATTGCTACGAGATAGATATGACAACAAATGTAAAATTGGTCATGAGCATATCTACACCCTATTGGACACGGCTGCTATAGCACGGTCAACAACTAATAGCATACGTACTTTAATTTCAGAGGTAAAACAGCATCTCGCAGCACTTAAAAATCTCAAAGAGCCTGTTGGGTCTTGGGACAGCATAATAGTTTGCATCATTATGCGCAAGCTAGACAACTTCACCAGCCGCGCCTTTCAAATGGAGCGAGACAATCGGGTACTTCCTACAGTTAAGGAACTTTTAGATTACTTGGAGCGTCGAGCCCTAGCGCTGGAGACTAGTGACACTAGCACGCACAAGCAGCAATCACAACGGCTAGCCAGTCATGCTGTAACTACTCATCAAGCACCAGCTGCATGTCCTTTCTGTAAGTCATCTGATCATAAATTATTTAAGTGTGAAAGCTTTGCCCTTGCAGCACCTATCAAACGACTTGAGTTTGTCAAAGAAAATAAGGTTTGTAATGTCTGCTTGGGGCAGCACAAGCCGCGCAAGTGCAGATTTCAATTTAAGTGTGCTGAATGCAAACAGGGACATAACACTCTGCTGCATGGAATAGATTCACAAGCTACTGCTGCTGTAAATGTGTCACTCAATGGCTATTGCACCACTCAAACTCAGGTTTTATTGCCTACTGCACAAGTGAAATTGGTTTGTACAACCAAATTGCCACAGATAAGCTTTGAAATGCCTCACTTTACATTCCCAGCAAAATGCAAGCTAGCTGATGCTAAATTCAACCTGCCTGGTGAGGTGAACTTGTTGCTTGGAGCTGATGTTTTCTTCCAGATACTGCTGCCACAGCTTGAGGATGCCCCTGCAAGCAGCCAATCATCCATACCTGTCACACAGCACCAGCAACCGGCAATAGTCCACACAGTGCTTGGCCACATAGTCGCTGGTCGCAGCAACACTTCACACTACAATAATCAGGTTGTATCTTTGCATTGTAATGAATGTACTAGTAGTTTAGATGAGACATAAGGTGCATTTTGGAAAACAGAAAAGGTGCCTGAAATTTTCCGGGAACACTTGCCAGAACATGAGTATTGTGAAAAACTTTTTCAAGAAACTACAATTCTTGCAAATAATAAGTTTCAAGTTTCAATGCCCATCAAAGTTCCGCTAGAGCAAGTCAACTATGAACTCGGACAATCATTTTCATACTGCATTTAAAAGGTTCCTTAACTTAGAAAAAAGATTTCATAAAAATAATAATCTTTTCCTTGAATATAAAAGGTTTATTGATCAATATATTGAATTGAATCATGGTGAGTATTATGACATAGGTAACTACAATTTATCTAAAGGTCCTGTGTATTTTCTTCCTCACCATGCTGTTATTAAAGAAAGTAGCCGAACTACTAAATTAAGAACAGTGTTTGATGGCTCTATGACTACTGACAAACAAGTTTCACTGAATAATCTTCTGTTGAACGGTCCTGTAGTACAAAAAGATCTGTTTGAAGTTCTCATAGCATTTAGACTAAGTAGCTTTTTCTTCATTTGTGATATTTCTAAAATGTTTAGATCCGTAGAATTGGATCCTAGACAACGCTCACTGCAAAATATATTATGGCGTGAGTCACCTGATGCAGATATTAGATGTATACAGTTGACAACTGTCACATATGGTCTCAAACCATCATCATATCTTGCTACTCGCTGCCTTATTGAACTTGCCAATAGGTTTCATGATCAGTTTCCTTTAGCAGCTAAAATTCTCAAAAATAATACTTATGTTGACGACGCGTTGGCATGTAGTCAAACAAGCCAGGAATTAATGAAGATGCAATCTGAATTAATTCAGTTACTTGCTCTAGGAGGATTTCAGCTCCACAAGTGGGCATCTAATTATAGTAATGTCCTCAAAAGTGTTCCTAAGGAAACTCACCACTTTGAAGACCTGGATCTCCAACGTGATGATATGTCTATGAAAACACTAGGTGTTAATTTTGATGTAAAAAATGATGTTTTCAAGACTACTTGCCCCGATCCTTATAACAGTGCATCTGATTCAAAACGTAAGATATTAAGTTATATTAGCACATTCTTTGACCCACTAGGATTGATAGGGCCTATACTAGTTCGTGCTAAGGTTATTATGCAGAGCTTGTGTGCTAGCAAGGCAGACTGGGATGCCACACCCCCTGAAAACATCAGGAGCATGTGGAATGGTTTTGTCAATGAGTTATCTCTCATGGAGACAATCACTGTTCCTCGTTGTGTTAGCCCATCAAATACAATTGATGCCCAGTTAACAGGATTCGCCGACGCATCTTCTGTGGCATATGGATGCTGCTTATACTTACGCTGCATTGATGCACAAGGTAAAACTTATATACAATAGGGTAGTTGACTAAGAAAATATATTTAGTCCATCAGTTAGATTACTAAAAAATATTGTATACGTATTTTTTCTTTTGTCTGGCAAACAAAAAATTACGAAGATACAGCGCTTGGAAATTTCGTATGACGTCACGCCGTGCTACAAATTTTAGCACGTTATTACGTCAAAGCCCCCCACTCCTGAACTTTGATGTGATATATCTTTGTAATTTTTTATCTAATTGATAAAACAAAAAATACGTGTTCAATATTTTTTAATAATCTTACTGAGGGACTAAATCGAATCGATTTATTTTTACCCAGGCAACATCCCTATTATTATGTTCTAAGTCAAGAATAAATCCCCTCCGGAAAGATTTGACAATCCCTAGACTTGAACTCAATGCAGCACTCCTGCTTGCTAAATTGGCTGCAAAGGTACTAAATATACTTAACACTAACATAAAAGTCAGTAAGACTCACTTGTTCTCAGACTCACAAATAGTCTTAGCTTGGTTGAAAACCGACCCCATAAAGCTAGAAGCATATGTTGCGAACAGGGTTAGAGCAATTCGAGAGATTTCACATGGTTGTCATTGGCAATATGTTGATACTGACAACAATCCTTCAGATTGTCTAAGTAGAGGTCTTAAACCACATGAACTTAAGAACCATAGGTTATGGTGGCATGGGCCAGCATTTTTACATGACATTAATTATAAGTTTAAAACTGTGTGTGATCCTCCCTTGGAATTGCCCGAGTTAAAGTGTAACAGTGTTATGGTTGCCTCTACTGTAACTAGTACAACTACAGGCTGCAATATCTTTGAATTGTTATTGAAAAAATACTCTAATATAAGTAAAATGTCTCGTGTACTTGCTTACATAATTAGATTTTGTAATAACGCTAAGCCTAATAGTAATAAACAAAAGGGTTTCTTAGTGACTGCCGAACTAAATAAGGCATTATTGTTAATTGTAAAAAATGAACAATACCAGCATTATGCTAGTGAGATTAAGTGCTTGTCCTCACATAACCAAATCTCAGGGAGTTTAAAGCCATTAACACCATTTATTGATAGTTTAGGCATACTAAGGGTGGGTGGCCGTCTTCAAAATGCACCCATACCCTATGCCAAAACAACATCCAGTCCTGTTACCGAAGAATAGCTTAACCGGTTGTATGCCGTAATTACAGAAAACAATTAAAAACTATTGTGTCTCGCGTAGATCTACGCTCCCGGCATACAAGGGGTTAATAACTACTTTAATTATAAGAGATGAGCACTTAAAACTACTGCATGCTGGACAAAGATTAGTATTGAGTTCCATCAGGCAACGATTTTGGATTGTTGATGGACTGCGTACTGTAAAAAAAGTTATTCACAAATGTGTAACCTGTTTCAGATTGAAAGCTGTCGCATCATCTCAGCTGATGGGTTCCTTGCCTTCTGAGCGAGTCACTGCGTGTCAACCATTTCAGAAGGTCGGAGTGGATTTCGCTGGGCCAGTGTCGGTAAAAAACAGCCGCATTAGGAAACCGATCATCGGCAAAGGTTACATAGTTTTATTTGTATGTTTTGTCACCAAGGCGATACACATTGAGCTAGTGTCAGATTTGACCACAGAATGTTTTCTTGCATCCTTTAAGCGTTTCACGGCAAGACGTAGCTTGCCCAGCGATGTTTACTGTGATAATGGCTCAACTTTCAAGGGGGCAAGGAATCAGTTGGGTGAGATGTATCGATTCCATGCCTCTCATAGTCACCAAAATAAAGTTCAGAGTTTTGCAGCTGAGCGTGGCATTAAATTCCACTTTATACCGAGTTATAGCCCTATTTTTGGTGGACTTTGGGAGAGTGGTGTTAAGAGTGCAAAACACCATTTAAAACGTGTCGTAGGAAAAGCCCTGCTCACTTATGAACAACTCAATAGTGTATTGGTAGAAATCGAAGGGGTACTTAATTCTCGCCCATTAACTGCTCTTACAGCTGATCCTAATGATTTTTCTTTCTTATCGCCTGGGCACTTTTTGACTGGTGCACCTCTTAACAGTTACCCTGAGCAGGACTTAAGCAACACTAATATAAATTTACTTAAATTTTGGTCTGTAATTGTCAATATGAAACAGAACTTTTGGAAGTACTGGAGTAAGCATTACTTAAATATGCTTCAAAATCGCCCTAAATGGCGAGATAACATGTCAAACATTACAATAGATAGTTTAGTTATACTACGCAATGACAATACCTCACCTTTGGATTGGCCTATGGCTCGTGTGACTAGCGTATTTCCAGGGAAAGATGGAAAGGTTCGCGCTGTAGAAGTAAAAACTGCTAATGGTCATAAACATAACAGGTCCATCATAAAGATTTGTGTATTGCCTATAGATATATAAGATTAAGATTGTATTTAGTGCTTAAGATGCATAATGTATTAGAATAGGTACTTGTTTATCTTGTTAATTTTTAATATTAGTTTAAGTTGGTCTATACACTTACACATAGTTCTTTCGATTGTATACTTTAGAAGCATAACGTAACGTAGATTAACTTCAGAATTCTTGAATATTTTTGTTATCAAGGTAACTAAATTGTTAGACCCTTCGGGCCGCCCCCCCCAACTTATGTTGGAAACAACATAAAATATTATTATACTTTATAAAGTTCGTTTTTATTATAATAAATAATTTGTAACATTATGACCATGGGGTTAGCTAAAATGGCAACATTGTCATATGTATCCGTTTCCTTTTCTCTCTCTGCTACGATTCCTTGTACGCGGCGGTCACGATTTTATAAGAATAAGTAAAATTAACAGGTTATTGTCAGTAAATTTTAAACCATAATAAATTGTGAGTGTTTTTTAACCAATAAACAGTGTGTGAAGTGGAACCTGCATTTCAATCGATCCACCCTAAAAATTGGTGGTGCGGAGCAGCAGTCCACACGCGCTCCCGCCAGTCGGTACTGACAAAGCTCAGTTATCGAAGAGTTCAATAAACTTTATTTGTAATTGATTTATGCAGTGGTTTTTTCATAAAACTCGATTTTCCAACGCACTTTTCGATCTTTTTTGCGCCTTTGATTTCGGAACGGTGTTTCTGTGCGTGAGAACTAAACTTTGTGCGTGTAGACTAGCGTCTAACTGATACTAGCTCTATCGGACACGAAGCCAGGTGAGACAGCGTGCTTTTTGGCTATGACAAACCAGTGAGTTCGAGCTCGCGACTAGTTCCACCTTAAGGGAGGCCTATATTCAGCAGTGGACGTCTTCTGGATAATATGGAGATTAGATTATGATACAAACACAGAATTTATTTTTGATTATCGTATGGCATACAGTACAGGGTGGCAGGAACGTCGACGCGCAAACTGTAACCAAGAATTCAACAAATGATTCTAGACCCTCTAGCATAGCATTTTTCGGCGGTTATAAAAAAACTGTTGTTTCATACCTGCGCGGTCAAACAGATAATTATTACTTTTGACATAACCAACGAAATATTTCAACACTAGGGGTTCAGTATCATGTACTGATTGGTAACAGCAGTGCGATTCTGTAACCATCTCACCGTGAAAACTTAGGTGAAGTGAGCGTGGAGTGAGCTGTCAATAGTGTCAATTCCTAGCAAAAACAAACTCACTTCACATAAGTTTTCACAGTGAGATTTTTACAGAATCTACCAACTGGTTGCATATCTCTGTCAACCTGCAAAAGCATAACCAGCGTATAATGTTCCCACTGCTAGGACACAGGCCTCCTCTTTTGGAGAGTGGGCCGTAATCCACCACACGAGCCCAGTGCGGGTTGGTAAATGTCACATGTCTTCGAATAACCACCATGTATAACATTATTATTTACTTACGAAGGTTGTGGCTGTGGAGGCTGTTTCTTAAGCGGCGTGTGCATCTCCTGCGCGTCACTGTCGTCGGTCAGAAGGGAATTGTCGTCTGTCAGATTCACTTGTTTAGGATCTGAAAGATGGATCAAGATTAGATTGTGTTTTGGGATTAAGAACCTTAATTTAATTAACGTAAAGTTCGTTTTCAGTAATAAATTAACTTTCCGAATGTAGATCATGCTTTCAGCTAAGATGATAAGAATTTTGTTCATTTATTTTTTTTTGATTTATCTAATACGCATTTATTTAAGTTTGCGTCGATATTAAGTGTCTAAACACACTATGCCGAAGGTACCCGATCGAAGTTCCGCGGCTGATTTTAAGTTTCGACGTATTCGGCTGCTCCCCGCCCCGGATCTTCTTCGGCAATCGAACCAAACTTCGGTCGCGTATAATGTATGCTCTACAGAATACGTTGTCGCCGAATCGCCGCTGAACTTACGCCCGACCGAAGTTCGGCTGTACGCTATAACGCAAATTAATTTTGGCATAATGTTGTCGTCAGTGATTCAAATAGCATTGTAGGCGTAATCATGCCGAACTTCGTTCGCGTACTTTCGGCATAGTGAGTTTAGACACTAATACTCAAAATATACCTAGAAGTATTTTTGGGCAAAGTGACAAAGAACACAAAAAAAATATCATCATCTGCCTAGCCTTTGCTTAACTATGTTGGGATCAGCTTCCAGTCTAACTGGATCAAGCTGAATACGAGTATTTTACAAAGGGTGACTGCCAATCTGACCTCCACATGTGGCGTTTGTAGATACCGCTACAATATTAAAAGTCCTTACCTTTATCGATCACGACGGTGGCATCCATGATATTAGTCTGCGGTTTCTCTATCACCATAGTTCCTCTGTTCGCAGTTTCAATCACCACAGTTTCGTCCATGAGCTGGAATGTGAAAATACACGTAATATTACGCCTGTTTTCCTTAAAGGAGCAGGCAGAGATGTAAAGTACCTACATTTTAGTCATTTGTCATTCATTAACCCAATACGCACGAATCCAGATTCCTTAGAAATTCTAGTGAGAATTTCTCAATAGCAAAACCAGGTATAGATAGTTCAACTCATCTGTGCGTGCGGCGCTGTGTGGGTAAAGCGATAATGACACGTTTTGCTCGGACGACGACTGCCGCGTCACTGCCACCACACATTTTCATCATAACTTCATAAGCACAAGCGCACGCACATACGGCGCCGTGCACACAGATGAGTTAAACTATCTGTAACACCTACCTACCCAATCTCACTCACTCTGGACCCCACAAAGACATGCTTGTAACCATTATAAAAACAATAATACCAGTCTATAATATCCCACTACAGAGTAAAAACCACTTCTCATTCAGAGAAGGCACGAGTATTGACCACAACGCTTGCTCACGGCGGATTGGCGATGACTTATAACAGGAAAAAAAGACACATAACGAAGCCTAGAGTAATTTCTACTCCCCGTCATTGTAATATTTTACTGTTACCGTAAGCGACACTGCACGTGTTTTGTTTATAAGACGATTAAAAAAATACCCGCTTCGGATGTGTTCGGCTGTCCTCGGGATGGAAAACCGAGTACGGTTTTATTGTATATCTGATATGTCAGTGAGTGACGGCAAAGTATTATGTTTGTGTTTTCTTTTCATTTCTGTCGGCACTCTCGGGGTGCCACTGTTTTTTTTGTTTACAAAAACCAGTTTTTAATGTTATAATAATCCCCACAATCCCCTATAGTTGCATGCCCCCATAAGCACAATGTTTTGCGTGCGTTATATTGCGCACTACCGCAAACAGAAAATTTTATCACAAAAAAAAAGTAGTTTCCCAGCAATTACTTTTGTGCATTGTTACTTAGCTTCGTGATGAATAGTTGACGGCTACCTACGTGATGGGTCTTTATCCAAGATAAACTTAGAAAGTATATAATTAAAATGTACTTGCCCGGATTTGAACCCACAACCACGTGCATGACATGTGAGGCCTTAACCAATGGGCCGTCGCGATATTTAGGCAGTCCTAACTGAACAAAATAATAAATTGGAATAATAATTATAATAAATTGTACTCACAACATTCTTAGGTGTAACGGGCGCATGGTTATAAACCCCATTCTGTATAACCACAGTTTTATCCATATCACTGGCTTTGCCCAATACTCTCGTCTTATCCATGGCATCCACCTCATCCAAATTCAACCTTGTGAGCTCAATAATAGGGTCTTTTTTAGCTTTGTTTGCCTTTTTAGGTAAGTCCTTTTGTAATATGGGTGAGGATACTTCTGATTGTGAAATGCGTTCTTCTTTGGGTGATATTTTTGTCTCTTGTGGTACTGGTGGGGGGGTGATGTCTTGTGGTTTCTCGGCTGGCTTTTCTTTTTCACTGAAATGTTGTGTTACATTGAGGTTTTGGCTACAACTAAATTAGTTATTATTGGGAAATATTCAACTGATCCTCTAAAAGTTATTGACGTTCTAATGTTACAATTTTTTAAAATTAATAATCCTCTAAAAACTTTTTGGGCTTCTAATGATGTACGTTAAAAAATATATATATCTTCATTTAACTTCAGGAAGTTAAATGAAGATATATATATATTTTTATATATTTTTTTACTGCGACCAATTGTGAGAAAAGGCCAGAGCCTTTTCTCACAATTGGTCGCAGTAACCAAGTCGGCACCCCAATGAAATAAGTCAGGTTAGAACTGTGACTAAGGCCGCTATCCCACTGGCGTTTTACGAGCGTTGACGTCAACGTCGCGTCATCGCGTAACAAGCATAAAACGTCCGCTGAACGCGACGTCAACGTCGCGTCTGCTTAACGTTAACGTCGCGTTCAGCGGACGTTTTATGCTTGTTACGCGATGACGCGACGTCAACGCTCGTAAAACGCCAGTGGGTTAGCGGCCTAACTGCGCTATATCCAAGTTCGTTGCAATTATTTGGCTACTAGCAGCGCCCCGCGGTTTCACCCGCATAAGTGTCGATCCCGTGGGAATATCGGGATAAAAACTATCCTATGTCATTCTCCGGGATGCAATCTATCTCTCTGACAAATTATATCGCAATCCGTTCAGTGGTTTAGGCGTGAAAAGGTAACATACATACAGACAGACACACTTTCGCATTTATAATATTAGTATGGATTTAGTAATTTTAGGACCCCGAAATGGTAATTATTTGAGGTTGACAAAAAGTATTCATTATATATTATTAGAGTGTACAAACATATTTTTATGAACGCAAAATGGGAATTATTTGAGGTTCGACTAAATCATGTCGTTATTATTTGATGTCAATTTATTAATGAGTTTTCGAAAGGCTGATATTCGTCAGTAGGATTTTAGAAACCGATTTGATGGTGAAATGATAAAGTAACTGAATCCAGGCCCGACTTGGTAGTAAAAATTAGCATCATCACTGTCGGCGCACAATGAACGCACCAAGTGCGCAGGCGCAAGACACGACGCCCATTTCTTTATAGGATATACTATACTCTCAACTCAAAGCATTTATTTCAAATAAACCTATTACAGACACTTTTGAATTGTCAAGAGGTAGGTCAGGCAGAAAGATGAAGCTAGTTGCCCATTCCAAAGCGTAGTAGGTACCTATGGAGAAGAACAGGCGAGAAACTCCGTGGAAACATATACCATTGTTCATGTGATAATGGTATTACTCCTATTTTAATACAGTCAACTAAATCTATACTAATATTATAAAGCTGAAGAGTTTGGTTGAACGCGCTAATCTCTGGAACTCCCAGTCGGATTTGAAAAATTATTTTTGTATTTAATAGCGCAACTCTCGAGGAAGGTTATAGGCTACTTAACATCACGCTAGGACCCTTAGGAGCCGAGCAAAAACCAAAAAAGTCAGAAAAAAGGTAAACGAATTAAAAGCGCAGGCAGGCGATGCGACGGGGTGGTTCGGGGGAACAAGAAATTTCACGCGGACGAAGTGTTTTAATATAAAGTCCCAATTGAGCCCCTTTATCATTCAATTTTTATATTGTTAAAATTAAACTTACGCAGCTTTTTGTCCCCTCCTAGTCCTCTTTGGCCGCGGTTTTTCAACAGGTGAAGCTAGAGGAATAGAAACATTGTTAAAAATCACATAAATTTGTTGTAAGATGAAAAAGAATAGTACTTTTATGAAGAATGACGTATGACTTACCCAGGCCATTTTCTTGTGGTGCTGCAGCCGTTTCTGGTTCAGGGACAGCCTCTGACACTTTCTATAATTAATATTAATAGGCTAGTTTAAAAAAAGGCTTCCAGTTACAGAGGGAGTATTTTCACTCTGTTGAATCTGATTGCAATAGGCTTTACAGGGAAAAAGTGACAACTTTGCCATATTTGATTTTGTTTGATAGCGTAGCACGAACTCACGGCCACACCTTAACGTAAATTCGAATGATATATTGTATTCTTAGCGATTCGAAACGAAAGTCTTTAAAAAAAAATAGAAACAAGTGAACACAATTTTTAATAAATTTTTACAAAGAAAATAAAATCAAAACAAATAAGAAAAAAAATAATATGGCACCAAAATAATAAATAGGAAAGGTCTTACACCAACGACGGCTCGGAGCAGAAAAAGGGGCGAACATTGGTTTGCACTGCCTTTTATACTACCCAGCCGCGCGAAGGTCTAATCCCCCACTCTTCTCTTCTATCTTCCCCTATACGGCCTCTCCTGACAGGAGACCGTCCTCGGGCTCCCATCTAGCTGCGTAGATCAGACTCCAGCAGCGGCATGGAGAGTCCAGGTCCAGAGTCAGTCTCAGGCAGAACTTGGGCTTGCGGCTCGTCAGTCCTGCACACGTCGGGAGCACCGGTTGGTGGATCTTCAGATAAAGCGGCAGCTGAAGTACTGGGCAACGGCTCGGCAGGTCTCGCCGACTCAGTTCCTGCGGTTACAGGAGAGGACTCCTCGTTGTCCGTGTCTGCGCCTTCAACACAACAAAATGACATCTTGTTAAGTGGCTGAAATATTACATAACACATGAAACATCGTAACACACATGAATAAGTCATAGGCACTACGTTCGCATAACTTAATCTGGGAAGATAGAGGCACTACGTTCGCATATCTTAATCCCTGGCAAGATAGAGGCACGACGTTCGCATATCTGCCCACAATAGTTAGGATAGAGGCACGACGTTAGCGTAACCTAACCATTGCATAACCAGAAAGGAAGCACGACGTTCGCTATTTCTGGAGACACATCTGTAAGACAGTTCGCAACATGTCAATACAGACGGTCAAGCTGCTTACCTTCAAAATAAGCAGCACACACTTCAGGAGTCCACTCCCCGCGCCACGGCACCATGTACTCTGCCGCGGCCTGAGTCGACTTTCCGTATGACCCAGCCAGAAGTTGTAGATCGTAGCGCCCATGTGGCAGCACCTTTGTGACACGGTACGGGCCACGCATGCCGGAGTCCAGCTTCCCGGTTGACTGAGCCTGTTTTCTGACAAAAACTAAAGAGTTTAGTTCATAACCGCGGGGTGGTTTTCTCCCTTGGTTCACATAAGCATCTTGACTTTGCTGATTCTGCCTGAGACGCTCTGAAGTTCTCTGCCTGCTCATCTCACGCAATGCTTCCCTGTTAGGACTGGAACCTTCCAAGGCTACGTCGCGCACCAGACTTCGGATGAGAGGCGTCGCCGCGTCGATACCCACCAACAAGTTGAGAGCTGAGTATTGGGTGGTCCTGTGCTTGGTGATATTAAGTACCAGCTGAATCTTCCACATGATGCTGGGCCACCTTTGCTGCCGATAATTTGCCTCGATGCGGACCATATTAAGCACCGTCCGGCAGTAGCGCTCGACTTGTCCATTGGATTGATGCATCTCCGGCGTAATCAAGTGTGTATCACAACCCATTGACTTAACCCAGTCAAGAAAGTCCGCGCTTTGGAACATGCGACCTCTGTCAGCAACAATTAATTTAGGAGCGCCAAACAGCGAGATTGTGTTTGTGAAATTACGTTTCAGTTCGTTAGTATCTTGTCGATACATTGAGTAAAGAAGGCAATACTTTGAAAAGGCATCGATAACGATGAGAACGAAACGATAGCCATCGGCTTCTGGAAGCGGCCCTAGTACATCCATATGGATTGTCTCAAAGGGAAGTTCTGGTTTTTCCCATGAATGGATGGGTTGTGACGGGGCTCGAGGCACCTTTTTGTGGGAAATACAAACTATGCAATGCGCGATGTATTTTTTGACAAAACCCCTTATCCCCGGAAACCAGAAGTGTTTTGTGATCAAATCAACAGTCTTGTCAACCCCCAGATGGTCGTGCTCATCGTGGAATACACGAAGTAAGCTGAGTCGATGCCCCTTTGGGATGTAGCAAAGAAGGCGGCAAGGCTCCCCAGTGGGTGAATACTTTGCATACAAGAGATCGTTTTTGACAACATAACGACTCGTGTCTAATTGTCCGTCAGTCAGTTTTTGGATGAGAGCCCGAGTCTCTTCATCGGCAGCCTGCGCAACCTGTGCCCAGTTTTGTGGCTTTTGAACTGTGCACACATTGACAGGGTTCCGACTTAGATAGTCGGCGTGCGACATGAGTGATCCCTTACGGTACTCAAGGCGAAAGTCAAAATCCTGTAGGTATACCCACCACCGTGCCACACGAGGGAGCAAATCCTTCTTGCTCTTTGTAAGTTTCATCGCGTTGCAGTCGGTGACTACGGTGAAGTGCAGACCCACAAGATAATGCCTGAAGTTTTGCAGGGATTTGACCACGGCGAGGGTCTCAAGTTCGTACGAGTGGTACTTACTTTCAGCTCCTTGTGTTAGCTTGCTATAGTAAGCAACCACTCGTTTATGACCCTCCTCGTGCACCTGCATCAGCACAGCTCCATAGCCAATAGAGCTGGCGTCTGTGTGGACCTCGGTCGGCAAAGAAGGATCATAGACTGCAAGCACCGGTTCACTGGTCAAGCAATCAATGATCTCCTTTCGAGCAGCCTGCTGCTCCGGTCCCCACTTAAAATCGACCCCTTTTCGCGTCAAGACCGCAATACAAGCAGTCTTCTGAGCAAAGCCAGGTACATACCGGCGAAAATAGCTGGCTAAGCCCATAAATTGGCGTACCTGCTTTACGTCCTTTGGTTCGGGAGCTTCTGTCAAGGCTTTAACTTTACTATGACTCGGCCGCACCTGACCTTCACAAATGTTGCGACCTAAATACTCGATTTCCGTTGCAAGGAAAGAACATTTTTTCAAATTTAAGGAAAATCCAGCATTTGTCAAGGTCGCAAGTACCTTGCGCAAGAGAACAAATCCGTGGTCTATAGTTTTACTTAAGATCAACACATCATCGATATACACCAGGATCTCACCAGACTCGATAAATTCGCGAAGGGTCTTTCCTATTATCCGCTGATATACGACTGGGGCATTTGCCAGGCCGTAGGGCATCTTTAAATACTCGTAATGCCCCTCGGGCGTAACAAAACCAGTGAGAGGGACAGACTCTTTTTCTACTGGAATCTGATGGAAGCCTGTTGCCATATCGAGGCTTGTAAAATACTTATTTTGGCCTAACCGGTCTATGTGGTCATCAATTCGAGGGAGAGGGAACCGGTCCTTCATAGTGACATCATTCAATTTTCGGTAGTCGACGCACATTCGGTCCGACCCATCCTTCTTCTTGACAAGAAGGATCGGGCTCGCGTAATCAGACTCCGACTCTTGAATGATTTCCTTGTCCAACAAATCTTTAATTATGTCGCGAACACGTAGTGTCTCGCTGTGCGAAAGTCGATAGGGTCGGTAATTGACCGGAGTGTTGTTGTTCAGTCTGATCGTCATACTACCTGTATTTACAGTGCTTGTGGCCGTACCAGATATAAAGTGCTGTGAGAATTCATTTATAATTGCCAACAACTGTTGCAATTGATCATTAACGAGAGGCGTGTTAATAGGAATCGACAGATCAGACTGAACGATCATCACCTGACTTGAATCGGTTGTCTCTCTTTCAAGTGTTTGAGAGTCACGCGTGCGAATATACCGAACACCTTCTCTATTAAGGACGTCCGTTCCTACAATAATCGGGGTGTTCATGAACTCAGAAGCCACAATAAATAAATCGACCTCGAGTGTAATGCCATCGAATTCAATAGGTAACGTCACATAAGAAGTGCTTTCGAGTTCCTGACTCCCCAGTCCCTTCAATACGCGGAACGCTGGCTTGTGTGCGCAATTGAAATGTTTTACCACCGATGACGAAATAAGAGATATCGTTGAACCACTGTCAATCAAAACGTCTACTGGTACCCCTTGAATGACGGCTACAATAATATCATTGTTGCGGGTAGTTTGATTTTCTCGACATAGGTTAACTTCGTTCCTATTTCGTGACTCAGATTTTTGTTTGGCAAAACAAGTTTCAATTTTGTGGCCTGTTTTTTTGCAAAATGCACATTGTTCGGGCTTAGTCGGGACAAAAGCAGGCTTAGAGTTTGATGAGTCAGCGTTAGAAATGGAAGGAGTTTGATCGGCCTTAGGTTTTTTATTACAGTTCGCCTGTCTGTGGCCCGACTGGCCACACACAAAACATTTTCCGTCATCAAATCGTCGTTTTCGCGAGTTTACATTTGGATTGATTTTTTGTTTACTGGCGGAAATATTTTGAGGGGTAGTAACACGAGTAGAACTATTTTTAGGCGTGCTAGACTTTACGTATATTGAGAAAAACTCAACCAAATCGTTCGGCAACAGCTTAGCGTTAGTTGCCGATGCTCTTATCTGTGGGTCAGTGATGCCGCGTATCACAATCGCAGATATTAACTCATCACTGAGCCCCCGGACTATACGAAGGCGAAGTAGTGAGCGACGAGCGTAATCGGCGTAAGTAGGGTAACTGTCCGAGTTAGTACTCATTACATCGTACAAAATATTCGCAACATCAGGCGTTTTTGGACATAAAGGTTTAAACTCCCTCTTAAAATTGCTCCAGCTCCGATCACTCGTCACCCACTCATTCAGCCACGTACGTGAGTCTCCCTTTAGGCAATTTCCGATTCGCGATAAGCACTCATGGTCAGTCCAGTTGTTGAGATTTTTCGCGCGGTCTACCTCCGCGCACCAGTCATCAATATTATGTAGACTGGGGTCAAAATTCGAGATATAAAAATGATTCGACCTCACTACCGTATTTATCGAGCGAATAGCATCTACAATCCGATCAGTGACGGTAGACGGCGCGTTAATCTCACTAGCCACACGTTCGGAAACATCCCCCGTTCTATCCACATGCGACTCATCCGGCGCAGGCGGCGGCAATTCCGGCGTCCCGGAACGGTCGGCGCCACGTAAGTGTGACGCAGAACGATCGAGAGAGACCGAAGTTCCCCGACGATTCACTGAGGTAGGTAGCTGGCGCCGAGATGGCGGCGACGAGGCGCGCACTGGCGGTGTTGTATTTTGCACGTTAGCCGGCTGATTTTCTAATACTTTAAGGCGGGCTAACATCGCATCCATCTCGCGCCTTAAGCTACCTTCTGGAGTATAGTCGCGATATCTACTACGGCGACGGGATCGCTCACGCTCGCGAGAATCGCGATCGTAGCGACTTCGATGACGATTGCGATCGGACATTTGTTTCTATTTATTCCCGACCTTATCGTTTCAAATCAACAAAAAACAGAACAGCCGATAGGACAGAACTAGTTGGTTCTGATCCCACTTCTGATCTTAGCGATTCGAAACGAAAGTCTTTAAAAAAAAATAGAAACAAGTGAACACAATTTTTAATAAATTTTTACAAAGAAAATAAAATCAAAACAAATAAGAAAAAAAATAATATGGCACCAAAATAATAAATAGGAAAGGTCTTACACCAACGACGGCTCGGAGCAGAAAAAGGGGCGAACATTGGTTTGCACTGCCTTTTATACTACCCAGCCGCGCGAAGGTCTAATCCCCCACTCTTCTCTTCTATCTTCCCCTATAGTATAGTTTTGTTTTTTTGTTGAATGAACCCGCTCTTGACCTCGACCACGCCTAATGGAAAACGATGGATGATTTCTATGATGGAACGAGCGTGCCCAGAAGATGCCTAAGGTACTGGAACTTCCACGCACCGACGAAACACAGCAGGCTACTTGACGTCGGACTGCGGCGGGAGGGGGGCGGCTAACCGCGAGCCTGCCGCGCGAGGGGAGAGTGGGCAGTCACATGAGGTGTTCGTGACTGACCAGGGTACGCCGAGCGCGAGCGTTTAGTTCAGTAACTGGCGGAACAAACTATGCTACTCTAGGAGGCTTCTTCTTGCATCCCAACCTGTTTTAATTTCCGCCACAAGCACAATATCATCCATAGTTGTGAATCAAGTATTCGAACAAAATCTATATTATGTGCGAAACAAGTATTTCCACCTGCTCGCCCCCTGTTACATGGGACTTAAACATAACAGGCAAATACAGGCATGATGTTAAGTCATGAGTATTACCAATTCAAAAATCGTTCAAATTTACGTTATGTTTACTTGGAACCTATTACAATACTTCCTCACCTTCTTAGCCCTGGTGCGTTTAGGTCTTGTTTCAGCAGGTGGCGGCGCTGTCTCCTCGGTTTCAGTCCTTCGCGTGGAACGTGAACTGGCGCGGGTGGAGCGAGCTGACGGTACTGCATTGACAATAGAATGCAATCATTATTAATTATCTTATCTCACGAAGCGACGCGCACTTTACTTGTGGTTACCAAGTGTGTAAACACGCTGTGAATATGTGTGTAAGCACAGGAGCTCTCGGTACCGTCAGAGACAATGGTGAAGTCAGAAGTGTATGCTTTTACGCTACTCATCTTCACGCGCACATTCACAGCTTGTTTGTACACTTGGTTACAACAAGTAAAGCGCGCGTCGCTTCGTGAGATAAAAATACTATACCCAATATACCTATATGTTGATTGAGGGAGGTAGCTAGTACTATTGTAACACAGATGTCTTGAGTCTACTACAATGGTATCATGGGTTGCTAGTTAAAATACCAGCCTATTATTGTCCTGCAGGGCGAAAGCTTCTTCTCATACTGAGAAGACACGAGGACATGTCGAGACTTTTCATGGACATGTATGTATATTTTCTTACCAGGAGGTGGCACCACACTGTCAGTAGTCTTATTCTTGGTCCTGGTAGCTCTTCTGCCTGTAGTCTCATCTTCGCTGCTCTCTTCTGACTTCTCTTTCCGAGCTCCTTTACGTGGCTCTGGACAAAGAAATATTGAATCTTATAAGAGTAGGAAAATTTTCTATACAACATTGTGATCAAAATAATATCGTTATTGTTAATGCTTGAGCGAAAGATGCTCTATGAATTTGCATGAAAAACTTTAAAGCATTTAAAGTTTTTCATGCAAACAACAATTAAGTTTAAAATTGAATCAACAGCAATTTAGTTGCCATCGACGCCACGCCATGTAATTACTTTCAAAACCTGACATCTTACTGGTGATTTTGACATACTATTATTTATTATCTTCGATGACTGTTTGAAAAACCATGGATAGATAACTTATGCTGGTTAATTATGTAATATATCCAGTATTTTCTAACTTAACAGACAGCTGTGCTGCTGGGGAGTTTGTTACGCCACTTCTCCCCAGAGAATACACTAGGAATTGGTGAAGGGCGGGCATTTTGGAGGACTGTCTTTTGTAGTTTTGACGTTCGAAAAGTGCTGATTCTCAGCCTAGTTTGAATAAATGACTTTAGATTTTGATTTAATTCATAATTATTATCTACACTTACTAGGTACAGGGATGGCAGGCGGCGGCATAGCAATATCGTCCTTATTTGGCTCCCTCTTAACTTCAATATTGAGTGGCAACGATTCTGTGTCCATTGGTTCTGGTGGCAGTGACACCTTCTCTTCTTTGACTGTTGAACAAACACATTATTGAATAGAATTACAGTCAAAAGTACATATAAACAAAATTCAATAGTAATTTTCTCATGGAATAACTATTGCAACTTTGTCATAAAAATACGACTTACTTCAATAGCATCCAAAATTTTATGTTGAGTTTGAGTCAAAATACATACTATAGAGTTCATAACAACATAAAATTACAAGGGGCGAGGGCATTAGGAGACCATTTTTGACATTAAAAAACTGCTGATGTCAGGCTAGTTCGAACAAATTACTTTTGCTGAGTAATTGCGTAACACACTAATAGTAAGAACGAACTTTAATTTTGGCAGTTCACCAACATTAATTTTATTAGGTATGTACAGAAGACAGCACATCAAGTTACTACAATCTGTCAAATTTCTTTAATAGATTTTCAACTTTATCTCTAAAGCATAAGGTTCAAAGTTGATTCGGAAAATTTGACAATTTCAGGTAGCTTGATGTGCTGGCCTGCTGGCGTCTGTACATTGTTGTGTAGACAAGTTTTTCGAAATATAAAGTAAAGGATTAGCAATATCCTTCATTATGATTTGGTTTGATAGTGTGTAACGCATTTAGGGTGCTGGTTTGGATAAATTGGTTTTTCAGTGAGCGGGGCACATACTTTGTATATTGGGTACTGGTTCATTCTCCTTGTCATCTTCCTTACGACGTCGGCCTCGTCCCGTCTTCTCCGTGTCCTCGCGACGGAGCTTCTGGGATAGGTTTACGTTCACCTACAAGACACATAGTATTAATATTTTGATCCTGAAGTTAGGAGTATGCAGGAGAAATGGCATACTTGTGTTTACTAGGACTTGAGTTAAGATAAGCAATTTTGGGCCCTATGTAGTGAAGTGCAGTTGTTATATTGATAGCCTAAACAATGCTCTTGTAGTGCCATAAACTTCCCCAAGTATGATTGAAAGTACATAGATGACATACTTTATTTCGGTAACTAAACATTGCTATAATATTTCTGTATATTGATCACATTTTTAACTGCAAGAATAATCTATATCTATACTTACTAATATTATAAGGAGAGAGAAATTTTTGTGAGTTTGTGTCATGTGGTGGGTAATCCCCGGAACCACAGCTCCTATTTGAAAAATTCTTTTACATTTTGAAAGGTAAATTATTCCAGATGGACATAGGCATTATGTAAATATATACAAAATGAAGTACTCATTTATACTATGTTGAATTCATGTAAGCCTAGTACATTTTTGCAGCATATCATAAACAGAATACTGTCTGCATATGTAAATTGCACTTGTGCGAAGCCAGGACGGAACACCAGTTATTAATAAATATATGTACTATGTTCAAAAGTACCTGTTTACTAATAATACTCTGTGCTTTAACAGAAGCATTCCGTTTCTGTCTCTTATCCAGTTCGGGGCTTGACATGTCGTCCACTTCATGTTTGCTACGTTTCTTTGCAGCACGTTTTGGTCTTTCTGTGTTACTTTCGGAGGAGCTGCGTGTCGATGTGAGGTCAGTTGTAGATTTTGTGCTAGATTTGCGCTTGGCACTGTCTTTTTCTGATGGTTTTGTTGGTTCATCTGAAATATTGTGGTGTTTTTATAAATTACTAGTACTTTGTTCTACTTATAGTATTACCAAGTAACTGAGTTGTGGATGGGCAGTCACACTGTAAAAGTACTGGTACTCAGCTGCATCCGCTTAGACCGGAAGGAAGTCGACTCTAACATAGTAGGGAAAAGGTTACGCAGATGATGATGATGATGACTTTGTTCTATTTAATAAAAATCTTAAATTCACTGACGGAAATATCACACAGCCTAAACCACTTGATCCAGAAGCATAAATTCTGGCATAAGAGTTCCTTATTGAGGAAGGATTTTTGAAAAATGAAACTGAAACTAGCAGCTACCAGCTAGCAGCCGACAGAGACGAAACATAACAGATAGGGGCCCGGGCCCCTAAATATTTTTGAAAAATTAGGATCCTTCATTGCAAAATTACAAATAATATTAAAAACTAACATGACATCTGCTTATCAACAATAATTGTTGAATTGTAAAAAATTAAAAATAAACAAAAATCATTCTACTGAGACAAAATAGTTTTTTACAATTGAACTATTAGAGTATCTTGGCTGGTATTACACTCACTACTTTTTCACACTAAAAAGAAGTTCTAGGGCAAATTTTAGCAAGTTCGTATGTGTAGAAGAAAAGATATAGCTTCTTAAACAATTAAAAATCATTATACTGAGACAAAATAATTTTTTACAATTAAACTATTAGAGTATCTTGGCTGGTATTACACCCACTACTTTTTCACACTAAAAAGAAGTTCTAGGGCAAATTTTAGCAAGTTCGTATGTGTAGAAGAAAAGATATAGCTTCTTAAACAATTAAAAATCATTATACTAAGACAAAATATTTTTTTACAATTAAACTATTAGAGTATCTTGGCTGGTATTACACTCACTACTTTTTCACACTAAAAAGAAGTTCTAGGGCAAATTTCAGCAGGTTCGTATGTGTAGAAGAAAAGATATAGCTTTTTAAATAAACAAAAATCATTCTACTGAGACAAAATATTTTTTTACAATTAAACTATTAGAGTATCTTGGCTGGTATTACACTCACTACTTTTTCACACTAAACAGAAGTTCTAGGGCAAATTTTAGCAAGTTCGTATGTGTAGAAGAAAAGATATAGCTTCTTAAACAATTAAAAATCATTCTAATGAGACAAAATATTTTTTTACAATTAAACTATTAGAGTATCTTGGCTGGTATTACACTCACTACTTTTTCACACTAAAAAGAAGTTCTAGGGCAAATTTTAGCAAGTTCGTATGTGTACAAGAAAAGATATATAAGACTATCAAAAGTTGCAACACTGCCCGAGTCAAATGTCAAATTTTTGTTCCGTATTTTAAAATTAATTTTAATTAGTAATTAAGTAAAATTAAGGTGTAATTTTATGTGTTAACGTAATTTAATTGCATAAATACTCAGGATTATTGTTTTCCTGTAAATAGATATAGTTAACACAGTGTTTGTTACACACCGGTAACCTAAAATCAACAGCTGACTTTCGATCTGCGGATTAAAACGGGGAGTATTTGTTTACTTTTACTTTATAATTGCACTCATTTATTGTCACTGTAACTCTGTTACACGTCCTTGTGAAGTTTAGCATAAAATAGTTCGCTTAGCACCCTGCCTTGGGTCTAAATCGTATTGTTTACATCGTATAAAACGAAACTTAGCGAAGATTCTGTTATTCTTATTCTGATCTTTAATATAATATACAAAAATAAAAACGTTCATGATCATTGTTTTCGCATTGCCGTTATACCTACGGTGATATATAAGAAAAAATAACTTCAAAATCTAGGCAACCTACCCCACATACAGAAAATTAAAATCGTAAGGCGATAAAAAGCATCCAAATTTTATATCCTTAGCCTTGAAAATAGTCCTTCAAACCAATCCAGTAACCAACCTAATTTCTCTCTACTGAACTACGATAACTTCTCCCATTTTCCCTATCATTTCAAACTTTATTTTATTTTTTCTGTCCACTTTTTTCACTGTTTCTTTATTCTAATTTCAGTAACATATTCTGAAACCATGCCTGTGATGACCCGTAAGGCTACTGCTCAGGAGATGGACCTTAAATTGAGAACGGCCCTCCAAAAACTTGAAGCAACAAAACTCCAATGTGACAAATTGCTACTGGAGAATGATGAAAGTGAGGAGGAAATCAGGAAAATTGTTGACAAAAACTCAAGCCTTAAACGGGAGCTAGTAGACCTACATCAACAGTATCAGAATGTTGTTGATGAACGCGATCAACTAAAGGTAGTCACGGACGGTTTCAACTCCTGTAGTGATTTGTATGAAGAGGCCTTAAGTAGAGTTAGGGACCTAGAAGATGAATTAATTCATGCCAATAGTCGTATCATCCAGTTAGAAAAAGAAATAGAATGTAATCAGGTTAAAGAAACAAACCACTTATATAATGAATTATTAAATAGTAATTGTAACCCTCATTCCTTAACAACTATTGACCTTACTGAAGATTCCTTGCTAAATCAGAATTATAATTATAACTTTAGTCATAAGAAAATGAAAAAATATGCAAGAATGAATAGAATAATTAAAAAATGTAATCAATTTAGAAAACAACAAAAACACTTTTCCAAAAATATTCCACTGAGGAAAGAACGTGTTGATCTAATGAATAAATTAACCAATTATCAAATCAAATTAGAAGACAGCAAAAAAATCTATGAAATTGATACACAGCGCTTACAGTCTGACATTCAGGAACTTGAGGGCAGACTTAGTTCCCTTTATATTAAATATGTGGGGTCTCAGAACCAAATTAAAGAACACATTCTTGCCGCTAATGAGTTAGTAAAGTGTCAGTGTACTTGTCAGAGAGTTCCCCACACTGTCGCTGTCCAGCCTGAGGTAACGGAGGACCCGTCCCAGGCTGAGAGTTTGTCTCAAGAGTGTATCCTTAACCAGGATGTATCTGATATAGTACAAGATCTTTCTCAATTGGAACAGTTTGAAACTGGTAGTTCTCCATCTTTCAGTAGTCATGATTGTTATGATTCAGTTATGTTCTCGGATAGTATAGGAAGAGGGTTAGGTAAATTAATTAGTAACAACCTGAGTTATTCTACTCAAAATAATTGTATGCCAGGGTCAACCTACAAACAAATAATGGCATCAGTAAAAGGAAATGTATTTAATCCTAAAACTAACATTACTGTATTTGTAGGTAACAGTTCTAAGGTTAAAAAATATGAAATAACTGACTGTGTAACTGAGTTGTTAAAGTTAAATTGTAAGAAAATAATATTGTGTGCTTTCCCATATTTTAAAAAATTAACAAATAGACAAAACAATTATATTCATACGCTTAATAAGCATATGCACTTTTTAGTTAGTCATTACAGTGACAAGCTGGTATATTTTGATACCAACAGTTTTGTAGAAACTTTAAAGTCGACTAGGGATACTGTGTATCTGCCTGTTAGTTTTAGACACATAATAGCAAGGCTATTAGCTTTTTATATAAACTCAGACATAAGTATTATGTCGAAGTCTTGTATTATTAACACCACAACAGTTAGTAATAATACTAATAATAAGGTGGTTTGCCTGAATGAATGTAGCTCGAATGCTATAAATATTTTTACAAATTGTACGAAGGAGGTTCCATTTCCCTCACGCACTATGAGCTCACTGCCTGGTGATGACATTGAAGTCTTGGGATTAACTCCGGATAATCATTTAAACTAGTTTGTAAGACAACAGAAGGTACCAGTAATAATATTCTTATACCTAACAACAACAAGGTATCTTCTTGCTCTAAAATACTTAAATATCAAAAAGGAGACCAGCAGAATGCCTTGACATTATTTCATCAAAATATTCAAGGCATGTCTTCCAAATTATTAGAAATTGAAATGTTTTTAGAAAAAACAAAGTTTGACATTGTTTGTTGTACTGAACATTGGTTAAAGGATTACCAAATGTTAATTAATTTTGAGAACTATAGTGTGGGCAGTTGTTTTAACCGTAAATCTATGTTGCGTGGTGGTTCTCTAATCTTGATAAAAAATTGTTTAAAATCCAAGCAACGAAATGACATAGTGGGTTTATCAATTGAACATTGCATCGAACTGTCCTGTGTTGAGCTAGATAAGCATGTTATAGTGTGCGTTTACAGACCCCCTAATTATCAGAACTTTTCTGTATTTGAGTCAATAATGGAAGATGTCCTAGCGAAACTTGCATCCAATAACAAAGCCGCAATTATTTGTGGTGATTTTAATATTAATATTTTGGAAAATAATTTAAATAGCAGTAGATTATTAAGCCTTTTTAAATCGTTCAATCTATTTAATGTTTTTACAGAACCGACTAGAATAACTCCAACTTCTGCTACTTGTATTGATAATGTCTTTTGCGATTGTGGTTATTTAGATAAAACCATCGTTAATTGTCTGCCGTCTGATCATTGTGGACAAACGGTATCATTTAAGTTTAAAACACCTTTGCAAAAAGTGCAAATACAATTTAGACCAATAACGACTGGTAAACTAAATAGATTCAATAGCACCCTAAATAATAAGTTGAATGATCTGGGCTATGATATGGATGATGCAAATAAATTGTACGAGGATTTCTTTTCAATAGTGCACACTCAATTCAATATAACTTTTGAAAAGAAAACAAAAAACATTTGCCCTAATTTTTTATTTAGTGACTGGGCAACTAGAGGTATTAGGAAAAGTAGGGAAAGACTGTTCGAGCTGTATGGCCTTAAGCCTTACATCAATACTGAAACTTTCAGCAAGTATGTTGCTACATATTCCAAAATTTTTAGAAATTCTTGTAAAATAGCCAAATCCCTGTTCATTAGCAATAAAATCAAATCAGCAGAAAATAAAATAAAAACTGTTTGGAAAATTATAAATAACGAAACTAGTAGGAATAAAAAACGAAACACTGATTACTCATTGGAGACTTCACGTGGTGCCATAAGCTCTAACTTAGAAATAGCTCAGGAATTTGTAAATTTCTTCACTAATATTCCATCAAAAACGACGGAAGCCTTAGATTCCTCATCAGACGTATCAATTGATTTATTAAGAGTGAACTTTCCAGCCTGCCCGGTTGAATTTCAATTTAAACATATTAACCCCATAGTAGTAATAAAAGCTTTTAAGCAAATTAAAATCAAATTGACCGAAGATCTTTGGGGAATGTCCATTAAAGTCTGTACCTCTATAATTGAGACTATTTCACCTTACTTAGCCTTAGTATTTAATTCGTGTGTTGATCAAGGAGTCTTTCCCGATTTAATGAAATACAGTAAGGTAATACCACTTTACAAATCCGGGGACAGTAAGGACACCAATAATTATAGACCCGTATCCGTTTTGCCGGTTTTCAGCAAGGTGTTTGAAAAGATAATGCTTAATCAAATGCTCAATCATTTTAACACGAATAAAATCTTACACGATCAACAGTATGGTTTCACCAAAGGACGTTGTACGACCGACGCTGGTGTAACTTTATTAAAACACATTTTTAACGCGTGGGAAGAGGCCCAAGACGCCATAGGAATCTTTTGTGACCTCTCCAAGGCATTTGATTGCGTCGATCACGAAACCTTGCTTTTGAAACTTGAGCATTACGGACTTGGAAAACTTGCGCTCAGTTTAGTTAGTTCTTATTTAAATGATAGACAACAGCAAGTTCAAATAAATGGTGTCAATTCGAATGGTTTAACCGTAAAAATGGGTGTGCCACAAGGCTCGATATTGGGTCCTTTCCTCTTTTTAGTGTATGTTAATGATCTACTCCATTTATTAAAAAATCAACCACAAATGGTGTTATTTGCTGATGACACTTCCTTAATTTTTAAGGTAAATAGACGTGCTACAAATTTTGAAGATGTAAATAACGCCCTACTGCAGGTCCAAAATTGGTTCACTGCTAATAATTTAGTATTAAATGGAAAAAAAACTAAGTGCATAAGATTTTCTTTACCAAATGTCAAGAGTAGTGATTGTGAGATAATATTGAATCAAGAGAAACTAGAATTCGTCGATGAAACTGTTTTCCTGGGGATCACGCTCGACTCAAGGCTACAATGGGGTCCTCATTTAACATCTCTTGCAGGACGGCTAAGTTCAGCAGCTTATGCTGTCAGAAAAATCCGTCAATTTACTGATGTAGATACCGCGAGACTAGTCTACTTTAGTTACTTTCATAGTATCATGTCTTACGGTATTTTACTTTGGGGACGGGCTGCAGACATCGATTCTATTTTTATTCTGCAGAAAAGAGCTATCAGAGCCATTTATATTCTCCGCAGGCGCGATTCTCTAAGGGAACTGTTTAAGGAAATTAACATCATGACGGTGCCTTGTCAATATATCTACGAAAATATCATGTATGTAAGAAAAAACTTACATCTTTTTAGTAAAAGAGGTGAAAGACATAATTATAGTACTAGAAATAGGGACCTATTAGTTCAACCAGGTTTCAGACTGGCTAAAGTAGACTCATCTTTTATGGGGTACTGTTTAAAATGTTATAATAAAATACCTCCCCACATTCTTGAAATGAATGAGACAAAATTCAAGTCTTGTATAAAACGCACACTATGCAGTCAGGCATATTATAAGTTAGGGGATTACATCGCTGATAAAAATGCCTGGCTCAAGGCTGGTCCTGCTCCACAACCACAACTAATTGATTAACACTTGAAGATTCTGTTGGAGCTGCTGAAGATTGTAAGACTATCTTTGCATTGTATAAACTCAATTTCCTTGTATTGTATAATTGCATAGCACAGATGTGAGTTCTATGTATATACTATACACTATGTACCATTTATCGGGTAATGTGTCTTTCATTGACTTGAATGTGCCCTGGCGGCTGATAGTATGTCATGCTCACACAAATGTCTCGCTGACGGTGGCGTGTGTGTTGGATCATTTAGCTCCCTTCAAAATGGTCGAGCTGAATGGTGCCGATCTATGCGTCATGTTCGTGAACGGGCGCCGTCAGTTGGGGCTGGTCATCACTTAGCTGCCTCGGCTTATTTTTAATTATTTTAATATTGAATTGTTGTTTTCTTACCATTAGCTGTACTCTGGACACTTTTAACGCGTACGTCTTTTTTACATCGTTCTCACATATAATTATATATTCACATTATTGATGTAACTAATATTTTTGTAAAACTATAATTTAAAAGAGTGTCCATGGAGTTTCTTGCCCGTTCTTCTCCATAGGTACCTACGCTTTGGAATGGGCAACTAGCTTCATATTTTCTGACTGACCGACTTTTTGACAATTCAAAAGTGCCTGTAAATGGTTTAATTGAAATAAATGTTTTGAGTTTGAGTTTGAGTTTGATATAGCTTTTTAAATAAACAAAAATCATTCTACTGAGACAAAATATTTTTTTACAATTAAACTATTAGAGTATCTTGGCTGGTATTACACCCACTACTTTTTCACACTAAAAAGAAGTTCTAGGGCAAATTTCAGCAGGTTCGTATGTGTAGAAGAAAAGATATAGCTTCTTAAACAATTAAAAATCATTCTACTGAGACAAAATATTTTTTTACAATTAAACTATTAGAGTATCTTGGCTGGTATTACACCCACTACTTTTTCACACTAAAAAGAAGTTCTAGGGCAAATTTCAGCAGGTTCGTATGTGTAGAAGAAAAGATATAGCTTTTTAGTTTGTTAGTTTGTTTAAGAAGCTATATCTTTTCTTCTACACATACGAACTTGCTAAAATTTGCCCTAGAACTTCTTTTTAGTGTGAAAAAGTAGTGGGTGTAATACCAGCCAAGATACTCTAATAGTTTAATTGTAAAAAATTATTTTGTCTCAGTACAATGATTTTTAATTGTTTAAGAAGCTATATCTTTTCTTCTACACATATGAATTTGCTAAAATTTGCCCTAGAACTTCTTTTTAGTGTGAAAAAGTAGTGAGTGTAATACCAGCCAAGATACTCTAATAGTTTAATTGTAAAAAACTATTATGTCTCAGTATAATGATTTTTAATTGTTTAAGAAGCTATATCTTTTCTTCTACACATACGAACTTGCTAAAATTTGCCCTAGAACTTCTTTTTAGTGTGAAAAAGTAGTGGGTGTAATACCAGCCAAGATACTCTAATAGTTTAATTGTAAAAAACTATTTTGTCTCAGTAGAATGATTTTTGTTTATTTAAAAAGCTGTATCTTTTCTTCTACACATACGAACCTGCTGAAATTTGCCATAGAACTTCTTTTTAGTGTGAAAAAGTAGTGGGTGTAATACCAGCCAAGATACTCTAATAGTTTAATTGTAAAAAAATATTTTGTCTCAGTAGAATGATTTTTGTTTATTTAAAAAGCTATATCTTTTCTTGTACACATACGAACCTGCTGAAATTTGCCCTAGAACTTCTTTTTAGTGTGAAAAAGTAGTGGGTGTAATACCAGCCAAGATACTCTAATAGTTTAATTGTAAAAAATATTTTGTCTCAGTATAATGATTTTTGTTTATTTAAAAAGCTATATCTTTTCTTCTACACATACGAACCTGCTTAAATTTTCACTAGAACTTCTTTTTAGTGTGCAAAAGTAGTGGGTGTAATACCAGCCAAGATACTCTAATAGTTTAATTGTAAAAAAATATTTTGTCTCAGTAGAATGATTTTTAATTGTTTAAGAAGCTATATCTTTTCTTCTACACATACGAACTTGCTAAAATTTGCCCTAGAACTTCTTTTTAGTGTGAAAAAGTAGTGAGTGTAATACCAGCCAAGATACTCTAATAGTTTAATTGTAAAAAACTATTTTGTCTCAGTAGAATGATTTTTGTTTATTTAAAAAGCTATATCTTTTCTTCTACACATACGAACCTGCTGAAATTTGCAATAGAACTTCTTTTTAGTGTGAAAAAGTAGTGGGTGTAAAACCAGCCAAGATACTCTAATAGTTTAATTGTAAAAAAATATTTTGTCTCAGTAGAATGATTTTTGTTTATTTAAAAAGCTATATCTTTTCTTTTCTACACATACGAACCTGCTGAAATTTTCACTAGAACTTCTTTTTAGTGTGCAAAAGTAGTGGGTGTAATACCAGCCAAGATACTCTAATAGTTTAATTGTAAAAAAATATTTTGTCTCAGTAGAATGATTTTTAATTGTTTAAGAAGCTATATCTTTTCTTCTGCACATACGAACTTGCTAAAATTTGCCCTAGAACTTCTTTTTAGTGTGAAAAAGTAGTGAGTGTAATACCAGCCAAGATACTCTAATAGTTTAATTGTAAAAAAATATTTTGTCTCAGTAGAATGATTTTTGTTCATTTAAAAAGCTATATCTTTTCTTCTACACATACGAACCTGCTGAAATTTGCCCTAGAACTTCTTTTTAGTGTGAAAAAGTAGTGGGTGTAATACCAGCCAAGATACTCTAATAGTTTAATTGTAAAAAAATATTTTGTCTCAGTAGAATGATTTTTGTTTATTTAAAAAGCTATATCTTTTCTTGTACACATACGAACTTGCTAAAATTTGCCCTAGAACTTCTTTTTAGTGTGAAAAAGTAGTGAGTGTAATACCAGCCAAGATACTCTAATAGTTTAATTGTAAAAAAATATTTTGTCTCATTAGAATGATTTTTAATTGTTTAAGAAGCTATATCTTTTCTTCTACACATACGAACTTGCTAAAATTTGCCCTAGAACTTCTGTTTAGTGTGAAAAAGTAGTGAGTGTAATACCAGCCAAGATACTCTAATAGTTTAATTGTAAAAAAATATTTTGTCTCAGTAGAATGATTTTTGTTTATTTAAAAAGCTATATCTTTTCTTCTACACATACGAACCTGCTGAAATTTGCCCTAGAACTTCTTTTTAGTGTGAAAAAGTAGTGAGTGTAATACCAGCCAAGATACTCTAATAGTTTAATTGTAAAAAAATATTTTGTCTTAGTATAATGATTTTTAATTGTTTAAGAAGCTATATCTTTTCTTCTACACATACGAACTTGCTAAAATTTGCCCTAGAACTTCTTTTTAGTGTGAAAAAGTAGTGGGTGTAATACCAGCCAAGATACTCTAATAGTTTAATTGTAAAAAATTATTTTGTCTCAGTATAATGATTTTTAATTGTTTAAGAAGCTATATCTTTTCTTCTACACATACGAACTTGCTAAAATTTGCCCTAGAACTTCTTTTTAGTGTGAAAAAGTAGTGAGTGTAATACCAGCCAAGATACTCTAATAGTTCAATTGTAAAAAACTATTTTGTCTCAGTAGAATGATTTTTGTTTATTTAAAAAGCTATATCTTTTCTTGTACACATACGAACCTGCTGAAATTTTCACTAGAACTTCTTTTTAGTGTGCAAAAGTAGTGGGTGTTATACCAGCCAAGATACTCTAATAGTTTAATTGTAAAAAACTATTTTGTCTCAGTAGAATGATTTTTGTTTATTTAAAAAGCTATATCTTTTCTTCTACACATACGAACCTGCTGAAATTTGCAATAGAACTTCTTTTTAGTGTGAAAAAGTAGTGGGTGTAAAACCAGCCAAGATACTCTAATAGTTTAATTGTAAAAAACTATTTTGTCTCAGTAGAATGATTTTTGTTTATTTAAAAAGCTATATCTTTTCTTCTACACATACGAACCTGCTGAAATTTGCAATAGAACTTCTTTTTAGTGTGAAAAAGTAGTGGGTGTAAAACCAGCCAAGATACTCTAATAGTTTAATTGTAAAAAAATATTTTGTCTCAGTAGAATGATTTTTGTTTATTTAAAAAGCTATATCTTTTCTTTTCTACACATACGAACCTGCTGAAATTTGCCCTAGAACTTCTTTTTAGTGTGAAAAAGTAGTGAGTGTAATACCAGCCAAGATACTCTAATAGTTTAATTGTAAAAAAATATTTTGTCTCAGTAGAATGATTTTTGTTTATTTAAAAAGCTATATCTTTTCTTGTACACATACGAACCTGCTGAAATTTGCCCTAGAACTTCTTTTTAGTATGAAAAAGTAGTGAGTGTAATACCAGCCAAGATACTCTAATAGTTTAATTGTAAAAAAATATTTTGTCTCAGTAGAATGATTTTTGTTTATTTAAAAAGCTATATCTTTTCTTGTACACATACGAACCTGCTGAAATTTTCACTAGAACTTCTTTTTAGTGTGCAAAAGTAGTGGGTGTAATACCAGCCAAGATACTCTAATAGTTTAATTGTAAAAAAATATTTTGTCTCAGTAGAATGATTTTTGTTTATTTAAAAAGCTATATCTTTTCTTCTACACATACGAACCTGCTGAAATTTGCCCTAGAACTTCTTTTTAGTGTGAAAAAGTAGTGGGTGTAATACCAGCCAAGATACTCTAATAGTTTAATTGTAAAAAACTATTTTGTCTCAGTAGAATGATTTTTGTTTATTTAAAAAGCTGTATCTTTTCTTCTACACATACGAACCTGCTGAAATTTGCCATAGAACTTCTTTTTAGTGTGAAAAAGTAGTGGGTGTAATACCAGCCAAGATACTCTAATAGTTTAATTGTAAAAAAATATTTTGTCTCAGTAGAATGATTTTTGTTTATTTAAAAAGCTATATCTTTTCTTGTACACATACGAACCTGCTGAAATTTGCCCTAGAACTTCTTTTTAGTGTGAAAAAGTAGTGGGTGTAATACCAGCCAAGATACTCTAATAGTTTAATTGTAAAAAATATTTTGTCTCAGTATAATGATTTTTGTTTATTTAAAAAGCTATATCTTTTCTTCTACACATACGAACCTGCTTAAATTTTCACTAGAACTTCTTTTTAGTGTGCAAAAGTAGTGGGTGTAATACCAGCTAAGATACTCTAATAGTTTAATTGTAAAAAAATATTTTGTCTCAGTAGAATGATTTTTAATTGTTTAAGAAGCTATATCTTTTCTTCTACACATACGAACTTGCTAAAATTTGCCCTAGAACTTCTTTTTAGTGTGAAAAAGTAGTGAGTGTAATACCAGCCAAGATACTCTAATAGTTTAATTGTAAAAAACTATTTTGTCTCAGTAGAATGATTTTTGTTTATTTAAAAAGCTATATCTTTTCTTCTACACATACGAACCTGCTGAAATTTGCAATAGAACTTCTTTTTAGTGTGAAAAAGTAGTGGGTGTAAAACCAGCCAAGATACTCTAATAGTTTAATTGTAAAAAAATATTTTGTCTCAGTAGAATGATTTTTGTTTATTTAAAAAGCTATATCTTTTCTTTTCTACACATACGAACCTGCTGAAATTTGCCCTAGAACTTCTTTTTAGTGTGAAAAAGTAGTGAGTGTAATACCAGCCAAGATACTCTAATAGTTTATTTGTAAAAAAATATTTTGTCTCAGTAGAATGATTTTTGTTTATTTAAAAAGCTATATCTTTTCTTGTACACATACGAACCTGCTGAAATTTTCACTAGAACTTCTTTTTAGTGTGCAAAAGTAGTGGGTGTAATACCAGCCAAGATACTCTAATAGTTTAATTGTAAAAAAATATTTTGTCTCAGTAGAATGATTTTTAATTGTTTAAGAAGCTATATCTTTTCTTCTGCACATACGAACTTGCTAAAATTTGCCCTAGAACTTCTTTTTAGTGTGAAAAAGTAGTGAGTGTAATACCAGCCAAGATACTCTAATAGTTTAATTGTAAAAAAATATTTTGTCTCAGTAGAATGATTTTTGTTTATTTAAAAAGCTATATCTTTTCTTCTACACATACGAACCTGCTGAAATTTGCCCTAGAACTTCTTTTTAGTGTGAAAAAGTAGTGGGTGTAATACCAGCCAAGATACTCTAATAGTTTAATTGTAAAAAAATATTTTGTCTCAGTAGAATGATTTTTGTTTATTTAAAAAGCTATATCTTTTCTTGTACACATACGAACCTGCTGAAATTTGCCCTAGAACTTCTTTTTAGTATGAAAAAGTAGTGAGTGTAATACCAGCCAAGATACTCTAATAGTTTAATTGTAAAAAAATATTTTGTCTCAGTAGAATGATTTTTGTTTATTTAAAAAGCTATATCTTTTCTTGTACACATACGAACCTGCTGAAATTTTCACTAGAACTTCTTTTTAGTGTGCAAAAGTAGTGGGTGTAATACCAGCCAAGATACTCTAATAGTTTAATTGTAAAAAAATATTTTGTCTCAGTAGAATGATTTTTAATTGTTTAAGAAGCTATATCTTTTCTTCTACACATACGAACTTGCTAAAATTTGCCCTAGAACTTCTTTTTAGTGTGAAAAAGTAGTGAGTGTAATACCAGCCAAGATACTCTAATAGTTTAATTGTAAAAAACTATTTTGTCTCAGTAGAATGATTTTTGTTTATTTAAAAAGCTATATCTTTTCTTCTACACATACGAACCTGCTGAAATTTGCAATAGAACTTCTTTTTAGTGTGAAAAAGTAGTGGGTGTAAAACCAGCCAAGATACTCTAATAGTTTAATTGTAAAAAAATATTTTGTCTCAGTAGAATGATTTTTAATTGTTTAAGAAGCTATATCTTTTCTTCTACACATACGAACTTGCTAAAATTTGCCCTAGAACTTCTTTTTAGTGTGAAAAAGTAGTGAGTGTAATACCAGCCAAGATACTCTAATAGTTTAATTGTAAAAAACTATTTTGTCTCAGTAGAATGATTTTTAATTGTTTAAGAAGCTATATCTTTTCTTCTACACATACGAACCTGCTGAAATTTGCCATAGAACTTCTTTTTAGTGTGAAAAAGTAGTGGGTGTAATACCAGCCAAGATACTCTAATAGTTTAATTGTAAAAAAATATTTTGTCTCAGTAGAATGATTTTTGTTTATTTAAAAAGCTATATCTTTTCTTGTACACATACGAACCTGCTGAAATTTGCCCTAGAACTTCTTTTTAGTGTGAAAAAGTAGTGGGTGTAATACCAGCCAAGATACTCTAATAGTTTAATTGTAAAAAATATTTTGTCTCAGTATAATGATTTTTGTTTATTTAAAAAGCTATATCTTTTCTTCTACACATACGAACCTGCTGAAATTTTCACTACAACTTCTTTTTAGTGTGCAAAAGTAGTGGGTGTAATACCAGCCAAGATACTCTAATAGTTTAATTGTAAAAAATATATTTTGTCTCAGTAGAATGATTTTTAATTGTTTAAGAAGCTATATCTTTTCTTCTACACATACGAACTTGCTAAAATTTGCCCTAGAACTTCTTTTTAGTGTGAAAAAGTAGTGAGTGTAATACCAGCCAAGATACTCTAATAGTTTAATTGTAAAAAACTATTTTGTCTCAGTACAATGATTTTTGTTTATTTAAAAAGCTATATCTTTTCTTCTACACATACGAACCTGCTGAAATTTGCAATAGAACTTCTTTTTAGTGCGAAAAAGTAGTGGGTGTAAAACCAGCCAAGATACTCTAATAGTTTATTTGTAAAAACTATTTTGTCTCAGTAGAATGATTTTTGTTTATTTTTAATTTTTTTAATTTTTTACAATTCAACAATTATTGTTAATAAGCAGATGTCATGTTAGTTTTTAATATTATTTGTAATTTTGCAATGAAGGATCCTAATTTTTCAAAAATATTTAGGGGCCCGGGCCCCTATCTGTTATGTTTCGTCTCTGTCGGCTGCTAGCTGGTAGCTGCTAGTTTCAGTTTCATTTTTGAAAATGCATCAAGTGGATGACATTTTGTATGCAAGTTCGTAATTTTAGCCAGTGCAAGCTTGTGGGGCAATAAACTAGCAAGGAATCAAATTAGACATGCTTTCAGAGACAATCAGTAAAGAACATTTGAAAATTGTGTTTTCACTATTATTTATTTGCCAAAAAACGTGTGAAGGTTCTAGGTTATAATAAATTACAAGAATTTTAATGAATATAGATGACTTTTTTCTTTAATTAATTAATTATATTGCTTTGTTATTGTCAAGCGTTTCCAAAGAAAGCTATTCCTATTTGGTATGTTCAAAGATCACAAAGAGTTTTAAAACACAATTTTAATGTATCAGAAAAGAGTACCTACTTACATGAACTTTTAAAAAGTTAGCACAGACATACATGCGCAGACCACATTCATACTTTCATTAATATTTTTTTAAGTTTAACCAGGACTAAGAAAGGGAAGTCCTGACAAGCATGTTGCCTCATCATGTATGTTAAAGTTAAAGAAATTATTTTGTACTGTAGAACATAACACAAATCTTTCATGAACTTTCTATTCAGTAGTTATTTATTAAGAGAATTTTTAATAAAAAGACATGATCCTCGGCCTAAATTACATGTTCATTTTCTTTAATCAGTCACAATCATCAAGCATTTGGTGTTATAGAGAAAATAAACCAATTTATGTTCCTCTATACAACGTGTAACAGAAACCCTATAGCTATCCTTAAGTACTAAAGATAGCTGCTGGTATAGAGTCACTATACTTAGTTTCAACTCAAAATAAAATACTCTAAGAATTGATACCAAATTTTCGGTATCTTAGGTTTCTGAAATTCAAATCATAACAAACATGTCACCGCACTACGTAGGTCAATCACTTTACTTGCCAATATCACGATAAATCTCTTCGGTAATTCTGCGCGCCTAGTACTGTAGTAGCCTACCAAACGCGGCGTCTTTGTCGGCGCGAACTGACGAGATCAAACATGCCGCCTACCGCTTTGGCGGTGCGGCGCGCCGTACCGCCAAAGCATAGGCGGCATGTGCGCGCGCGCAATACAATACCTACTTTACCGTGATGTAAAAATTAATGTGTAATTATTGATTTTCAGTTTACTCGTTAATATTAAGCCAGAAATTGCACGTAAAAACCGAGATAACAAAACTTACGTAAAATATCGAAACAAAGTTTAGGTAGGTTAACTAGTTTCATCTCTTATTATTACTTATTACCGAGAAAACAGTAAAATCTTAAAGTTTTGCTTAATTTAGTAAATTGACTTACATTTTTAAAGGTGGGGTTCGATGTGGTGGCCTTGGTACTGTATGCACAAGGCCGCTCGCTTGTTCATAGACTCCTGAACATTGCATAGCATGTCTGGTGTGATTGTCCTGAAAGCGGCCTCAATTCGTACTTTCATTTGGTCCACTGTATCACACTGCACTGCGTACACTGCATTTTTAATGTACCCCCACAAAAAAAAGTCTAACGGGGTTAGGTCTGGGGATCGCGGAGGCCAAGCCACGCTTGTGCTACCACGCCCAACCCACTGAGGAAAGCGCGCATCTAAATAATGGCGAACATCTCGAGCAAAATGTGCCGGTGCACCGTCATGTTGGAAAATTAAATTATTCCTCATCACGAGATTGACATAGCTTAACACTGGTAGCACTGTGAGGACATCGTCTAATTCATTCCTCAGGAAGCTTAAATAATTTTGGCCGTTTAAGCTTTGCGGCAAGAAAACTGGTCCTACGACAACGTCTCCAATTATACCTGCCCACACGTTCAGTCGCCATTGGTGTTGAAATGACGACTCTGTCGAAGCATGCGGGTTCGTGTGAGACCAAACATGTTCGTTGTGGATGTTGCTTATTCCCGCTCTCGTGAAGGATGCCTCATCGGTCCATAGTATTTTTGAACCAAAATCTGGCGAAGCTTCTGACTGGTTTCTGTACCACTCGCAGAAGGCCACGCGAGGCAAAAAATCTGCCGGTATCAGCTCCTGGGTACGACGGAAGTGGTATGGGTGCTGACCGTCATTGCTTAGCACTCGCCATACCTGCATGTGGTTAGAGGCACCCAGCGCTAATGCAGCTCGACGTGTGCTAGTGCGTGGATTGAGTTCAAAATGTTCCAGAACAGCTTCTTCAAATTCTGGATCGGTAGTACTCGGGCGACCCTCTGAAGCAGGTGCGTGGAATGACCCAGTTTGGTACAGACGATGTACCATCCGGCTAAAACATGCCGACGAAGGCAGCTGTCGACGGTCAGCATCTGGTCTACCCTCAATAAAACGGTGACGGTACAGTTCTCGGGCAGCTCGCAAATTACCATGTTCTGCTCCGACACACAACATCATTTCGTAATATTCGCTATTACTTATCGACATTTTCAAACACAACAAAAAAAAGTCAATTAGGTGTAGCCGTACTGAACTGATGCGCGTGTCACAGGGACTAGAAACGAGTGCACTAGACACGGAACAGACGTCGACTGGCGACGGCGAGCAAAACAATAACAATGCTAAATAAATCTCCTATTCCCTGCTATCCTGGTACCTAAATTTATTTCGTTAAATTTAGATACCTACGAGTATAGGGTGGCTGTCCCAATTAGTGTCCAGTACTATTAAAAAATATTGTTCAAGGATTCAAGATTATTTTACATCTTAATAATAATTTCAACTAAACTCCGTTAAACTTTCAAGTAAATCTAACACACCAGAGTTACGTACCTAATTCAAATTCAAAATTGAAAAATCATTCATTTTTTTTCACCACATCACGCAGCGGGACGCTGAACGTGCCCCCGTGATTTTTTACCAAATTCAATAAAAACGTGCTTCCGCGCGTGGAATTTTGCTCCGTTCCACGAACCCCGCTGCGTGACACGGTGCAGTGTGGGCCTCCCTTTAGACTCTTACTGACTAAAAACAACATTCCCGCAACCTCGGAAATTCCCGCAACCTCGGAAATTCCCGCAACTCCGGAAAATTATTAAGTAATTTCAATCCATTAAAAATCATAATTTATGAGGCCGCGTTATCTCTTTAGAAGTTGTATTTACCAGGAGTAATTGAAACTACAGGACGGCAATTGGTGCACGTACCCTACTAACCCATTAGGTTTACACACACTAAGATGCTTACATTGTGTGTGTAACGACGTAATCAGGGTTCTGTGAGCAAACGATTTTCAATTCGGCAATAACAATTCCTAACTCATGATGTCCTAGTACTTTTATTAATTTCTTTCCACAGTTAGATGCAGTTTTGCGACATTTTTTATTGACTTCGTTTGAATTATACTAAAGACTAAACGTGCTCAAACCAATAAAACCCATGTACTATTGATAAAGCACCGACAGACCGTGAACTTCCGATAATTCTTTCGGTTAGTCCTACAGACAAAAATTATGCGGGCGTGCTATTATTTTGTAATAAAAAAATAGTATTAACTTGTTGTTAATAGTTTTCGACATAATTATTAAAAAAAAAAACCTTATTTTTAAAATTATGAACGGAACCGTGCAACCGAACTGTGATTTTATTTGTACTAGGAGAAGCATCAATACCGAAGAGGTGAATTGAAATGATGTTTTGGGTTCAGTTGGACAAAAATTCTTGTTCTAAATCCTTTTTCTATTCTAAGTTTTAATGGCAAATAATAATGTTTATTTAAGCAATTAATTCTTGGTAGGATACACGTAAGGATTCGATTTTTTATGATCAATTCAATGGTACGAGCTGACGATTTTTCGAAACAATTCGTTTTAATGCGATCTTCAAGCAAATCGATTCAATAGTAAGATGAATCGAATCTCCTGGATCGTATGTGTAAAAATTATTATGATAAGGGCTCATAATAGTTCAAGTTCATGTTTGCCCAAAGTATTATGCTGACAATCATAAACAGCGAATAGGTAGGTTTATTTATTTCAAACAAGATCAATTACATACATAATTATGCCGACACTTTTTAGCTTGTCCGCATTATTTATGTTAGCACTAAGCGAAGATTGAAACATTTGATTTTAACCGACTACATCTGTACCATCTGAATGAAAGTAATTTAATTACGCTGGAAAGGTTATCAATTATTAATATTATTGATTAAAAGTTTAGACGTACCTACCTGACTGGCAACTGTAAATATGTCACAAAATAAAGGTGTGATAAATGTTGTTTAAAATTTTTTTGATTACGATTTTTGTTGAATTTTTAGTAGATCGATTCAAGAGCATGGGATTCGTTCTGTGAATCGATTAAAAAATCGATTTAAAGCAAAACATCGTTTATCCTTATGGCCACCAAAATAAAAGGATAGGAATAACGTTGGGAAATTCAATACAGGAATATTGTTTTTAATTAGGTATTTATTGTGTTGTAGGTACGATGGTAAGGTGGGGTGGGTGGAAGATTACTATTTACTATGTAGATAATAATTATCTACAAAGTAATCTTCTACAAAAGGACAACTACATAAAAAACCAACAAGTGTGTAAATAATACGCTTAGATAATACGTGACAGTGCAAACAGGTACCTAAATATTATTTCGTAAAATTTTAATACCTAGACCAAAATCAAAGTTTAGGAAAAGTCAGTAATAATATTTTGTAAACAAAAAATAAACATGCGGAACCTTTTATTCATTTTATTCAGAAATACCAGGAGTAAGAGGTTTATTTTTACTCACAAATGGTTCACTGACACCGATCAGCTGATTTAGTGCTAGTGATGTGTTTATTTCAATTTGAAAAGTTCGGTTTCTGGTATCAATGTATTAAAAATTCTCATAAGTTCTGAACATGTAGATATAGGATTAAAAAACCCTTCCAATATCGTTTGATATCATCCAAAGAAGCCGTGCCTTTGGTATGTATATACCCTTTCCGTTACACGTTGTATAAATAGTTTACATTGACATGGCCAGACACTATGTAAGAGACTATTGATACTGATCTAACTGAAGTGGCGCTGATTACACGATTCTCAAAGCGTCTATAGCTATAGTAATAAAAAACCTTGAAATATTGAAAGAGTCGAATCGACTTGGCAAGTAAATAAATCATATGATTGCAGTGACCTATTTTCATAATTTAATGTTTATAATGGTAATAAATAATGCGTCGTTCCCTTACCTTCATCCTCGTGGATACTTTGAAGGGTCGTCATAGCGTTTTTATCTTTTGAAGCCTTCTCTCGCGCCCTTCCTCGTCCATTTAGTAACTCCTCTTCGAATTTATCAAAACAATCGAATATGGCCTGTAAATCACTAGATTTGTAACTTCCACACACTTTAAAAGACACCAATAAACAATGCCATCACATTTTCATCTAAATATAACAATAAAAACACAAATTAATTCGTTGTAGAGAGAAACAGTTTCGTCGCATCACTGACACCGCTTTTTAACAAACACGTATTTTACCTTGAGGTCTTCATTGAAGTTTCTTGTAAAAGTATTTTGTATTTCATTGATTTTCGGCAACAATTCGTTAAAAATAGACATAACTTTGATATAAAATCCACTTTTCCAAAAGTTAAGTTAGTTTGACAAACGCCATAAAACACTACACGATCGAAAACGGTTTGAAATTGAAAAGACGGTTGGCCAACATTCCGAAATCATAAATTCAGCAGCCCCGTTGCAAAGCGTTCCAATATATTTTGTTCGGATACACCCACAGAGGATACATCAACAGTAACAGACTGGTTCCACTCAAATAATCTTTGAATACTTGTTACATACAAGTATTCAAAGATTATTTGATTATTATTTTGATATTTATTTTTATAAATAAAAATGGTTCCTTTGGTCTTCGGTTTGGTACGATAGCGAACCACAATATTGTTGTCAATGTTGTCATAGATTATAGGCCTTAGCCCATGGTCCAGCCATTTCAAAATAGTAATAATATTATCAGTATTATCACGCATGATGTCGGAAATAGTGCAAGTAGGAAAATTCATGATTTGATGGAAATTAAAACTATTCAGTAAAATAATACAAAGCGACGTGGTATAATTTTTTTTTTTCACGAAAATTAGTCGTTTTTGCCGTTCTAAATACATTTTCCGAAAGACCCAAAAAAATCAGAGTTCGATGATAAGTCGAAATGTCATTTTGAAGAAAGCGATTATATGGAAATCACCGAAAATAATGAAACGTTGAAAAAAAACCATACACATGACTGAACACGAGATGGAATGAATGGGCAAAAATTGTTAAAATTCAAGGCCGTAGGGACCAAGCTATAGCCACGCCATCTACAATTTGCTTTGACCAACCTTCCCCATTCCATGAGTTGGTACAACAGTAGCTGTTCCAGTGCTTTGGTTTCCGCTATTCAGTAATAGATGGAGTTTAGAGATTTGCTGGTTTTGGAAGGTTCTTGTAGATTTATTTTCAAGTTACCCCTTTTTTTTGCCCTGAAGTAACTCCTAGGCAAAGGCCTGACCCCATTCTCACCTCTTCTCTCGATGTCGTGTATCTTCTCGTCTATTCACGGGGAACCCACTCAAGGCGTCCCGTGGTTTTCGCAGTCTGCCGCGATCCCGTCTCAGGCCTCCAGTCTTGCGATATACGGGCCCACAGTTCTCACAAATATTAAAGCCATTTCGGCATTGTAGGACGGACGCTCTAATAATAAGGAGTCAGTTGGAGGGTAATGCGGAAGTATGGGCACCACATATTATAACCAGCAAAAAACGTTTAAGAAAAAAAAACTTTTAAGTAAAACGTTTTAGAAACAATAAAAGTATATGATCGATTACAGTAAACAAAATCAGAAATATATATTGTATTCTTCAGGATGCTAGGTAGATAGTGTGTTGAAAACATAATACAACTAATTTGATACGATAGAAAATAATCATGAAAATACCTCTAAAAACTTTCTTTTTACAATAAAAACCATACTAATTTTTTACAATAAAATGATTGTATGTAACCATTATATATACAATCATTCTGATTTTTTGTCAGATTATTCTACAAGCAACATACTAAAACACTAGTGTTTTAATTTTTTAGTCCATACTTTAGGTATAATCACTAAAACGGATAATAGTGGCCACTATTTTCCGTTTTAGTGATTATAATAAAACTCAACAATGTAAAACTACCGTTTAAGTATAATAATATTAACTATTATCTTGTGGAGCACAACTTAACGTGCTTATTTTCTGCATTTTCATTCTAAAATAAAAGAAATAACCAAACAAACGATGAGGGCGCCACTAGGCGGTCGGCGTACCAGATTGGTCCCATTTTTATCGAAATCCAGTTCTGATGATGAAATATTATAGGCACATCTATAGCGATTTGGGTATTTTTTTATAGTAACTTGTGCATTTGCTCTCGGATGAAGAAGACCACAGATGGCCAGCGGAACTACTCAATAATAAGTATTTCACGGGTTGCGATTAGATTACTTTAATATGGTTGCTAGTCACAATGCGAATAGTGAAATGGAGCCATGGGCGTAGCCAGCCTTGGGCTCAGGGTGGGGCAGCAGTCAACCTATCCCCCCCCCGGTAATTTTTTTGTAACTTGAGCCGTTTGGGCTCTGCGCCTATACCAATTTGTTAATCTGTAAATTTAGAGGTTTATATTTTCAGGTACAGAAAATAGTGTACGTTACCCCAGCAAGAAAGTGTCTCCTAGAGTTATAGGAGTAGAACGTATAATTGGTGCCTTATCTGCTGTAAATGTGCCCCCACATAAAAAAAATGTGCCCCTGTCGTTTTGAAAAAAAAACGGAAAAAACGATTCCTGCTGGGGTAACGTTTTTCTAGCAGGAAATTCTAAACGAATGATCGGAGAGAGAAAAATTGTGCATGGCCAGAGAGCTTATATGTGTGCCAAAATGTGCCCCCAAAAATAAAATCTGTGCCCCTTCAGGTTTTCGAGATATTGCATTTCCTGCTGGAGTAACGTTTTGATGAATCGTATATCTCTGCAACCATTGCATGTGCCCCTGTAGAATAAACATACACGAGTAGCTCTTAATGTGTGCCCCTTAGTGCCCCAATTAGATTTAAGAAAATATTTATAGTTTTCAAGTTATAGCGGTTTTATGAAAACCTGAAAAAACATCGCAGCGCCTAAATTAGACAAGAAACAAGTTCTCTGAAAACTGTATTCGGTCGGTGTAATAATAATGACTACACAACGTGCAAATAATTTCTAATATTTATAGGTAGGAACTTTGATCTGTGATTTGATGCAATAATTACATTAAGAATTAAAATTAAGGGAATAAAAATAATAATTTCCACATCAACAAGCTGTTTAATTTATTATAGTCACAAGGTGCATTTAATATATTTTTTAATTAGCCCTCAAAACTTTTGAACGCGTCTGTACAGACAGCTTAGGTATAATACGTCCAATAAAGAAGGTCATCGATATGTATGAATCAGTCGCTTTTTAGTAGTCATTGGAATTTGGTCGGATAACCAGCCGTTGTTTACATATTTTGGTTTTTTGTTTATATTTACTTAATGCGAAACATTCCAAGCTGAATATTTTCACCATATATTTTTGACTAAAGGCACATGATTTTGGTTTACACCTACACATCTCGGATTGAGCCGGTTCCTTGTATTTTGCCGTCAAAGTTATGACACCATCGTTTTGACTTTTAGCAAAAACGCATGCATGAACAGTTTTGAAACTTTGTATGGTTATTATTAGCGTCAAGAAGGACCGAATACAGTTTTCAGCGAACTTGTTTCTTGTCTAATTTAGGCGCTGCGATGTTTTTTCGGGTTTTCATAAAACCGCTATAACTTGAAAACTATAAATATTTTCTTAAATCTAATTGGGGCACTAAGGGGCACACATTAAGAGCTACTCGTGTATGTTTATTCTACAGGGGCACATGCAATGGTTGTAGAGATATACGATTCATCAAAACGTTACTCCAGCAGGAAATACAATATCTCAAAAACCTGAAGGGGCACAGATTTTATTTTTGGGGGCACATTTTGGCACACATAAGCTCTCTGGCCATGCACAATTTTTCTCTCTCCGATCATTCGTTTAGAATTTTCCTGCTAGAAAAACGTTACCCCAGCAGGAATCGTTTTTTCCGTTTTTTTCCAAAACGACAGGAGGCACACATTTTTTATGTGGGTGCCCCCACATAAAAAATGTGTGCCCCCTGTCGTTAATTTACAGCAGATAAGGCACCAATTATACGTTCTACTCCTATAACTCTAGGAAACACTTTCTTGCTGGGGTAACGTACACCAGAAAATAAACAGTTACACACAGGACAAATATTATAGTTTTATTTATGAATAGTCGGTGTTTATAAATTTAAGTTTTAACTAACGTTATAAGTAATATTACTTCAAGAGAAGCCGGCGTGGGTTCTGGCAGAACCTATTTAGCACTTCTTCTACAAATGTATTTTTTGATTCGGCGATCCTCGTTCTGTGCACACTAAGCATATACAGGCCGCTTAGACGATTTTCGCTCATGGTTGAGCGAAGCCACGTTTTCCTTCTATGCATTAATTTCCGTATTTTTTTCTTGTCAGAGCCAGGGTGGGGCAAGCGCCCCAGCTTGCCCCAGTGTGGCTACGCCCATGAATGGAGCTGATGGTGGAATACTAGGAGAACTTCTCAATTTAAGAATTAACGTCCCTGCATCGGGAAAAGCAATGTTTTGTAAAAGACGATGGGCAAGTTGACATTATGCTATTGTATATATTATAATATACATATGCCTTGCTATACGCCGAAGTGGTTATTTTAAATCGTCACTTCTCACTAGTTAACAGCATTGTGTGCTAGTAAGCCAATAATCGATTGCACAGTCTAGGATGCTTATTTTCTTACCCAATCCTAAGGTAAATAAGGAAAGGAAATCTACTTTTATATAAACACAGCCCCGGATCTAAGGGGGGCAAACCGGGGCACTTGCCCCGGGCGGCAGTTTTATGGGGGCGCCAAATCCTTGAGACAAGAATTCAAAATATCGAACAAATGAAGCCCCTTTTCCTACAATCTCATAGGTTTTTATCAAGTAATCGAATCTTAATATAATATGTTTGAAAAACAATTTTTTCTATTTCCATACGCCCAGTTAGTTTTTGAACACATACGAAGTGATTTATGAACGCATCTTAACAGATCAAGTAAATTTTTGAACGCGTGCGTAGTGTCCGTGATCTTTCTGCCAAGGGGAATCCCCGTCACATATCTATACGAGCCGAGCCAAACAAATTCAAACAGTTGAACGTCAAGGGACAACACTGTTTGTTTAAGTGGTTGATTGCGTTTGCGAGTACCTAATCAGCGTTAATAAAATAAGTAATTTATAAGTGAAATCATATATTATCGTAGTGGAAATCAACAATTTACAAGTTTTTCTCAAACACTGAAGGGAGGGGGCGCCACTATCACGGTTTTGCCCCGGTTCGAAAAAATCGTAGATCCGGGGCTGTATAAACAGACCCACTAAAAAGCAAGAAATAAAAAAAAATCTACAAAAAAAAACACTAAGTACCTACAAAGTGAAAAATAACATTAATTTCGGAAGTCGGTGGCAAAAGCTAAAATATAGATCCAAAGACACCGACTTTCCGAAATTAAAGTTATTTTTCACTTTGTAGGTACAGACGCCAGCACATCAAATTACTACAATCTGTCAGATTTCTTTAATAGATTTTCAACTTTATTACTAAAGCATAAGGTTCAAAGTTGATAGCGAAAATTTGACAGTTTCGGGTAGCTTGATGTGCTGGCGTCCGTACTTACTGTTTTTTTGGAAGTCGGTTTTTTTTGTGTTAAAATGTTTTTGTATCCTTTGTTAGAAGAGGAAGAAGACGACGATGACTTGTTTTTATTATACAAGTATTTTGTTTGTATGAAGATAGAAAAGATAACATTACCGTGGTACCTCCAATGTAGGTAACTACAACACCGCCAATGTAGGCAAATACAGTACTACCAATGCTGGTTCATCAGCTTTTCTTCTTCGGAATTGGAAAATCTCATTTTTTGAGAAAGATTCAAGGTGCTGTCGCTCCAGTGTCGGTGGCACTACTGATCACAGAGTACATTTTTATTAATAGCTACTGATATTATAAAAATGTACTCTGTGCTACTGATCTGCGGTCGGGTGACTCGGGTGACTCGACGTCTGCGGTCGTGGGACGTGCGCGGGCGACGTATCGCTAGCTGCGGAAGGTATTCCATAGAAATACATACAAACCAGTAGTGTCGTAGCGACACGTCGCCTGCTGCTGCTGTATGCGGTCGGCTACGAACTCGTACCTTTATGATATGAAGTAAATTACTAAAACATATTTTTAACGGGAAGCATTGTAATTGACGTTACTCAAACCCTAACGATATCAATCTAATTTTCTCCGAATTTAAGCGACCTAGTAGGCATTACTTCAATTATATAATTGGCAACACGTACCAACCGTTCGTTCGTTAAGTTACCCAAATTGGTTCTAGTTACCGATTTAATATTCCACTAGCGATATATCGATACATCGAAACTGCCAGCCTAATTAATCGATTGATTGCACCTAGATTTAAATTACTTGTCCCGATTTACTGACATCAATTTTGTTAATCGTTGTCGAGTTTACTCGAATTTAAATTAGGCAAGATTTAGGAAAATTATTAATTCTTAAATAATATTGCGATTTTGTTGCTAACCGACGTATCAACTCTTTGAAGGGGTGTAAGCGATTTTTAAAAGGTTGCCTTCTCGCGTTGTTATGCCAGCTACAATGGGATCAATGGTTGTGGTTGTGCTAGCAGATTATTATTATATCGCTAAATTGTGAGTTACTGAAATCCTGCAATCAGGATTTTCTTGCCTGGAAAACTGCATCGTTTCTTAAAAAAAACAGTTTTGTATAATTGTATGGTACAGTCGGCAACAAAAGTCGATTAACACTCCAGTTTTTTTAATCTCAGTTGTTGAGCAAAATATTAACACTAAAATCTCAAATCTCAATAACTGAGATTAAAAAAACTGAAATGTTAATCGACTTTTGTTGCTGACTTTAGTTACCTACATGCGTTTTAACTGTTACTTAACTACAACAAAAGTGAGCCGTCACGGGACGCCTGGCAGATGTGAAACATCGACATTATCTGTGTGGCGAGAGAGAGATAGCTTAACGCCGGATCGAGTGGGAAGAGAATCGCAGTCGATTGCGCATGGCGACGCGTCGCCAACTCGCCACACAGTACACATGACTGTGGCTGTATATGTATATACACCATCATATAGCGTGGCGACGCGTCGCCACGGCATGCGTCGCCACGCCAGAAATTTGTTTTACGTGCGACTATAGATGTTTCACATCAATAATAATTGAGTACCGCAAAGGTTCTCTTCACTTGCACATAAAAAATGCAGAAATGTTAGTTACATTTGCTTTGCACTATTTGTGCTTTCACCACCAACAAAATATAAAAGTTGGGAAATGATAGCTCGCGGAAAAAGTTACATCTGGAATTTGGAACATTTTGACCGTTTGGGACTCTGTGGTTTGGAACTTTGCCTATGGCAATAGCACGATCTGTTTCACATATAGAAAGAGCTTTTTATAGTTTTTATGGTGAAAAATCCTAAGCATTTAACGTTTTAACATTATTGTAATTTTATATCATTAACGATTACTAAGAAGCCATAAAAATAGTAATAAAAACATATCTACATTATAATAAAATTCTTTCTAAATAATATTTGATGCCTTAAGAACGCTTCCGAATGAATTTGAAATGCTAATTCCGACAATAATTTTTAATAGTCAAATTAGCATTCAAATTAATGTTATATTCAACCCAATTTTAATATTATTGCGAAACATAATAGGCGCTCAATAATACATGGGTAGGTAAATAAAATTACTATCTAAAATGGAAATGTGTATGTTATGAGTTCTAGCAATAGCATCGATAGAAAGAAAGCGCGCCAAATAGATGCAATAATTATAAAACAGCTGACGGATGAAAAGCAGATTCTTGCCCGTTACACCATATTCGAATTTCGAATGTAGATCGAATTTTTTTAATAGTTCGCTTTTCAATTGACCGTTTGTCGACAGTAAATATTCTGGAATTCAGCTTTTGAAAATATGTTTGGATACTTTTCGAATATTTAATAAACATAATTCGTTGTTTACGTTTTTTATGCATGAACAAGTCCATCGCTCACGCTGTTGGATTTTGTTTGTGGGTATTTGGACGACCTTTTTTTTTTTTTTCAGGATGGTAAATCATCCAATGACTCCTCCCGCTCGACGCTCTGGGTGGAGCGGAAGGAAGTGTCAGACTCTTACTGACTAAAACCCGCCCGTGTTCCTTCCTTAGCCCTTTATGTTCCGGGCCAGCGGTAACCCTTTCGGACAATCCCGCTGACCCGGCAGGCCTCGGCCCTGACGGGCCCCTTCCTTTGATGCTGACATCTCTTTGAAGCGCGCGTGGAACACATACGCGCCGTCCGGCACGGGCCTGGTCCTGATCGGACGGTGAGTTACCCATTACTCTCCGCCCGCAGGCCCGCGCCTACGGTGGCCGGGAGTCGTCGCGCGGCTCCCGAGGCCCGGAGCGTCTCCCGCGGCGGCTGGGACGGGAGGCTCTCTCCCTCAGCCGTCCCGCCGCCTCCTTCGCTACCATGACTGCTTCGCAGAAGGAGGCGACTGCCCCCCACTCCCTCTCGCCCCGGACCATGGCTTGAACCAGGCCCGGACGCGAGAGGCGCGAGGCGAGGTGAGGCGGACGCGGATTTTGTTTGTGGGTATTTGGACGACCTTTAGAATTCATTTATGAATTGTTTTGTTTTTTGGTTATTTGGTCAGTATTAGGTTGTAAATTGACCAAAATAGGATTCATAACTGTAAAAATTATTATATTTACAGAATAATAATCATTAAAATTTAAAAAAACCATCAAACAAATTGGCATAATAAATGATTATTTTATGTGAGTTTTTTTTTACATTGGAGGCCAAATCTATTGGGGGATGCGCTAACCCTATAAAGCACCTACCTACATTTTAATTCCATGCACTTACCTAAGCGCATCTCCCTTAATTTGAAATCCATGAACGACCATCTTGGATTCCATTGTTGCCAACTGCAGCCACTGCAGGTATGGTAGGTACCTAATAGAATTGATGAATAGGTCTGGCAATATTACAGTACCTACCTATGTACTCAACAGGCACCTATAGAATGTGCATACACGTCTAATGTCCATAGAAAGCAATCAAATTACGTAACATTAATGTATTAGGTTCATATTGGCTAAGACGGGAATTTGCTTAATGTTAATATCTAATTTAATTAAGTAATGCGGGGTGGTAGGGACTTCGACTGTAACCTATTTCCATGGATTCAGTAGGTCTATTAATATGATTTTGAACCCCATGTGCATCCAACATGAACATCCAACAAAACGTTGGAATATTTAGTTTTTGTCTATTATTTTTGACAGACTTCAAAAAAGGAGGAGGTTCTCAATTCGAATGTTTTCAAATATATATATTTTTTAAACAAAAAAATCTGCTGTTTCATGTTTCATAGAAAAGTCCAATATGTACGCCGTCAGTCAAAATGTATGTAACATCAATTTTTTTTTTCATAACCCACTAAAATTTTCTACACGCTAAGGGGTACACGCTAGAATCATGATTGTGCTGATTCTTGGTTACAGTTTGCGCATCGATATCTCTCTCTACCATCCTGTATAGGGCAGGTAACCAAAGTAAACTACATATTTGTTTCATACGAAAGAAGGATACTGCAGCCTGTCCATCCTCGTAATAATGTTCTTCGGTTTTCATAAAGGAGACAGCAGGGGTTCCTTGTCAAATCATGTGAAACCATAATATGTTAAAATGAAAAAAAAAACCAATTAAGACCTATTTATGACCTACCTATGGATGATTTTACTAACCACATTAACAAACCTTGACAATAGACAAGATTGCAGTTTACTCGTTCCAATTTGTCCATAAACACACAACCAATTTATTCATTCATATTTGAAGTTAATAAATCAATCCCGCTTCTTCGTTCTTGGTCACGCTTTGTATCAATAAGTAAATCGCCGTCCATATACTTTGAGCTGAGGAAAAATTCTTCCAATTACTTAGGTTGGATGCCCAGTTCCTGACCAATTTTGGTTAGCAGAAAGTGGCGTATCGTACGCATTTTGCTAGCGCTACGTTCAAAGAAAATATGACAAGGTTTCTGGAAGTGCTATCGTCATTCGTATAATTTTGTTTATAAATAAAATAGATAACAATTATCATTTAATTTGGTAAGATGGCGTTACCTTGGTGATAAATATTTATTGAACCAATATTAATTTTAATTGGCTAATTACTCGACTTTTTTTTTGCTGAATGGGTCCCGTTCTTGACTTCGATCACGCGTGATGGAAAGCGATGAATGAGGTCTATGATAGAAGTGATCCATCACTTTCATCATAGACCTAATCCATCGCATCGCACTAGCGTGCCCAGAAGATGCATAAGCCACTGGAACTCCCATGCATCGACGAAACACAGCAGGCTGCTTGACGCCGGACTCCGGTGGGAGGGTGGTCGCATACCAGGCGGGCGTTAGCCCTACCACCGCAAAGGAAGAATTGGCCAGTCAAATAAAGTGTTGGGTGTGACTGTCCAGGATGTACCTAGCGCGAGCGTTCAGTTGAGTAACTGGCGGAACAATCTGCGCTACACGAGGAGGGTTCTTCATGCATCCCAAAATAAACCCTACTTGCATCATCATCATCATCGGCAGCCTTGTCCCACTCACTGCTGAGTACAGACCTCCTCCATTTTGTGCCATGGTTCCCTGGTCTGTGGGAGTCTCATCCAGCGGGGTAATTGCGTAACACATTATCAGTAGCAATGGGTTTGATTTTGACAGTTCAACAAGATTCCTTGCGTTATTTACGTTGCTGAGCAGACACATTTTTTGAGTATATGAAATGATGGATTAGCAATATCTTTCAAAATAATTCAGATTGAGATTGATAGGTACGCAATTAGGGTGCTGGTCTTCCCTGCGTTCTTCTGTAGGTCGTCTACCCAACTAGCCATTGATCTACCAACATTCCTTGTACCGTTTCTCGGCTAGTCACTAAATACTTTTAGCGTCGAACTATACATAATTAAATCTCAGTCATCTTCAAAAGTTCAAACGATTGACAGAAACAGAACGATGATTTAAATTCGTTTAGTGCCAAATGTATTTAGTGATTTGTGGTGTATGCGGGCCTAACATTAATTTTTGTAACAATTATTTTTAATATTTATTAAAAATATTAGTCCAAGTCCCACTTAAATGTTAGTAAAGTATTCACTTGACTAATATTATTTATTAATGAAGTATCTGCTTGACTTAAACATTTTCCCTAATATTCGACAAATACTTGTCGAGTATTTTACCTAATATTTGACTACTACTCATAATTCCACGAATTGGCACTGAAAATAATACATTATCTATCTGATTCTAGCCACATCCATGCCCACTACATCTTGGTCATCGTATAAGTTTGGCGATGTTCCGGGGGTGTGGGTACAGACGCGCCATCGCGTCGCCACTCGCCGTTTGATAAATAAAACTTTTAATGATCGGTAAAATGGGATCACTGCTTGTGAGCTTCAGTTACCTCTCATTCGTTTTACTTCAATACCTACTGGAAAGTTTGTTGAAAGTTGAAAAGAGGAAGGTTTTTGTGGATTTTTTTAATTAGTTGTTGTTTGTAGGGGAATCTTATTACGATATTTAGGGGTCAATTAACAACCTCTTCAATATACATACCTACTTTTAAGCAGAGGCATTTCCCGTATTTTAAGAACGTTTACATTCTGATGTCAGTCTCCATCTGTCAAAAATACCTCTATCAAAATAGAGGTAAGGAGAGGAGGTAGAGGTAGGTATGCAATGTAGGGCAAACCCTACATTTTTGACAAGTTTTTGACATTGGTTGTAACTGAGATGAGTTTCTAACTAGATTTTGAACGTTTTTAATTACCGGAATTGGCCATCAGCTCTTCTATGAAACTGTAGCTTTAGCCGCTTGAAAGTGTGACGTGGTTCCATCTTTAAATCCAGCATGTTGTGCTCAGGCAGTCAAACGCACTCTGACGTCACAGGGGGTGAGATCGCCCCATAAGTTAATGGAGCGTGGTAGCATACATACATTATTCAACGATATTGTTTAGAAAAGGGATGAACCTGTCACTATGTGGGGCACTTTTGTTTTATTAACTTTTATATCTTAGAATAACATCACGCCTCGTTTTTCCAGAGAGGTTCAGCAGAGGTGGCCTATAGTACTCCCACATTTCGCAAGTTAAGTCCAATGTAATGGGGGGCGAGTCTATTGCCAGGGCCGTCTTTACCCGGGGTGCAAGGGGTGCGTGGCACCCGGGCGCAAGGTCTTAGGGGGCGCAAGCCGATCAGGTCATCACTAATCACTCATTATAACCGCAACGCTCCAGCGCTGTAACCGCACGTCACCGCCTCGAAAAAATCCCTTGGTAAAAATTGGTGGAAACCATCTTAAAAACGGAACACACAAATTAAGTTTAATTTCTTTTTGTTGGCAAGGGGGGCGCAAGCTGATTTTCGCACCCCGGCGCCCAATATGGTTAAGACGGCCCTGCTTGCCATCATAATCCTTACTTAATGTTACAAATGTGAAAGTTTGTGAAGATGTTTGCATGTTTGTTACTCAATCACGAGTAAACCGTTGAACAGATTTAGATGAAATTTGATATAGAGATAGTTTGAGTCCCGGGAAAGGACATCGAATAGTTTTTATCTCGATATTTCCACGGGATCGGAACTTACGCGGGTGAAACCGCGGTGCGCTGCTAGTTAGCTTATAATGTTCCTAATTCCGGGATACAGGCCTCCTCTCAGTGAGAGGGAGTGGGCTGTGATCCACCACGCGGGCCCAGTGCGGGTTGGTAGATGTCACGTGTCTTTAAATTTTTGGTTCTAGAACATTTCCGGATTCCTCACGATGTTTTCCTTCACCGTTTGAAAGCAGTGGTAAACAATCCGAAAACTGTAAATTTATGGTTACATACCTACAAATTTGTGCGGAAACCTCGGTGCGCGTCCGACTCGTACTTGACCGATTTTTTTTTTTAATTCTCGGGAAAGTGACATCTGCCGACCCGCACTGGGCCCGCGTGGTGGATTATGGCCCCCTCCCTTTCACAGAGAGGAGGCCTGTGTCCCAGCAGTGGGAATATTATAATTATGCTGATTATGTTACAGGCAAACAAGAAAAAGTTTTGAAAGAAAGAAAGAAAGAAAGAAAAAGTATTTATTGCGACTCGTACAGGAAGATCACAAACTAAACTAAATACAGCAAAATAAAAAACCAAGTTTTATAAAAAAAAAAGTAACAAAAGGAAAATGAAACACATCTACGATCTAGGAAGCAGAACGTTGCAGTTTGTTTTCAGTAAACATATCTAGGTAATTAAAATTGTTTCGAGAACGTAGCAACATGCAACAAGCTTTAAATTGAGATGTTTCTCTCTACGTGTTTTTGCAAGCAAATTGGCAATAAAACTACGAACGAAAAGTATGTTTTTAAAGACTGTTTAATTTATAAATTGTTGAGGAATAGGCTATAATTAGATGATTTGGGCCCTAAATTAGGCTAAAACGGAACGAAAATGTGTTTCTTTAACTTTAAGACTGAAAGGTCAAGAGCAGACCCATTCAGAAATAAATAAAAGTAAAAAAAAAACATTTTGTTTCCGTATTATTATTATTTATTTAAATATTATTTTAACCAAATCAGTTTATCACAGGACACAGCTGATTATCTAATGTAATGTTATTTACTTACTATTGTATAGAATCAAGTTCTTCTAACTTGCGCCAAAAACATAATCCTTCTTGTCAGCTGGGTATAACTTTGACGATTTCTATTTTATTTATTGAACTGAACAGACAGCCGTGCTGCTGAGGAGTTTGTTGCGCTTCTTCTTCTTCCCAGATAAAGCACTAGAAAGTTGTGGAGGGTGGCATTTTGGGGGACTGTCTTAGTTATTGTAACGTTCAAAATGTGCTAATTCTCAGTCTAGTTTAAATAAATGATGATTCTCTCAAGACGCCAAGATAAGACCAAAAAATAGTCCTTCCTCATACGTATTATAAAAAAAATAAAGAACAACAACCGTAACTTTCAGGATGGCGTCTGTTATACATCACTAAATGCGGTTCACCGGTAATGCGGCTGTGATCGATGTCAAATTCAATTGATTACCGGATGTACGCACGTTCTGGCTTCCATCAGCTACGCAAGTTATTTTGGGAGTATACTCTTCAGTTTACACCATTCAGGTTATCGATTTTTCTCCTTGGTTTTTGATGCAATAGGTATTTATAATTTTAATATAAATAAAATATAAATATTATTAAATAAATATTTAATATAAATATAAATTTTATTGGACAAGCCCGTGGCTTAATAACAACAGCCGCACAGGTCGATCGATCAGGTTAAGCTACGCTTGCCGCGGTTAGTCTGTGGATCTTTACATACTTAGACCCCTCCCGGCCTCGGAAAGCACGTTATGCCGTTGGTGCCGGCTGCTGTCTTTCGTGGAACTTTGAAAGTCGTTACGGGTAGTCAGAACCCCGAAAGTCTGACAACCAGTCTTACCAAGGGGTATCGTATTAGCCAGTAACTGGGTTCTGGAGTTCAGATAGGCAGGCTGCTGGAGTTTGTTTCGCCAATTCTTCTTCCCAGCAAAAGCACTAAGAAACGGCGTTTTGGGGGCCTGTCTTTTGTAATTTTGACGATCTACTATTTTTTTTTAGAAGAATATCTGAGTTTATCTTGGACATTACTCACATCAGTGAGGAAACCTAGATTCATAGTTAAAAGTCTGAAATCGCCAACCCATCTTGAGCAAGCGTGGTGATCAATGATCGTGTCTTCTCTGTATGAGAAGATGTTGTCCTGCTGGTATTATCTTAAAGTACAGACGTCAGCACATCAAGCTACACCTAACTGTCAGATTTTCCCAATCAACTTTGAACCTTAAGCTTTAGCGATAAAGTTGAAAATCTATTAAAGAAATCTGACAGATTGTGGTAGGTTGATGTGCTGGCGTCCGTACATAAAATAAATAAAACTGAAGTAGACACTTTAGTTTTATTTATTTAATTTTCTTTTATTTTCAGGTTCTTATAAAAATAAATTCTCATCTCCGAAATGGCTGGACCGATTTTGATGAAATTTGGTAAGTATGGGGATACTTTGAACCATTTTTGTCGACGAACCACGTGCACGCGGGCGGAAGCTAGATACTATTATATTTTAAGGATGCGTCTATAACTCCTAATAACAACTTAGACTGTTCACAAATTCGCCTGCTACGCGTGCTGTTTAAAGCAGTATGTGTTAATTAATAACATTAGTTGTAACGGTTATAGGAGGCACATATTCAGCTTGAGACATTTTGTGGCTTTGCACGATGGTTTAATTTTATTTTGTCCAAATGTACCTTTCAAATAAAATTTAATGAGTTAATAAGTGCGGGAGTTAGCTGCTCCCAAATATAAAACTTAATTACTGTGATCTAATAGATTATGCAGTTTAATAAGCCGGGAAAGTTGTTACGTACACACTAGGTAAATTGATACATACAAACAGAAGAACCAGTGATAGTCACGCAATTGAAGCCGTGAGGGTAAGAAAAGAATTAAATTATTAGATTAAATAATTTACACACAGTAAAGCTTGGGTTCGAACCCACGACCTGCAATACGTAAGTCGCGGCCATACAAAACACGTCATTTCATAAAATTGCAGAATTAATCACTATCAGCGACAGAAAAAATCTAAGATTGCCATCATTAAAAACAGAAGGGTACAGTCCGAAAAGGATATATTTTTAGCGTAAATTAATACAATGGAACCCTTTAAGATATTATTGGGTATCATTCCGAATCATTCGGGTATTTCGGGTATCTAAGGAAGGGATATTTTTTGTAAAAGCGCCGTAACGGATACCCACGGGCGAACACTTAGCGCTCTATTGTCTTATTGGGCTTACGAATAGTGTAGGGATATGTCGATATTTCTGTTTTTGAAGTATTTTGTTTTATTATTATGAAAACAAAGAATAAAACAAATCATCATCAAACCTCTATTAAAGTATGTACATAAAACTAAATAAAGCACTTAGAAAAAATTAAATATTCCACAATAGGTGTGGGTTATTTTTTTTTTTCTAGGTCTTCATTTAAAATTAGTATGTGGACAAAATATTGCTAAACATTTTTAAAAGAGTAACGGTTGTGTTTCTTATTCATTCTTCTCCATACGAAACTACATTTTGGAAGGTGCGACTGGAATCAATTCTATTTTTTTGTAAATTTTGATGTCTAAAAGTGCCTATTTGAAATAAATGATTTGACTTTGACATTGTAGCAAGACAGTGCAGTTTATATTCTAGAGACAGAGACAGCGACCAATTGACATCCATTGAGATTGATATTGACCATCGAAATGATTATGAATGCTATATTGTGAACATTTTGGACTGCAATTTGATAGTCTTTGTAACTATTATCGAGATAGCTATGTATATCAAAGTTACTTAAAGTATTTCATTTACTATGACTTAATGGCTGTTTAAAATAACAAGTACTTTTTGTGGTCCGAAAACGTCGGTCGATAAGTTAAACTAAGCACAACTTTGAACATTAAAATCAGAAATAAGCGGTGTCAGATGTTATCTGCGAAACTTTCGGAACGAATGTTTCGAGATTAATATTTAAACACCATCTTTTGAATGTAAAACCCATTTTTAATAGCATTTTTCATTGTGATTCTACGTTTTATAGCCTTGAGATTGAATGCGGAGGAGTGAGGAAAATTTCGTGAGGATAGTTTTGAGTTTGAATTTTGATGGCTTTAAAGATAAGAGTGGGCGTAGACCAAAGAAACGATGGATGGACTGTGTGAAAGATGATATGGTTAGAAAAGGGCTGACTACCGAGATGACGATTAATAGAAGAAAAAGAAAAATATGGAAAAAAAAAGACATGTTACACCGACCTTAAATAAATTGGGATATGGACAAAAGAATGACGAGTCTTGTAAGAATGAAGGAATTATGAAAATTAAAGAAGAACAAATTTAATAGTTTTAATTAGTCGCACGTCTTTCTGTGGCTGAATAATAACAGCAGCACTGGTCGATCGATCAGGTTAAGCTAAGCTTGCCGCGGTTGATCTGTTGATGGGTGATCATTTTTATATACCGTGCTTCGGAAAGCACGTTAAGCCGTTGGTCCTGGCTGTTATTCGTGACTGTCATTTTTGACAGTTCAGGATCCCGAAAATCTGACAATGAGTCTTACAAAGGGGTATCGTATTACCCAGTAACTGTGTTGTGGAGGTCAGATAGGCAGTCGCTCCATATAAAATACTGGTATTCAGCTGCATCCGGTTAGACTGGAAGCCGACCCCAACATAGTTGGGAAAAGGCTAGGCAGATGATGTCTTTCTGTGCCGTATTGCATTTTCAGAATAGTATAAGATGTTATAATAGTATAAGATGTTATAAGAAGTATAAGAAGAATAAACAGTGTGTTACATTTATATCCGAAAGCTCAATTTTTTCTTAAATAAATAACGTTACTGCAGAGCAACTTGTCGACTTACCTGTGTATTTATTAGGAGAAGAGAATTTAAATAGTGTACTGTTATACTTTTATAAGTTACCATATCGTTCTCAAAAAAAAATACCTTAATAGAGTTTTTATTTTATCGACACACTTCAAATTCTGTTCATGACCCCTATTTCCAACAAACTTCACAACTCCCCGACATCGATAAACACATCATCACAACCCTATACTCACCGGATTCGTGCTCATAAATAAAATATAGGTCGCGCCAGGTGATGGGTCCCACGTAAGCGGGGTCCACCTGCGAACGACGCCGACACCGATCGATGCAAGCGCAACCGAATTTAAACATTTATATTTTACTGGTGGGTCACGTGACTCGTGTTCTAAATTTCAAAAATAGCGTTACCTACTTAGCTGTCGATTTTAGGCTGAATGTTGTATGTCTTGTCGAGGAACTTCATTCGATGAAATAAAATGTGTCAATATATCTCGCGCAAAATTGACAGCTTGTCTGGTTTGAGCGTTTGACGTGGTTTGACGCAAATATTTCTGTGAACTTTTATAGAATTGGCCTGAGATACGTAACGTTTTGCATACGTAGTAACACTGCAGATTAATTGTAAAATCCGTCCCACGAAAGAAGTCTCGCGGCAATAAGTTGAACTAATTATTAATATATAGTTAGCAATATTCCAATAACAGCTCTTCTACCTCACACACTTTTCCCTATTTACGAGTAAGATTGTGCGTTTTATTTAACCAGTGCTTGTTATATACATGATGTCGAGGTCGAGATAAATAAATTAATAAAGATTTATGACTCCGTCGCATGCTTGTAGCGCCGCGTCTGCGGGACTTCTTTCGTGAATCGTAGGTACTCTAGAAAGACTTTCCCTTTGCTCATGGGGGATTAATTAAGCCATTCAGTAATTTACTGACTTTAGAGAACACTGCCGGGTAATTGCGTAACAAATTATCACTAGGAATGGATTTCAATTTGACAGTTCAACAACATTCATTGCGTCATTTACGTTGTTGTGCTGACAAATTTTTCGAACATTCGAAGCAGTGGATTAACAATATCCTTCAATTCAACATGATTCAGTTTATGGTTGATAGTGTGTTACGCAACTAGGTATATAACGAACGGTGTATTTTTAATAGATATTGAATATTGGTTGCCATTTACAAGCAGGACTGCAGATTTGAGAGGCTTGTGGCTAAGTAATAATAGCCGCAAGGCTCGATCGATTAGGTTAAGCTACGCTTGCCGCGGTTGATCCGTGGATGGGTGACCATCTTTACATACCGTGACCCCTCCGTGCCTCGGAAAGCATGTACAGTACCCGGCGATAAATATTGCACATCGACCTTTGGAAAGAGACAATCGGCTATTTTCGGCTTGTGGGCTGCCAATGCGATGGGGTGGGTCGGGGGACCATAAATTTCACGTAGATGAATTTGCGTGCAGAATCTAGTACTAGGTATAAAAGGAAAAGCTTCTTTCCAGGCATGGAGGGGTCTTCTTTCCAAAGGTCGATGTGCAATATTTATCGCCGGGTACTGTAAAGCCGTTGGGCCCGGCAGTCATTCGTGGATCTTTGACAGCCGTTACGGGTAGTCAGAAGCTCGAAAGTCTGACAACCAGAATTACCAAGGGGTATCATATTATCTACCCAGTGAGTGGGTTGTGAAGGACAGATAGGCAGTTATCATGTAAAATATGTACTTGTATTTAGCTGAATGCGGTTAGACTGGAAGCCGATCCCAACATAGTTGGGAAAAGGCTAGGCTAGATGGTGATGATTTAGAAGCAAGACCACAACGATACTGCATTTTGACAGTCTGTGTCTTCTTATTTGTGCCTAAGCAGCAGTAAGCTATACATTTGATTAATGATAATAATAAAATAATAAATCAAATAATAATAATTATTAAACCAAGAAGCTCTGAACTAACATTTAACACTAATTAGTGAGAATTATGTAATTCTAATTTCATTTATAATACATAGCTTCTGCCCGCGACTTCGTCCGCGTGAAATTTCTTGTTCCCCGACCCACCCCGTCGCATCGCATCGCCTGCCCGCGCTATTACTTCGTTTTTGCTTAGCGTTCTTTCTGACTTTTTTTCGTTTTGCTCGGCTCCTAAAGGTCATAGCGTGATGTTATATAGCCTATAGCCTTCCTCAAGAATTGGGCTATCTAATGCAAAAAGAATTTTTCAAATCCGACTGGTAGTTCCAGAGATTAGCGCGTTCAACCAAACAAACAAACAAACAAACAAACTCTTCAGCTTTATAATATTAAGTATAGATTATTAACTTTATGATGGTACATTTGCATATTTGATTGACTAAATTAATATTTGGTTACAAAACGTTAATCATGGCAGATCTAAATGTTTATTAATTTGTAAATCTAAACACATAAAAGTTAAATAATTAAAAGTTTGAAGTATTTTAATTGAGTTTGACAGACGAGTTTGTTTCGTAAGGAACCTGTGGGGTTTGCGTAATACGCTATCAGTATAAATGGCTTCCATTTATAGCGCTCCTAGAATATCAGTCCAACAACATTCACTGCAGTATTTACAAAGCGTGTCACGAAAGAAGAGACTTGACACACCACGTGGTTTGACATGCGCAGTACACGATTTTAGGTATCTTTAGCGGTATGAGGTCTGAGTGCGGGACGGGACCGAACGTCATAGGGGCGGCGGAAAGAGCGGGGGAGGCGGGGTCAAGTCTCTTCTTTCGTGGCACGCATTGTACGTTGGTGAGCAGACACATTTTTCAAACTAATCAAGCAATGGATTAGCAATATCATTCAAAATTATTCAGATTGAGATTGATAGTGTCCATAAGTTTGAAAAATTCGTCTGAAAACAACGTTAAAAAAGTAATGAACGACACTGAACTGTCAAAATGAAAAGCATTGCGATCGACCGCCATTTTATGTGTGTTAGAAAGAAAGAAGAAAGAAAGAAAAAGTATTTATTGCGACTCGTACAGGAAGATCACAAACTAAACTAAATACAGCAAAATAAAAAACCGAGTTATATAAAAAAAAAGTAACAGAAGGAAAGTGAAACAGAAAGTCCAAAGGCCAAAAGGCTCCTATCTCAGCATGATGCTACGACATTTAAAAAATAAATGTTGTAGCGCTGGTATTCTGATGGTATGTTATGCAGTTATTCCAGCCTTTGTCCACAAAAATTTTCCATAGTTTTGTTTTGAAGAGCAGCCCTTACGAGGTGTAGGTGGGGGGTTGAGCACAGGCAAACGCTTTACTTTGTGTAAATAATTTCATCACCACTGCTCTCAAAACGGTGAAGGGAAACATCGTGAGGAAACCGGCATGTCCTAGAACCAACAATTCGAAGGCATGTGACATCTACCAACTCGCACTGGGCCCGCGTGGTGGATTACAGCCCACCCTTTCACAGAGAGGAGGCCTGTGTCCCAGCAGTGGGAAAATTATGGTTATTATGATGTTGTTTAGTTTTCTCTTAGCACGGAATATAATGGACACAAAAAACACACTAAACTACAATACGAGTAATAGGATGTTATTATTATTTGGTGAAAGTCACCCAAAAGGCAATGAAAGAAAAGAAAGAAAGAAAAACAGAAAAATTGATTATTCTGTACAAACAAAACGCACATTACAAATCACACTAATATTATAAAGGCAAAAGTTTGTGAGTGTGTGTGTTTATATGTTTGTTACTTCTTCACGCTCAAACGGCTGTACCAATTTTGATTAAATTTGTTATCGGTGTAGCTGACACCCTGGATTAATATACAGTATGTTAACTAACAGAGGGCGTTCCCGTTAACCCGCAATAGTATAGCATCCATACATGTTAAAAAAAATATTACCATTCGAAAATAAAATGTTTTTATTTTTTTTTATATTAAAATATTCACTAAAAATCGTAAATTGATACTCTATAAAATTTATTTAATTAATTCTAATTTATTTAATTAAATAAATTCCGACATTGCTGTCCTTCAAGTACGCGTGTACAGAGTGTTTCTATAACGTATCAATTTACGATTTTTAGTGAATATTTTAATATAAAAAAAATAAAAACATTTTATTTTCGAATGGTAATATTTTTTTTAGCATGTATGGATGCTATACTATTGCGGGTTAACGGGAACGCCCTCTGTTAGTTAACATACTGTATAGGCTACTTTTATCCCGATATTCCCACGGGATCGAAACTTATGCGGGTAATGCCGCGGGGCGCAGCTAGTAAAAAATAAAAAAAGAACGGAGAGGGCTATGCTATATATTGGAGTTTCCCTACGCGATGGAATCAGAAATGAATATCCAACGGATCAGGAGAACCAAGGACACCGATATAGCTAGAAGAATTGACAAACTTATGTGGCACATTGCTCGCAGAACAGATAGCCGATGACGCTGAAAGGTTCGGAAGTGGCGAATGCGTACCGGAAGAGGTAGCGTTGGAAGGCCTCCCACAAGGTGGACCGATGACCTGGTGAAGGCTGCAGGAATCCGTAGGATGCGAGAAGCACAGAACCGGACGATGTGGCGATGTTTGAGGTCGGCCTTTGCCCAGTAATGGGCGTATATATTTTTGTTTTATTTTTGGCGTGTATATATTTTTATTAAAATTAAAGCTCCGCGTCTGCCAATCATCCCATTGTTATATTGATTGAGTAATTAACCATTTTCCAGTATAGCCAACTTAAGCAAATTGGCTATAATCTGTGACCCTAACATAATCTGTGGTTGGAACTACAAATAGGCTTAGATTGAACTTGGTTATTGGAGTCTGTCTAACTAGATATTAATTAGGGTTATGTGGTTACACGGAGAGATTATAAGCCATCCCCTTAACACACTGCCCCCTATGACATGTCGCTAAAGTAAAAGGGGAGTAAAGGATTCACTCAAAGTCAAATGTCAAAAGACAATAGAATTGATTCTAGTCAACCCTTCCAAATGGTAGTTTCGTATGGAGAAGAAATGTTAGTCTTTTAAAACGTTTGACAATATTTTGTAGTTAAACTTATAATAAGGGGGAAGCGCTAGGAATTAATAAATATGCAATGACACAACAATGACAGATAAATTAATTATGCTGGGAGATACGCGGTGCTCACATATTTACAAATATTGCAATCGTACACGATTTTTCCCAATTTGATTATGATAATTTTCTAACTCGGCATACTTCAATCTGCCAATAACTGCTACATTCATACCATATAGTATATGGTATGAATGTAGCAGTTATTGGCGCTAGGGTATATGGCATATACCCTAGCGCCATTGTGGAGGGTTTCTGAACTGTTATTTACTGCTTATAGCAGGACACTTTTTCAATTTTCCCCCCATATGAGACGGTTCTCCTTACCTCTACCCTCCATAGTTGGGGTTGGCTTCCTGCCTATATCCTTATCCTTTGTCTAATCAGATGCAGCTCATTTTACATGGAGCGACTGCCGATCTGACCTGCACAACCCACTTACTAGGTAATACGATACCTTTAAGTAAGACTGGCTGTCAGATTTTTGGCCTTCTGACCAGTAACGACTGTCAAAGATCCACGAATGACAGCCGGAACCAACTGCTTATCGTGCTTTCCGAGGCACGGAGGGGTCTTGGTATTTAAAGATGTTCACCCACCTACGGACCAACCGCGCCAATCGTAGGTTATAACCTCATCGATCAACCCGTGCGGCTGTTATTCATTTTAATTTAAAAATTATGGAATTTTTGATACGCCACTGTTATTTCACAGTTTTAAGTTTTCACTTCTGGCGGCAGTCTCCATGACTGCCAAGGTTTTTTTTTTATAAAATTCACTCTCTTTCCTTTAGCTTACCATCGTCTGTCTAATCTATTAACAAACAATTCACATTCTAAAGGAATTCCACCAGAAGTCCTCAATAAATCCCGAAGTAAGGTGCATTCGGGTAATGTCGAAAATCGGCATATTCCGAAAATTTCAATTTCCTACCAAACGCGACGACATCTTATAATGTGGCAACATTTACCTAGACGCCAGTTTAATACTCCCCCCGCTTCTGTTGACTCAAGTCGCTTATTGTAAATGTACGAGTCACAACGCCGCATTTCTCGCAGTGTGTCATTTTTCGCGCGTTTTCTAGTTATCGGAAATTACACGAACATTGTTATCTCAGAAATTTGGTAAGTTATTTAACTGATTGTTTTTTTGTTTAATAGATTTTCGTTTTTAATATAGTTTTTAATGGGTTCGCGCATCCTAAGTATCTTTTTCTGTTTTTATTGAAATTACCCGAAGATGGGTAAATCCGAATCAAAAATGATTCGGATTTAGCCGATGTTGCTTTTCTATGGAGATTGTCAGTGGTTCTCAATATTCTCAATCTATAATTTATTTGGGTAATTTCGATGGTAGGTTAGTTCTGTCTAAACGTGATATACCTAAGCAGGGGGCCAGGGGGGTGTCATTTCACAGTTTAGGTCTGATCGGCCGGCCCGCCTATTGGTAAGCAAATGGCAGTCGGTTGCCACTCGGCTAGCATGCTCGACATGTCTCGCGCGTATTTGAATATCTTATCGACAGTGATTTGTTATACCTAAACTTGTATTTTGTTCAGGAGTGATCCTTTTGTACGCTAGTTCTATTACTAATACTGTGATATAAGCACTAATCTACATCAGTTTTTTAATACAATCGCTATACAGACGGAGTTATTTTTGTTCTTTTGACAATCAAGACACGGAGTTCTTGTTGTGCTACTCAAACTTGACAATAAAATATAGGTACGTCATTGCAAATTATTATTGATAGTTTTCGTAATTTATTTATTTAAGGACAACCAACAAAGCATACACAAAAATAATTATAAACACTGATTGTTATAACTTGTCTTGAGAACTTCTTTGTTTAGTTTTTATTTATCTAAAACCTCGAATAAAGCTTTATAATTTGTTTATGTTATTCAGGTGTCAGAGAGAGGCTCAACTATTTTAGTGTGCATAACTGAGATATCAAGTTAACATTTTTGTTTAATTTATATGTCAAATTTATATGTCAAAAAATTGAATTATAAAATTAACCCACTTACAAGTAGAAGTGGGTTAATTTTATAATTCAATTTGACTATTTATTTGTGATTTTGCTACATAAGTAGTAGTTTAATTACTTACTTAATTTTCAAATAAATCTTTATTTTTTATTATATTAAGTCTTATTTTCAAACCCAAGACCCATGATTATTTCCATTCTTATTACAGAAAATCTTAAACATTTTGATCGGATCTCAGCAGTCGCGACCCGGCAGCGCTGCCGAGTCGCAACTGCCGAAACTGCCCACCTCTTTGTATGGATTTTTATGCAAAGCTCTTCGATGCAAGCTGCCCGTCCCCGCGCTGCCGGGTCAGGCTACACGACCGCGTACCTACATCGGAAGGGGTAGCATACAAATCCATACAAAGATCTGAATGTTACTTTTAGTAGGATATACGATCATTTTGATTACGATATAATAATATCTTTTAAACTATGAGAATAATCGCGTGAGTAAAAGAATCATATCCGCTCTGTACCTGCTAAAAGATTGAGAACCATTTACCCATGCGACGGGTAATTCCGAAATACAAGTGTCACACAAACGTGTTTAGGTTATTCCATGACAAATATCGTGAATATTATTTTTGGAGGATAATAACGATATAAAAAGAAATATGTACTTTTTGTCAAAAGTGAATAAATTCCACTTTTAACCGTCATTCGGAATTGCCCGTACATAATTCGAAATTACACTAGTGCAAAGAAAAAAAAAAGTAAGTTTTTAAACACTTTTTTTTTTAAACTACTACGATATTTATGAAAGATCTCCGAATAGAGCTCTAGGCTATACATTCAAGAAGACGAAATGACTTCTTTAGAAGACATATAATCCACTGCTTCTGCCTGGTTCATCAAAATACACACATTCCATCAATTTGTCTGAAAACCATTCGATATTACCCGAATGCACCTTATCTTTATCTGCAAAAACTTGGTATCAACTGTGGAGGCCGGAACTCGTAAATTCGTCACCCGGCTTTAGAAGACAGTCCGACAATATAAACAGAGTGTTCACTTGATAAAATAAATATATTATACACAGGATTTAAGGTTGCTGGGTACAGCTTCCGCAAATATGCAGTTCATGATGGATAGACAGATTCATCTGCCTAGCCTTTTCCCAACTATGTTGGGGTCGGCTTCCAGTCTAACCGGATGCAGCTGAATACCAGTGTTTTATAAGGAGCGACTGCCTATCTGACCTCCACAACCCATTTACTGGGTAATACGATATCCCTTGGTGACTGGTTGTCAGACTTTCGGGCTTCTGACGACCCGTAACGACTGTCACAGATCCACGAATGACAGCCGGGACCAACGGCTTAACGTGCTTTCCGCGGAGGGGTCACGGTATGTAAAGATGGTCACCCATCCACAGACCAACCGCGGCAAGCGTAGCTTAACCTGATCGATCGACCTTTGAGGCTGTTATTATTTAGCCACGGGCCCCTCTGATGGATAGACAGAATACTTTTTATTATGTACACCATAAATATTACAGATATACATGTAGAAGTTTTAAAAGGCGTGACACAATGGGCGGTCTTATCGCTAGAAGCGATTTTTTAAAGACAACCTTTGGATGGATTAGGGGCAGAAGGAGAGACAGACGTTTAAGGAGAGAGTGGTGTGATGTGTTTGTGTGTGTGTGTTGGGAACATTGACAAAAACGTCACGTATAGCTGACTGATTGTTAAATTAATGTTTTATAAGAAGGTAAAACCCAAAAGCTGAGGCTGGTGCCAAGTTCTCTTCAGTAACTTTCTCGCCTTTAACATCAAAAGCTGTTGCTTGAAATCTTAAACAGCATAATCAGCATATATTATTCCCACTGCTGGGACACTGGTTTCCTCTCTGTGAGAGTTAGTGGGCCGTTACCTAACAGACGGATCCTCGAGTTTTTGGTTCTTGGACATGTTTCCTCACGATGTTTTTCTTCACCGTTTTCAGAGCAGTGGGGATGAAATAGCCGAGAGTCGCGGCCGTTACCACTGGGCCGCCCACTGTTCAAAATCAAAATGAAATTTTAAAGACTGGTGACTTTTGCCCTGTAGTAGGAAAATCCAGGCTAAAATGAATGAATACCTACTTATTTGGCAGCCCACAATGTAAAGAACACGATACAGTAGTACGGTTATGTTGATCCGTTTCCAGACATTTATTTGAAGGCCTGCTCCATCCCCTGGTGACAGCGCGAACTTTATAAAGTTCGGTACAGACCGCGCCAGTTGTCACCATTCCTCGTGACAGCCCAGACATGAATACCTGCTTCAGCCTCTCTGGTCCTAGTTGTGCGGAAGGTAAGTTATGGTTGCTGTATTTTTTTTTCGTTATGTGGTTTTGTTGTGGATGAAATTAGGGAAACTGTTTGAAGTTGTCGATGGTTGAATGTAATCGGTGAAATGGATGAGTTGACATCATGTTGACATAATAATAAGTCGTTCTAAATTAATTTCCAATGGTATTATGTTTATGGGCTCAAAAGAAGAAGAGAAAGAGCTTCAGGTGCCGTATTATGATGTAATGCTATCATGATTCCAGTGTACGAGAGAGACGGAGCTATACATGACCGATAGCACCATCCCTTTTTCGCACTGGAATCATGATTGCTTAATACTTCCCAGCTCTCTCAAATGACTCTTGTCTTAGACGACAGAAAGATAGTGGAGCCCAAATACACTTGCCCAAGGGTACCTAAAGTTCACCCAGGGTGTATTGTTCAGGACAAGCGACTATAAAACTAATAAAAAAGAATTAATAATCCGTCAATAAAATTCAATCAACGACGAAAATCCCAGTAACTAGGCTGACAGCCGACCGGTGAAAAAAAAAAACGAAAAAACCACTTCTATTATCATTGGAAAAAACTATTTCGCTCTGCCCCTTTGACATTTAGTTTTAAATCGTCAATCATGTTTGGATGAGATTAAAAACTTTTTCAATTTACGAACTAATCACGTGTAGGTGTTCCACACATTATAAAATTTAAAAAAAGGAAATAAACAACATGGCGTCGGACTAAATAATGGAGGGAAAGATCGCGGTGTAATATTTTTTTTGGTTTAATCCAGGGCTGCCTCGTTCCAAACAATTAAAGCTATCCGCTTAAATCTCAGACAACTTGATGTATGGTGTGCACGGAAAACTTGACGTGCAAGAAAATAGCTCATTATTTTGTTTAAAAATGTTAAGGAAATGTGGACCGATGCAGACTCTGATGGAGGCAGAGACAAGTAAGTCTCTAGATTATGATGATGCAATGGTACTGTTGTTTTTGTAATCATCATTATTTGTGTAATGAGGACCAATGATTAAATTTATTAAAAAACTTTCTGACACTGATAACAAAACGGTGTTGCAGCGTGTTCTTCAATGGACATTGATTATGTAATCCTAAGGGGCTCATAGCTAAGTAATAATCGCTGCACGAGTCGATCGATGAGGTTAAGTTTCGCTTGCCGCGGTTGGTCCGTAGATGGGTGACTATCTTTACGTACCGAGAACCTCCGTGCCTCGGAAAATACTTTAAGCCGTTGGTCCTGGCTAACATTCATGGAGTTTTGACAGTCGTTACAGGTCGTCAGAAGCCCGAAAGTCTGACAACCAGTTTTACCAAGGTGCATCGTATTACCCAGTAATTGGGTTATGGAAGTCAGATAGGCAGTCGCTCCATGTAAAATACTGACATCCAGCTGTAGCTGGTATCCGGTTAGACTGGAAGCCGACCCCAACTTAGTTGGCAAAAGGCAAGGCAGATGATGATGATAGTATGCATACCTAAGTACTTAAACGTCAAACTAGTAAACTGAAAACATCGGTAACGTAAACCAAACAAATTGGTTATAAAACAAACAATACAAATTAATTGCCACGTAAAAGTATACCAATCACAGGTTCCATCATTATCAGTTCCGATTTCGCAACAGTTATAAAATATCAGTTCCATTTTGAGTACTGTGATTGCTGTCTGTACATTCCGTGGGAATTAATTTCGTATGTTAAAAGTAAAACGAGCGAGGATTACTGTGGGGGTATTATGTAGGCGTCAAAAACCCGTGGTATAGGTATATCTGTAGCTACGTAGTATTCATGTTGGGTACGGAGTTACGGAGTTCGGCAATGGATATCAATTTTCGCGGTCTTTTAGTGAGTTAGGGACTTGTAGTATTCCGTTTTATGTTGAATTATTGTCGATAGGAGGCTAGGATACGAGCTGTGGTGGCTTAGAGGAAACGGCCGTGACTTAAAAGTTACAAGTCGCAGGTTCGAACCCTGGCAGGTGCTTTACTTTATGTAAATTATTTCATCACCATTGCTCTCAAAACGGCGAGGGAAAACATCGTGGGGAAACTGGCATGTACTAGAACCAAAAATTCGAAGACGTGACATTGAACAACCCGCACTGGGCCGGCGTGGTGGATTAGTTGTCATAAAAGTGATCAATGTGAGAACGTAAGGAGCGTTTACGCCGTACGGCATTTCATACAAACTTTCAAGCCCTTGTTTTTCGAAATGAATGAACCGATTTTAATGAAACTTCATACGCATAAGCAAGATGCAAAGGTCTAAAAAGTTACTTAAAAAGCTTTTTGAAAAATAGTATAATAGCCAAATTAGACCGATTTTCAATTTTCCATAGAAACAGAGATTTCCAGTTATATATTTTTTTAAATAAGACATTTCTAAAATGTTCTTAAATAACTTTTTAAACCTTTGTATCCTGCTTATGCGTATGAAGTTTCATTATAATCAGTGTATTCATTTCGGAAAACAAGGGCTTGAAAGTTTGTACGAAATGCCGTACGGCGTAAACGCTCTTAAGGTAGTTATGTGTTACACAATTACCCCGCGGGTCTAATTTCACTTCATATTATTGTATATTTGCCGTTCGATCGATGACAAAATACTAGTCTACTTGAATTTATCAATTGCCTGGGAACTGGATCAGTATTCCACCCCGACCGCGACAGTATTAAAGATTAAGGTCGGTCCATGTTTACACAGAAATCTATCAGCAACCAGTTAATCCGCTTATAAATAATTCTATCAACAACGTGTTTTGATAGAGACGCGACATTTTTTTAGTTATTTTATTTTATTTTTTATTGGGTTTAATGGAGTGGCCGTAATAGAAATGTTGGCCGGGGTGTTTTAATTTTGGTAATGTTAGGATTAAATATTTGAATACGTATTTTGTAAATGTGACGTTTCAAGTCGTTTAATTATTAATATGACAGTCAAAGGCGGCTAGGGCGGAGAGTATTGACTCTCCGATTATATTATTAAAAGTTTTGTGACAAGGACAATCCCTAGACATTAATTTGGGGATGTCCTTTTCACAATACTATTTATTCTGTCTTTTTCTCTAGGTACTGTATTTTAACTACTAAAACTAGTAATAAGTTATAATGTTGTTTACTAACACGCTGGATCACTGTTTATTTATTTAATACTTCAAGCACATAAATGTACAGAGGCGGACTTTATGACCCAGGCATTCCTCATGAATTGGGCTATCAAATGCAAAAATATGTTTTTCAAATCCGACGTTCCTGAGATTAGCGCGTTCAAACAAACAAATTCATCAGCTTTACTATTAGTATAGATACAGATAGATATGGATGTCTAACAAGCAGTCTTACCAAGGTGTGTCGTATTACCCAGTAACTGGGTTGTGGAGGTCAGATAGGCAGTCGTTCCATGTAAAACACCATTCAGCAGCATCCGGTTAGACTGGAAGCCGACCCCAACATAGTTGGGAGAAGGCTAGGCAGATTAAGTGATAGTGATAAAGTGTTTCTTTTACTCCCGGAGAGCACAAACCAGTGTTAAGTCAAAAAATTCAAAATTCTCTTCCTTTATTATTCATTAACTTGCAAAAGGTAAGGTATGGAGTACAGCCCATTATGATGGGCCCTTCAAGTTCCCGAGCTCTGAACGGCGCTAGTTTGAACAACACTCGTAATAGTTTGTGGACGATAAATGAGACTTCAACGCGATCGTGAGTTATGTAGGGAGTATTATAGTGATCTAGAGGTCTGTTAAAATAGTTGTAGAAAAGTAGATTGCCACAAAATAGCTTTTGTATAACAACAGACCTCCAAAGTTATCTGATGTCTGAGAGTGTCCATGGAGTTTCTTGCCCGTTCTTCTCCATAGAATACGCTACGCTTTGGAATGGGCAACTATTTCATATTTTCTGACTGACCGACTTCTTTACAATTTAAAAGTGCCTGTAAATGGTTTAATTGAAATAAATGGTTTCAGTTTGAGTTTTTTCATGTATAGTAATACTTAACAATATACTCTCTCTATTCATTTTAACTTTTTCATTTAACAGTATGTCCCAGTATCCCCACTAATATTACACGAAGACCTGGTCTTTGACACTTTAGCAGATGACCAAGAGGTTTGAATTGAACCATGAGCGCAGTATTTCGGACCGTATAGCTAAATACAACACGCCACAGCTAAAATCACGGACTTGTTTGCATGTCTGTCGCATGTCAGATGAGTTCTGGGCTAAAAAACACGTGGGTCCCATTAAACGCTAAGCGACACCGCTGCAGACCAAGGTGAAGATGGCGGGACGAGATTAACACCTACTGAAAGGATTTGGAGCCGTATTAGCAGTAGCAAAGAATGATGGATATTTTTGTATGGAGCCTGGTCTGATGTCCAATTGAGTTCTAATGCATGTCAACTTATTGCTTATAACCGGCAATTACTTTAACAAAAAAAAAAGTGAGCCGTCACGGGACGCCTGGCAGATGTGAAACATCGACATTATTTTGTAAAAGTAATATAATTGAAAAGAACAGATTGCGATATAAACTAAATATGGCATAATGATAAAATAAAATATTACGATTTTTTTCCAGAAAATGATGACTGTTTATTTAATAAACATTTATTTTCATTAAATATAAAAACAATTTATACAACTTCATTTTGTAATGGATTGCGCGTGGCGACGCGTCGCCACGGCATGCGTCGCCACGCCAGAAATTTGTTTTACGTGCGGCTATAGATGTTTCACATCAAAATTATCTCCAAGACACGGAGGGGTCTTGTATGTCATAATGGTCACCTATCCACGGACCAACAGCAGCAAGTGACTTGCGCGGCTGTTAATACTTTCTCAGCAGCAGACCGGAGTCTGGATTTGAAAGAAAGAAAGAAAGAAAATACATTTATTTAGCACAGACTAAGAGACACACAATACACCAGATAGTTAGATATTAGTCGTACATCAGATAAAAATAAAAAGTGCAAAGTGCGATGTAAGAAATTAGCAGGAAAGTGTGCCTCACGGCTGCGCCAAAAAGGCCCAGTTCAGCAAAAATGCCAGACAACTGGTGCCTGACGCTGGTTTGATTTGTGCCAATTTGTGCCAGGTTGATGGCAATAGGCTCGACCTTTATTACATGGGAATTAACATAACTGGTGAAATGTGGAAGTACCAGGTGCATCTCTGCTTAAACCTTCGGGGAATATAGGTTGAGGTTATGTTATGTTATAAAAATGTGTCGGTCATTCCATATAAATGATTGACAGTGATAATAGGGTAGTAATAAAAGCTTCGACAAAAAATAAGAATTGTCCTTACTTAAAATATTAAATCTACTGCCTTAAATACTAACTTTCCGACTACTTTTGTCCGAATAAAAATGACGAAACGACCGAATGAAATACTGACATCTTCGAAAAATAAATATGACTGTTTATTGCTATATATACTTTTCTACCAGCTTAAATTACGTTCTACTGAAAACTATGAGTTTCTAATCAATCACTCTAATTTTCATACGCTCGCTCTTGCATCCTATGTCAACGTAGGTAGCCCCACTTCGCGGGGCTCCTATTTCTATGTAAAGGGTTTAAAGTAACCTAACCAAACCTAAGCTCGGGGTAGACACCCCGAGCTCGTTCTTAAATATGTTTTCAGAAACTTAGTATTTTTGTCGGAAGTTTAGTATTTTTGTCGGAAGTTTAGTATTTTTGTTTGACCACAGATCGCCGGAAGTTAATTTGTTTTTCGGAAGCAATATTATTTTCAGTAATAATATAGGCATTCGTCATTCGTACACATTCGTTCATTCTCATTCATTTTCAAACAATACCCGTATGTAGACAAATAGTACGCGATGGTAGATTGGGCCTCTCAAATAAAATACCGCGCTGATACTGCAACGGCTTTTTAGATAAATTATGCTTACGCTGCTCAATTCTCGCGATTAATTTTTACTTGTAGTACTGTTTCGTATTTCTCGGCCATTACCACGAATATTTTAAAGAAAATAATAATAATCTAAAAATTAAAAGTAATTTTTTGACTAATACCCCCACTTATGCTTGATGCCACCTCACTCGACTCGTACCATTTTATTCTCATTATCTGTTTTCGTGCAGTACCGGCCGTTACCCGTCAAATTCTCTGTGATCATAGTGCTTTTCTTTTCAGTTCTTGGTAGTGTTTAGTTAAAAATCTAGCTGTAAACATGGGAAGAAAACGGAAACACAGGGATAGGGACAAGGATAGTGAACGTATATTAAGAAAGTTGGAGCGTGAATTACGTAAACGAAGGCGATATTCATCCAGCTCTGCAAGTACAGAAAATTCTGGTAAGTGTCTAACACTATACTTAAAATTGATTTGCGGCTGTAAACACTATTTAATATGTCTATTGTTATACTATTTTGCGTGAGATAAGAGATAATATAGCACGATCTTAGAAGGTACCCTCATTTTTTAACAAATTGTGCAAACAAGCGATTTAATGATTAACGGAAGCGAACAGTACCTGTCATTATTGGGACTGTTACCTTCACATTGTATACATTATGTTATACATTTGAGATTAAGCAAAACACATTGTTTTGTACTTTATGGTGATGCGAACAGTACACACTGGGACTGTTACCTTCACATAACTATAGTATCATAGGCAGTGTACAATATTCGACACTGTACGATATTTTATACGTAATTTAACTGTGTGAACATACGTTTAATTAATGTAGTGATGCGAACGGTACATATGGGGACCGTTACCTTCACAAATACTTTAAAATTGTATTCTTACAAACATAAGTTGTCCAGTGTTGCGAGTGATTTTTGGGATCACTGCCTTCACAGTTGTGACATCGCATTTATTGCCTTCCAGACCCTGAAGTGGACGATTACGTTGTCAATTACCAATGCTCAGAAGATAAGGAGACAGTCCCTAATGTGGATCATGAGATATTACCACTCACACCCGCAGCGGGAGATGAGACAATACCACAACCATCAACTAACATTACAGTTGAAGTAGATTGCCATCAAAATGATGAAGTATCCGTATCTCCAGAGCATTTAGATGATGAAATACTGACTCTTCTGGGGGACGCTCCAAGAGAGGAAACAGCTGTAGGCAAAAATGTACATCCAGATATATCTGCACGGCTACTACATGTCTTACAAAATGGGTTGAAAAAAGATGAAAAAGATAAAATTATAGAAGAATATCCAACCCCTGGCAATTGCCAACTATTTAAGGCACCGATCTTAAACCCCGAAGTCAAAGCAGCAGTATCAGATATCTTACAGAAAAAAGATGCATCTTTAGCTGCGCGACAAGGACAACTCGGCGTGGTCCTATCAGCTTTGACTGGTGCTATAGACATCCTGGTCTCAGAAAAATCAGATACCAACCAATCTGTTTTAAGACATATAAGCAATGCCAGCCGTTTACTATGCGACTCTCATCACATAGATACAAAGCTTAGGAGAAACTTTTTAATTTCGACTCTAAATAATAAATTGAAAGATACATTAAAAGAGTCTAAACGAGACAAACATTTGTTCGGAGAATCACTGCCTGAAAACCTAAGAGCTAGTAAGGCCATAAGCAAGTCTGGCCAAGATTTAAAATCTTATGTAGCAAAGCCTAAACCTGCTATAAAAAATAACAGATTTAATAACCCACCTAATCATTTAAACTGGAAGAACCCGCAGTTCAATACGCAGAATTCGAATCGGAAGTCGACATCGACAACCCACAGGGCTGCGGGGTCTTCATCGACTGCTCATCGGAACGAGATGACGACACGCAGAGCAGCATCATCGCGTGCACATCGCAGCAGTGCCCACTACAAGAACCCGAGGAGGCAATAGACCTGCAGGTAACTAAACCAGCAGGCAGATTACAATATTTTTTAAGTACCTGGTATAAGCTTACAAATGATAAGACAATACTATCCTGGGTTCAAGGTTATAAAATACCTTTTTCTTCAGTTCCTAAGCAGGATAACTATCCTAAAAATCAAGTTAATAATAAAAGCGATTTATTAAATTTTCAAAATGAAATATATAAACTACTTGAAAAAGGTGCTATATCTGCATGCCGTCGAGTTGATGGAGATTTTTTGTCTAGTATATTTCTTGTGGAAAAACCAAATGGCGACAAAAGATTTATTTTAAATCTAAAAAATTTAAATAAATATATTACCCCCCCACATTTTAAAATGGAAGATTTAAGAACCGCAATAAAACTAGTAACACCGGACTGCTATTTGGCGTCTGTTGATTTAAAAGATGCGTATTTTTTGATACCTGTACATTTAGAACATAGAAAGTACCTTCGTTTCCAGTTTCAAAATACTTGCTATGAATTTAATTGTTTACCATTTGGTTTGAATACTTGTCCACTGGTATTCACAAAAATCATGAAACCGGTTATGGAACACTTACGGCTGCATGGATGGTTATCCACTATTTATTTAGATGATATCTTGTGTATTGACAGTTCTTTTGACAAATGTACTCAAAATGTAAATAATACGTTACGTCTCTTAGAAAAATTAGGATTTCTTATTAATTATGAAAAGAGTGCAATTATACCCAAAACACATTGTAAATTCTTAGGGTTTGAATTGGATATGAAAAGATATTGTGTGAAACCGCCCCAAGGAAAACGCGATAAAATTAAAAAGGAATTAGAAAAATTTAAAACTATTGACACATGTAAAATTAGAGATTTTGCAAAGTTTATTGGTTTATTAATATCCATTTGTCCAGGAATCGAATATGGTTGGTTACACACAAAAATATTTGAGAGAATTAAATTCTTAAACTTGGATAAAAATCAGAACTATGAAAAAGTAATGAAAATTAATCACAATTTAATTAAAGACGATTTAAATTGGTGGCACAAAAATATTGCTGAATCGTCATCTCCTATTCGATATCCAAATTATGACCTCGAAATATTTTCAGATGCCTCTTTGACAGGTTGGGGCGCATCTTGCTTAAATAAAAAAGCAAATGGTTTTTGGACACATGAAGAAAAAAATTATCATATTAATATATTAGAACTGTTGGCAGCTCTATTTGCCGTAAAGATATTTGCCAAAGACCTCTCTAATACACAAGTTCTACTACGAGTAGATAATACTACTGCAATTTCGTGTATCAACCGTATGGGCAGTGTTCAGTTCCCTCATTTACACAAAATAGCCAAACAAATTTGGGAATTTTGTCAACAAAGGAATTTGTTTATTTATGCCTCTTATATTAAATCATCTCAAAATACTATCGCTGATTTTGAGTCTCGAAAAAAGCAGACTGAAACTGAATGGGAGCTAGCACCTTATGCTTTCTTACACATTACTAAGACTTTTGGTGTTCCTGAAATCGACCTATTCGCTAGTAGATCCAACGCGAAATGCAAAAAATATGTCTCATGGAGAGCTGATCCATACGCGTTTTGTATAGACGCGTTTACGATAAAATGGAATGAGTATTTTTTCTATGCTTTTCCCCCATTCGCAATTATTCTTAAAACTTTAAATAAAATAATTGCAGACGAAGCTCTAGGCATAGTTGTTGTACCTAATTGGCCTACCCAGCCATGGTACCCTGTTTTTAAGAAATTGGTCAGCTCCGATGTTATATATTTTAAGCCTAGCTGTGAATTGTTAATTTTTGGTGATTCCAGGATGCAACACAGTCTGCACAAAAGTCTTACCCTGGCTGCAGCAGTATTATCAGGGAAGCACTCCTGAAAAGAAGCGTTCCCCCGTCTTCTGTAGATATTATGATTAATTCATTAGCGCCTAATACCCGCAAGCAATATGATTGTTACTATAAAGAATGGTTCAATTTCTGTCAAATTCAAAATATTGATTATTTAGCAGCATCGGTTCCAAATGTTATATATTTTTTGACTCAACTTTATAATTTAGGTTACAAATACGGCAGCCTCAATAGCTGCAAATCTGCTTTATCTTGTATTCTTGGGTCAACCAGCATTAATGATGATAGAATTGCGAGGTTCATGAAAGGGGTCTTTAAGACTAGACCACCTCAACCAAAATATGAATACACTTGGAATGTTGATACTGTATTAAACTATTTATCACAATTGTTTCCTAATGAAAATTTAAGCCTCGAATTATTGTCTAAAAAACTAATTACGTTATTAGCTATTGTAACAGCTCACCGAGTTCAAACACTTTCAAAAATTGAAATTAAAAATATGGTTTTTGACCATAATTGTATATTAATAAAAATTTCACAAATTATTAAGACTTCAAAACCGAATACTCATCAACCATTATTAAAACTACCATACTTTAATGAAAAACCAGAAATCTGTCCAGCTTTGACTTTGTTGTGTTATAAAAATAAAACGGATCCTGTAAGAGTCTCTGACGATTTATTCATTAGCTATAGAAAACCTCATGCAAAAGTGACTGCTCAAACTTTGAGTCACTGGATAAAGGACATGCTCCACAAAAGCGGTATCGATACAAGTGTATACAGTTCGCACAGCACGCGTCACGCATCCACGTCAAAGGCGATAGCTGTTGGCGTGAATGTGGATACAATTAGAAAAACCGCAGGGTGGAGCACGTCGTCATCCGTTTTTGCGAGGTTTTACAATCGGGATATCATTATTTCTCATCTTGATGATTCTTTTGGTCGTTCTATTCTTCAATCGTCAGAATAGGTTGATTACACGTTAATATTAATGATAATTATTTTTCAAGGAAAAGAAGACTACTACTTGTTATTTTTTTTTTTGATTTCTTTGTATTTGCTATTATATTTGATAAAATATAATATTCGTTAAATACATGTCTGATTGAGAATCTAAGTGTATATTTTCTTTTTATCTAATCATACCTCTAGAACAACAAACGGGTAAAATGCAGATCTTGAGCATCTTTAAACATCTACAAGTAAAAATTAATCGCGAGAATTGAGCAGCGTAAGCATAATTAATGATAAAACGAACTTACCTGTACGTGAAGTTCTATCATAATTATGCGAGCTGCTCAATTCGAAGCGATTAATATAACAACCCGCCCGTTAATTAACCCTCCCACAGCAGTCAAGATCTGTTTTAACCCATGTTGTCCATACTAATCTGTATATGTTTCAGAAAATGCTTTAAACTTAATGAGAATAAAATGGTACGAGTCGAGTGAGGTGGCATCAAGCATAAGTGGGGGTATTAGTCAAAAAATTACTTTTAATTTTTAGATTATTATTATTTTCTTTAAAATATTCGTGGTAATGGCCGAGAAATACGAAACAGTACTACAAGTAAAAATTAATCGCTTCGAATTGAGCAGCTCGCATAATTATGATAGAACTTCACGTACAGGTAAGTTCGTTTTATCATTAAAAATATGTAGAAAACCTGTGGGCATATTTTTTGGCAATGTTACTCGGCGCTTGTCAATATCAAAAAATCGGGGAGGACTTTGTTTAGAATTCAAATGTTGAAATATTCCTCTCCTGAAATAATGCATTTCTCCTGTAGATACCGGAAGTGCATTTACTGACACAAATCTAACATGTCCTTTGTGTCTGACGACCTTTTTAAACACTAGGTACTACTACCACAGATATAGATAGAGCTATCCTGCGGTAGCGATTTATTTGCCAAAGATGTAAACAAATATAAATTATTGGAAAAATAACTTTAACTCCTACACAATAAAGTTCAGTTTAGGCTACATCTTCAAACGTTTTTATAACTTTTTCAATAGTGTAAGTCACTCTAAAATAAACCTAATTTGTCATTGAAATAAAGTTGATATTTGTTTAACTTGAAATAGGGTGGGGGTGTGCGTGTGCGCCACTGCGCACTTTCATTATAGTAAAATATGATTTTTGGCATTTTTAATCTCAAATAGCAGCCAGGGGGTTAGCCGGGGACTTTCACTGTAACAGTAAAAACGCTAAAGATGTTATTTCCCATAAGAAAATAGTTCTTTTTTTCTGGCCGGCGGCATAGTGGCACTTTAAAATTGAGTATAAAAAAAAAAAACATCCGAATTGAGAACCTCGTCCTTTTTAGAAGTCGGTTTAAAAATGTTCGACACTTGAATGATGTCCTTTCTAAATAGGTAATAAGCTTTTTGGTGACGTATTTGTGAACATACATGACATCACGCTTGTATTCCCCAAAGGGGTTAGGTAAAGGTGTTCTTATAGTACGGTCAGCATCAAAACTCGATTAACACTTCAGTTGTTTTAATCTCAGTTATTGAGCAAAATATTTATTCAAAATTGCAGCAGAAGTACGATGCAATTTTCAACAAATATTTTGCTCAATAACTGAGATTAAAAAAACTGAAGTGTTAATATTTTGCTCAATAACTAAGATTAAAAAACCTGAAGTGTTAATCGACTTTTGATGCTGACCGTACACCCACATTTCGCCAGTACACAAAAATGTACTAACAAGACTCCTATTTACGTTAACGTCGCTACTAAAGGGACCAATCAAAAAGACGGGCAATTATAAGCTGGCAACACTGTCTTGTGCAAATTAACTCAAAGTTTTAACTGCACAAGTGCCAACCGCATCTAATTGGGCTGGACGTACGAAGAAAGTGATACAGAAGTTCCATTTAATAAAATAAAATAAATAAATAAAATTAAAAAGCCTTTTTTTGTTACCAAAAAAATAACAAAACTACAATTAAAGAATAGTAAAAAAAAAACTAAACTAACTAATTAAGTTAACTACAATTTCTTAAATTCTATAAAGTTAAGCATATTTAAAACTTCTGCGCCAGTAAGAACCCCTCATTTAACCCATCGCGTGTCTAATTAGCAGACATAATAGAATTTAATTGTTCTTATGTCGCACTGTGTAACATAAGACATTTGAGAAGTTAATTGAAGATGAAGGTCTCTTCTATAGATTTCCATTTCTCCTTGTCATTCGCTGTGTTCATCCAGTGTTCACCAGCCACTTTTATCATGTCGTCTGCCCACCGGGCAGCCGGTCGACGTCTTTTTCTAGTGCCTGATGACCTATCCACTTAATTATTAAATCCAAATGTCTACTGTATCTAATTATGGGGAGAACAAATAAATCATTTGAAAGGGTCAAAAGGGGTAAAATGTCGTGAGGAAAGGTTTGAGTATGAATTTGGATGGCTATAAGAGTAGGGAAAGACCAAAAAAACAATGGTTGGACTGTGTGAAAGATGATATAGCTGGAATGCGAGTGACTGCTAATATGACAACTAATAGAGAAGTATAGAAGAAATAGATGAATCCTTAGGCCTTCAGGACGTAATATCCACACGCAGTACTTACAGCCCGATTCAAATTTTATGACGCCTCGGAACATGATGCCAGTCGTTGCGCAGTGGCACATTCATATTGTTACGACTACGAGCTTGGGGTTCGTGACAATAAAAACTGCCGATTTAATAACCAAAAATTGACACTTTAATCACAACACTAATTACAACTCAAACACACTAATTATGAAACACAATTTCACTACTGATCACTCTTAGTCGCACTTGAAGATCGCTTTCGATGTTATCGCTTGTATCACTTATCCAACACTATCTGTGTCTCGCGGCCCACCCGGCCTTATATAGTGCCACAGAGCTACTATATAAACATCTAGATTGTTCGAGTACATACCGATCCCGACGAACCCGATGTCGATAGTTCTCGGAATTTCTAGGACCTTGACCCTACTAGTTCTAATACCCGATACTAGATGGCGCTAGTGGTAACTAATGTCACCAAGTACCAGGCATCAATTGTGGCGCGCAACAATATGTCAGCGGGTCATTCATATGTAAAATGTGAGGTACTGCGTAGCTAATAGAGTACTTCAGAGCCGCCATAAAGTTTGACGCGTACTATACGAAGATTTTGATTACTAAGGGCTGGTTTTCCAATAGTCAGATAACTTCTATTTCATTATCATCATTCTCCCTTATCCCAATTTATTTGAGGTCAGCATACATAGCAACATATCTTTTTCTTCCATACTTCTCTATTAGTCGTCATCTCAGTAGACACCCCCTTTCTAACCATATCATCATTCACACAGTCCATCTATCGTTTCTTTGGTCTTCCCCTACTGTTATAGCCATCGATATCCATACTCAAAACTCTCCTCACGACATTTTCCTCATTTCTCCGTAACACATACCATGACAGCCGATTTCCACACAACTTTTCAGTTATCCGTGCCACTTTCGAGATAACTTCTATTTATGGAATAAATATTGCGGTTTGACAGTTCTTGTATAGATAATATGTCAAACTGTCAAAAATACTCTTTATATAAAAGTTATCGGATTATTGAAAAATCAGACCTTAGATATTCGTCATAAAGGAAGTTATGAGTATTATATAATTGATCTTCTATGGTTATGACCTTGTGTTGAGTTAAGTATTATACAGGTTGCAAGGTGGTTGGGGTATAATGCCCCCTAACCATTTTACCGCCTAGTTGTCACTTCATATTCAGCAATGAACGAAACTCAGGGAGAGTTTCGTTCTGCTCTGTGTTGCCCTAATAAACACGGATTCCAGAAGTTGATTTTCTGACCTTCGTTGTCTAAAGATACAAGTCGCTAACTAGACTTTTTGACCGTTCCACTTGTTGGTTAATTAAACTATTCAATTAGCGGGTTCCGCAGCCGCTTAGGTTCCCTACGTAAATAATAAGTTTAAGAATTATGAGTGGTTGCTGTAAATGTGCTGGAATCTGAAATGAAAATGTTGGAGTACTTTGAACTTGTTTTTTGTAGTGTTTAATTTATTTGTTCAATGATTGATTGGTCGAATTTTTAAAGCTTCTACATTAAAGAGCAATAAATAGTGTACTATTTATTGCTTATAAATAGTGTACTATTTATTGCTCTTTAATGTAGAAGCTTTCTAAGCTTTATGTCTGTAGACATGGGTAGGTAGGCACTGTGGGAGTGTTTTAAATCATAAACAATAATAACAGTCGTAAAACTAGGGTACAGTACCCGGCGATAAATATTGCACATCGACCTTTGGAAAGTGACAATCGGCTAATTTCGGCTTCGTAGAGCGTTATCTCTGTCGCACGAAATACAAACAGTCCGTAGGAGCTGTTAAAACAATTATGATTTGCTTCTTTTGATAATTATTTTTATTCTTTGTATAAAATGGTTTTGTATAAAAAGGTCGATGTGGAATATTTATCGCCGGGTACTGTATCTGGCAAAATGTATCGATACAAAAGGTTCATCTCTGCCTAATCCTTCGCAGAAACAAGGAGTGATGTTAGGTATATAAAACTAGATTATAGAATTAATTTCAAGAGCTCAATTTCACAGAAAACTAACTCAGAAATAGAGTTTTACTAGTAGCGCCCCGCGGTTTCACCCGCATAAGTGTCGACCCCGTGAGAATATCGGAATAAAAAGTATCCAATGTGTTATTCTGATACATAAGCTATATTATTGTAAAATTTCATCAAAATCCGTCCAGTAGTTTTTGCGTGAAAGAGTTTCAAACATCCATCCATCCATCCTCACAAACTTTTGCATTTATGTATAATATTAAGTACTAGTAGTATTTACTCCATGTTTTTGAAAGCCTAAACAAGTGACAGGTTTGTGATCAACTCTATAAAGATTTATTTTGAGAATAAAGTACTTAAATCTAAAAAAACTCATAACAAATAAAACGACAACCGTCCATACAAGTTTGACATTTGATTTGACAACTGAATAAATTGAAAAGCCTTTGACAAGCCGAGGGTCAGTGTACGGGGTCATCATATTACCGTTATCCTGTTCAAATAAAACCTTTATATTTGACAAATAACACCACTTCCCGCCATATTGTGGTTGAATGGTGGTAGAATGAACCGTCCCGTAACGTCACCTATAAACATGTAAATATTTATGTAAAGAATTCGGTTAAATTTTAACTAAAATGTCTGCTCTTCTATGGTTATGGTTAGTGTAAGTTATAAGTGGAGGCGATTTATTGCAGATCGATAGTGTTACTCTGAGATTTTCTTCACAAAATGTGTAGAACACCTTTTGTATTAAAAAATTAATGTATTAATTTTATTTTTTAATGTTTTATTTAACTATCGTAAGCTAAAACTTGTTGTCTTGTATTTGGACATCTGTAAAACAACGTCCAAAGTCCACTGTCTAGGATTAGCATAAGTACAGCTTCAGCAACATTAAAATAATGAAAATCAATAAAAACTTTTTTCTAAAATGGAACGCTAAATACTGGCACATTACGGAAAAACATTTTGATAAAGCCATTTAAAAAGATAATAATTTTATTCTTAAAATATGGTTACGACACTGACCTGTATTATACAAGTGTATGACAGAGGTCAGTGGGTTATGACCATTCCAAAAAAGTTTTGTCGTTAAATGGCTTGTATGTCTTTTGATAACGTAATAAAAAGTTTTGAATACATTATTCCTTTGAAAATCTTATTCTACATTTAGGTATAGCTAATATTTGTTTCGCTATTGAATTTTTCCAACCAAAACGCCTAATACTGGCACATAATTTAGAAAACTTTTGATAAAAGCCACTTAAAAAGAAACAAAATTTTTACTCTTAAAATGTACCTTTTTTGTGTCGTTAGATGGCGTACATTTCTACATTATTTTGATAACATAAAGCAAAAAGTTTTCATAATAATTATTATTTCGTATTTTTTACATCTCCTCGTCTGCTAGGCAAGCTTTTTTATTCTTCATTGGCAACTGAGCCGATGTCTGCTATTCTACCAGCGTCATGGAGTTTATTAAGTTAGGTAATAATAGAAAAAGTAATAGTATCTCACAAGTGACAGTTGAGCTCTTAACTGATTTGTGAACGGATTGTATCCGTAAGTCTGCTAGTAAGAAATTCTAGGGCGCTGCTACAACTGCTTTCACCAGCATGATTAAAAAGATCCACAACAATATAAAAACACAATATCTAACAACATAATCCCTTTTCTCTTGGACCTCACGCTGCAGGCGCGGTCCACATTCGAACAAAAAAAAAAAAACACTGACCGATCCAATTTCATTACGAGGTTATTTTACGGCGAGTCCTTCCGCGTACAGGTGGATGTTTTTATTGCGACTACTCTCATTATGGGAATGGGTCGTATTAGAAACATTTAAATGGAGAAGTAATAGGTTTTTAAACTGGATTCTGTTTGGGACTACATTGTCATGTCATGTGTATACAATAATACCTATTTAGTTCATCATCTGTTTAGTATTTTTCAACTACATATGTTGGGGTCGGCTTCCAGTCTGAAAGGATGCAGCTGAATACCAGTATTTTAAACATGGAGCGACTGCCTAATTCTTCTTTTTCGTCCCGCTGGCACGACAATATTAAATCTTACTGGCCAAAAACTTCGCTAAGTCCACGGCGTCGTCGATGGCAGCGCAGAGATCACTTTGATAGCCCACTTAATACTTTCTTTTTGTTTAGCCTGTACTGTCCCACTAGTGGACAAAGATCTCCCCAAATCTTTCGAGGAACCCTTTTCCCGCACTACTTCGAACCAACCGTCGCGGTACGCGTCTATGTCATCTCGCCAGCGCTTTATTGTGGAATGAAATTGATTGAAAACTCCTTTTAGGTTCATCTGTATCATCCTCATTCTCCTGCCCTTATTCCAATTTATTTGAGGTCAGCGCAACATATGTTTTTCTTCCATACTTCTCTATTAGTCGTCATCTCTGTAGTCACCACCTTTCTAACTATATCATCATTCACACAGTCCATCCATCGTTTCTTTGGTCTTCACCTACTTTTATAGCCATCGACATTCATACTCAAAACTCTTCCTTCACGACATTATCCTCATTCCTTCGTATTGCATGCCCATGCCATGATAACCGATTTCTACACAATTTTTCAATTACTGATACCACTTTAAAATTTTCCCTTATGTACTCATTTCTTATTCTTTTATTTTATCCATTCGCAGAAACGGCAAATATTTCTAACTTTGATTTGATTTAAGACAGCTAGAAAATCAAAGCTTTAAATAACCAGTCTTACCTCACCCCACCATAAAATTAACACATCCTGTACCCCAAAATGGGTCACATAATACGACCAGTTATAAAATTTACAACTGCGACAGGACTGTGTCAATCGTTTGCGGCCATCGTGGACCACTAGCGGCCATCGCAGGCCCGTGGGACATGTCCTTATGTCCCACAATCATCCGCTTCATTATTGTAGGAAGGTTTTATTACTATCAGCTTATTGCCTTTGGAGATTGCTATAAAACGGTTAAGAGAAGATAATAATGTAATCTTTATGGATGGTTGACTGATTGGTGATCGTAATTTGTTTGTTGTGAATGAGAGAACGCTGCCTATCCTCTTTTAAACATTGCGGATTTCATTTTGATTGATAATGGTTCTGCGGCCATTTGGCAGTTTGCAAATTGCTCAAATATATAGTACATACTCATTCCATAGCAAGTTCTAACCCGTAAGACACCTACACACGCCAAAGAGTTTGCCGATGTGTTCACAACCTTAAAATTACAAAGTTACAATGTCATAAAGTGCGGTCGCTGAGAGAATGAGTTCATCACGTCTGTCAGTTTCACGAATGAGTACGTGTTTTGCGAATTTGATCTTTATTATCTACTAGAATTGACGCACCAGTCACCTATACCAATTAAAACTTGAAGAAAGCTGAGTAATACTGATTAGCGACAGAAATAGTCTATCGGCAGTAGTTTCTCGGACGAGACCTGTCACTCTACTGCAACTAAAACAACATTATGTAAGTCTCGTAGATGTAGAACTTGTGTTGTGTATTTATTTTATTTTTTATTTCTTACTTTGCGTTTTGTATTTCATTTTATGCTGCACCGGTTGACATCACGACGTCGACGGCTGTAGCTGAATACTAGCGGTGTGGTTCTGTCTCACATAGGGTGGTCTCAGCATAAGTGTGGTTGTGACGCTTTTATTCACAAATTTTTTCTTTTTTGCGTTCTTTTTCTATTTTCTTTTTAGTAAAAAGAAAAGAAAGAAAATACGTATTTTTCCGGCAAACATGACGCAGAGAAAGAACACAAACACAAAAAAAAAGAACAAGTTGGGGGAACATATGCGTCACAGTTACGCAAAACGGCCATCGCTCAGCGTAATGCTAAGACCCTATTCGAGACAGAGCCCCAGCGCTGGTTTTCAGCGACAGCCGACGTTGATGTGATGACGTCAAAGGGTAAAACCCAGATTGAAACTACCATTTCTGAATCGCTTAATTTATTCAGTATACTTACCTCCTCACCTCAGTATTTGTTGACGAGGCCTGTCGTGTCGCTATTTTCATTCAGTTTCCAGGGCGATACATATTAATGTATAAACTAAAGCGGGTCGATAGCTTAGCATTAGCTCGATTAAATATATTTATAGCTACAATCATTGCTATTATTCCGAGGCTCGTTGTGGCCTGTGAATTTTATGTCTTTCCCTATCACGGAGTAGGGAGGGAAATGGAAGGATAATACGCGTATTTTTTCAAAGGACGAAGACAAAGTGTAATTTTTGGAGTAGAAATGTTTGCAATCTAAAAATAATAAATATTTAGCACACCTATTTGACATTTCAGAAAGCGGCAACCAGAATCATCATTGTTTAAAAGTAACTGTCATCGTCTACCTAGACTTTTTCTAATACCTAATGTTGGAGACGGCTTCCAGTCTGACAGGAATGTTTAAGAGTTGCTGTGAATGAATTAATTGATAGCAAATATGGTTGACTTTAATTGATCGGTTTCTCATGCTTGATGGCAATGCTCTGAATATTCCATGTTAGGAAATGGACTCAATTATCAATAATTGATTTTGCCATGTCATTTCGTGTTTAGTGGTTGCTTACCTTTAAACTCTTGCGTCAATCTGATTTTGGCCTGCGAACGTAATCACTCCATTTCTTCCTTATTCTCAGCATCCTATTACCCGTAACGTTTATGTGCTTTTAAGACGAGGCCTTAAGTATTGGTATTCTTACAAAAATTGGCCTCGGTAATGTTGTATTGGTAATAACATTAAATTATTCGCACTTATTTTAACGATAATGTTTATTGGCTTTTTGGCAAGTTCAATAAAAGTGCTCTTGGTATATGGTACCTAATATGGTGTAACATGAGTTTGGTTTGTGAGATCAGCCGGTCGATTCTGTAAAAATCTCACCGTGAAAACTTAGGTGAAGTGAGTTTGTTTTTGCTAGGAATTGACACTATTGACAGCTCACTCCACGCTCACTTCACCTAAGTTTTCACTGTGTGGTTTTTACTGAATAACACCGCAGAGGGACAGTTCTCATAATTTTAACGATCACAGTCTAATCTCAGTCTCAATCTGTCAAAAATATCTCTAATTTCCCTACATTTTTGACAAGTTTTTGACATTTGTTTGTCGCCGAGATGACACTGGGACTAGATTTAGAATGTTTTACATTACGGGAATTAGACTTCAGATGACTCGCAGCCGGCGTGCGTGTGTGACCAGGTGGGCGGCCACGGACTTCGAGCTTAGCGAGTACTCTAAGCTTGAAGTCCGTGGTTTTGAACGAATGTACGGGCGCTTCCTACTCCGTGTTAGTTACGAACTAGTGAATAGATCTGTGTTTCCGCAACGTTTATAACAAGAATTGGAACGGCGCGGCGGGGTAATAGCGTAACACACTGTCAGTAGCATGGGTTTCATTTTGACAGTTCAAAAACATACATTGCGCTATTTACGTTGTTGAGCAGGCACATTTTTCTAACTTATGAAGCAATGGTTTAGCAATATCTTTCAAAATGAATCAGATTGAGATTGATAATGTGTGTTCCACAATAAGGGCGCTGACCTCTGTTTCTGCTTCCGCAACTGCGCAAGCGCCGCACAGTTTTTGACATCCGTTTCTGCTTCTGTTTCCGCAACTTCTATAACGGAAATTGGAACGAAACTTTACGACTGATGAGGGGGAGCTGGTCAGATTGTTAGGTGTAAAAGCTGCCAAACTAATTTTCATTTAACTTACCGCTACTTAATTTTGAATATTAGTTTGATTAAAAATTATGTTTGTAAGAAATTGTACTTTTTTCATTTCATAGTATTTCACTTCTTCATCATCATCTGTCTAGCCCTTTCCTAACTGTGTTGAGGTCAGCTTCCAGTCTAACCTGATGAAGCTGAAAACCCATGGAGAGATTGCCTATCCGACCTCCGCAACCCAGTTACTGGGTAACACGATAATCCATGGTCAGACTGGTTGTCAGGCTTTTGGACTTCTGACAATCCGTAACGACTGTCAAAGATCTACGTATGACAGCGGGGACCAACGGCTTAACCTGCTTTCCGAGGCACGGAGGGGCCTCTCTTAATTTTCGATCGACCCTCGCTGCTGTTATTATTTAGACACGCGGATAAAAAGGATCCAATATGAAAATATAAGTGCCTGTGTTATCCAATTTAACGTAATTCCCATAAAACTCAATAAATATCATTATCCTACGGGATCAGTGCATGCTACAAGCCAAGTTTAAGTGATCGCCATATTGGATTAGACACAATTAAACTTTACATTAACATCGAGTGTTACCCGATGCTATAAAGTTGTTTATAGTCTTCTGAGTGTTGCCATGGTTACCAATGTTTTATGACCTATGGGGTGTATTAGTGTAATTAGATAGACGTTGTTTCGGGAATATTGTCGATAGAAGGAAGTCAAATCTTTATCACCGTTTTGGAAATTAGAATAGAATACTCTTTATTCTGTACACTATATAAAATACAGACTAAAAATAGAAATTTTACAAATGGTGACACAATGGGCTGTCTTATCGCTAACAACATAGCCCAATTACTAGACAATACTGATATTCTAAGGTCAGACCTGCAGGCCTAATTAAAGTTCACAATCTAAACGCAATCTCATCTAAATCAATGTCAAAAACTTGTCAAAAATTTAGGGAAATTAGAGGTATTTTTGACAGATTGAGACAGACTGTGAACGTAATTATAATTACGAGAATTGCCCCTCAGTCTTTAGAGTTTCGGGTTTCTTCTTTCTGACTATTCATATAACAATCGAACTGACCCTTTAAAACTGCTTATCTAAATACAAAAAGCAAGCGAGACAAAAGAAAATATTAATTAAAATTTTAATACAAGCAAATAGGTTGAATGGAACCTCAACCGTTGTTTGCAAGTGATGTCGACGCCACATCGTGACGTCACAGATTGAAAAAGTTGGTAGGTTGGTAGCACTGGTATGTACATTTTTTAATAAAATCTGAATTAAGAACACTTCATTCGGTTTAGTAACGAAATGAGTTTCCTTCAACAAGTTCGGTTGGCGTTTTTATTCTGCTGTCGAAATTATTTTAATATTCCGGTGGGTGTCGGGGAATGGGTGCTGGGGCCCGGAAATTAGCGAGTTATATAATTGGTAAAACGATTGAAAAAGACTGCCTCGTTGGGCTAGTGGTCGCAAGCAGTACTGCTGAGTATGAGGTCCTGCGTTCGACCGGCAGTCTTATTAGATTTTTTCACCAAGAATTTCTCAGTAGCCCGGAGCCTGGATTTGTGCCCAGTTGTGGGCAGTAGGCTCACTCCCTATTAAATGGGACTTAAATATAAATGGCGAAATGGCGAAAGGGTACTGGCGAAGGGTACACCTCTGGCTAGCCCTTAGCGATGACAGTGATGTTATGTGATTGAAAAGATGAGAATTTAAATCATCCTCATGACACGCTGGGTCTGGGCCTGTCATGTGTCTGTGATATTTAAAGAAACGGGTCGGTATAATATACCACCATTTTGTAGTAAGAAGCTCCGAATTTTTCAAACCGTTATTCCTTAAGCCCCTAAGGAGGTGAAGGTGACTCTTGAAATAAAGTATTGTTGTGACAAGCGATTGTCTAAAATAAACTCCGCAAATATAGCGGAGGTAAACACAGGTCCTGACATATTTCTCGTACAGCCAAGGGGGAATTCTGAGCCGGTAACCTCACTTGCAAAGCAATTATCGGTACGTCAAAGTTCTATAACATGCAGCTTTTAGATTGTGTAATGTGAGCTCTAGCGCATTATAAATCTGTATTCCTCATATTCATTACTAACTTTAGGTTTGTTGATTCATGGGGGCTTGTGGCTAAGTAATAACAGTCTCACGGGTCGATCGATCAGGTTAAGCTGCGCTTGCCGCGGTTGGTCTGTGGATGGGTGACCATCTTTACATACCAAGACCCCTTTCGTGAGAAACCCCTAAGAGTGCTTTCCGTTCCTCGAAAAGCATGTTAGGCCGTTAGTGCCGGCTGTCATTCTTGGATCCGTGGCATTTTGGCGTTACGGAAGCCCGAAAGTCTGTTGACCACTCGTATACCAAGGGGTATCGTATTATCCACTGGGTAGTGGAGGTCAGATAGGCAGTGACTAGTGAGTGCATCGGGTAAGACTGGAAGCGGACCCCAACATAGTTGGGAGAAAGCTAGGCAGATGATGGTAATGAGGTTTGTTGATTCAGTTAAGGCCTCTAGGCTCTACATTTTAGAGGAATCAGGGTGGATTGCGCCAATGAAAACTGAACCCGATAGCAAAATCAACCTATAATATTCTCACTGCTGGTACACAGGACTCCACTCAGTGAGAAGGCGTGGGCCGTAATCCACCAACCAGGCCCAGTGCGGGTTGGTGGAACGAGATAAACAGATCTAGAAAGACTGAAAGAAATAAAATACGTTTATTTGCGGTAAACATCACATGGCGGACATTGCGAGGCATGCGCAGCGCACGGCGCTTATCGCATGATTCGCAATGTGTGGACGTTCATGTTCGTGGATGAGGCATGTGCCGTTTATGAGCTGTCAGTGTCGACATTCTACAACAGTGACGACAGTGGCAGCTATGGAACGCGGTTTCGATGTGCTGATCGCGTTCAGCATTGCGATTCTGTAACCATCTCACCGTGAAAATTTAGGTGAAGTGAGCGTGGAGTGAGCTGTCAATAGTGTCAATTCCTAGCAAAAACAAACTCACTTCGCCTAACTTGTCACGGTGAGATGGTAACAGAATCGCACTGCTGTTTCATTTGTGAAATTCTCCCTTAGTAGTATAAATGTCCTCTGGAAATATGAAAATGCAGAACCTTTAATTTCTGAAACTTCTACACACTTCACTTTGTTTTATTAGGTATGTTTCGCGAAAGCTTTATTTGCGTCACTTATGGACAAATTGTGAGCGCTTGTAAATTGCTGTAATTGGTGGAACGAATCATCAACAGCCAATTAGCACACACGTACGCAGGCGCGCTTTACAATTTGTCACATTAATATTTCCATAATTTTCATTCGAGAAATTGGCTGTTAAGTAAGGGACTAGTGTTGTTTGCGAAAATCATACGGAGAAAAGCTGACTCAAAAAAAAGCTGGATTTTTAAAAAATTGTATTCTGGATCTACCTTTCGCCCGACTCATAATGCGAAGCATTAGAGAGTTCTTTACGACCGAAAATTTTTTGCCTCCTTTCGCGACTGTTTCTATTGTTACACAGAACCTACTTAATTTATATACCATTGTATAGATAATTTAATGGAGATTAATTCTGTCCTTTTCAAAAATTGATTTAGTGCAGTAGAAACGAAAATAACATCTAAACTATTTCCAAAAAAGATCCCGTCAATCAAGTGTGAAACCTGAAAACATAGTAGCTTGCGAAAAAATCAATTAATTGAGTAAATTTTTTTAATAGGTTCGTTTAACTCTTTGGAGGAACCCTATTGAAAATGGCACTTTTATTCAAAATAGTTTAATTATAATTGTTAAAAAACTAACTAATTTATCTATTGTTTTTTTTATACGATCAAATGCATGTAATGCGTGCCAGTAACTGGGTTGTGGAGGTCAGAAAGGCAGTCGCTCCATGTAAAATACTGGTATTCAGCTGCATCCGGTTAGACTGGAAGCCGAACCCAACATAGTTGGGAAAAGGCTAGGCAGATGATGATGAAAGGCATGCATGCACTTTTGGATTGTCCTAAATAAATAATAATACAAAATAAATAAATAAAATTAATTATCAACTAATATTAAATTTTATTATAATCACGTGTGACTTACCCTACCATCACTGTACATCTATGAAACAAATATATTTGTCAAAACACACGTCTCACAGTACAAAGTAGCTTTTAAAAGTCACTATCGAAAACTACGAGATAAAAATAAGTTAGAGCTTGAAATCACACGTGGAAGAACAGCCTTAATGAATAAAAGCACTTTCTGTATGGTCACAAAAATATTTAACAAGCTACCTGAGACATTAAAATCTTTAAACCTTGACAAATTCAAAAAAGAGCTTATGAAAATATTAATTGATAAATGTTACTACTCGCTGAAGGACTATTTGGCCGACAGGTCTATAACGCCTCCTATAGACAATAAGTATTAGGTCATCTATTTTGACATTACTGTACCTATTTATTTTTACTAATCGACATTGCAATCCTAATTCAACATCTATGTGCTATCTTTAATTGTTGACATTGAAGGTATAGTTTATTGATTTAATAATTGTTTTGACATTTCTGTATTAATTTTAAATTTTATGATTGATATTATTTTCTACATTTTTTATTTTTTTTATTTTATCTAAATTATTTTATTTTTTCCTGACATTTTAATTTTTGTTATTTCTTAAATTTTATTGTTGACAATTTGAAAATATTTATGCATCGCTTACACTTTAGAATTCTTGTTTTTTTATAATTTTAACTGATAATAGTATTTGTTGCACGTAGATAATTAATAATTAAATGTAAAATTGATGATCATATTTGTACGCCAAATGGCAAAACATAGAGCGCATATGAAAATGTAACACCTATTTCTAACCACCTATGTTAACAAATAAAGAATGTGAATCTGAATCTGAATCTGACGGGCAAAGTGTTAATAAAGAAAGAAAGAAAGAAAAAGTATTTATTGCGCGTTTTTTATTGTTTTTTTTTGAGTATTTATACGGGTTTTCTGTCAGGAATTTCTCAGTAGCAGTCCAGATTGGATTGGTGGATTTATGCCTGGTTGATGGTAATAGGATACCCCCTCATTACATGGGACATGACATAACTGGTAAAAGGTGGGTGTACACCTTTGCTTAACCTTTAATTTTATGTAAACCAGGCAAAACAATGCTTTATGTTGTTTAGTTATTGATGTTATTTCTTATTGTAATACTAGCTTCTGCCCGCGACTTCGTCCGCGTGAAATTTCTTGTTTCCGACATCAACACAACTCTCTAAGACCACGTAAGTCCAAAGAATAACTGTTTCATGAAATCATCATTCTTTGGACTTACATGGTCTTAAAGAGTTGTGTTGATGACTTTAATGATTATAATTCTGTAAACACATATTTCTTACGGCCGCGATTCATATATTAATCTACGTACAACTTAATACTGACCAGCAAATTGCAAAAAACGTAAGAAAATTTGAATTTCGCGGGCTACCTTAGCGCTTCCTCTTACAAATCTTAGCCGTGTGCACTGTGTGCAGCGCCCCTTAGTGAACTCCACTGCGGGTGACGTAACCTACGACAAACTTATTATTTGCGGTTGGTACAGTAATCGGGTCTAGGGATCGAACCGCAAAATTAAGTTTGTTTTTTGTTGTATATACTTTTCCGGGATAAAAAGTACCCAGTGTGGTGCCCAGGATATTAAATAATAATTATACCAAGTTTCATCGTAATCTAACCGGTAGTTTTTGCGTGATGCCTGAACAAACAGACAGACAGACAGAGACAGACAGACAGACAAAAATTTTTTTAATCACATTTTTGGGTTCGGTGTCGGTATAGTAACACCCCCTGCCATTTATTTTTTTGATATTTTCAATGTACAGAATTTTCACTTCTACAGATTTATTATAAGTATAGATTTGTATGCCTTTGAATACTGCACCGGTTGACGTCATCACGTCAATGCCGGCTGTCGCTTGAAACCAGCGCTAAGGCTCTGTCTCGCATTAAAAACACCTTCATAAAGGTTACAGAATTATAAGTGTTACATATTGAATTAAAAATATGTAACATTTATTTTTAGTTACTATAATATATTTTTAATTACTCCGTACGCAAAATACGCGCATTGACGCGGAGTTGCGGACACCAGCCCGTATTACTTATTACCCTACATATTGAATTGATAACAGAATCAAATTATGTAACCCTTATAAATGTGTTTTTCATTGCGTTAACCTAACCTAAAACACTTTTAAAAGTGTGACAGTAATTTATCTGTAACTGATATAAAAGTGTTAATAAGTGTAACAGGTAAATGCGGCGTTGCCAAAATAGCCGCAATTCCGACTGGATTAAGGCCATTTTGCCAACGCCGCGTCTGTCTGTCCGCGCGTTTTTGCAGTACCTACCGTGCAATTATACCTACAAATGCTTATTCCTGTTACACTTTGATTCTGTAACATTATTGTATCTGTTACATTTAGAAGTACATTTCTTTTAAAACAGTTTTAAAAAACAGTGTTGAAAACACTTATTACGGTTACAGTTTGAGTCCCTGGTCTTAGCATTATGCTGAGCGATGGCCGTTTAGTGTGGATGTGACGCATATTTTCCCCCAACTTGTTATTTTTCTGTTTGTGTTTTTTCTCTGCGTCATGTTTACCGCAAATAAACATATTTTCTTTCCTTTCTATTTGGTAAAATTATATCGCCAACTTCGTAGCCCATTCTAACATTACAGGGAGGTAAATCAAATTTAATCTTTTACCAAATTGCACGAACTGTCTTTCAATTGACTCTCAACAATATATTTCCAATATGAAGATGTTTTCGATGTCGAAACCCTACGGTAACTGTTTAGTTTTATTTTATTTCATATTTGGGGAGTTCTTTTGGCTGTCTTTTTAGGATTCTGTACTTCAAAAGGAAGAAACGGAACTCTTATAGGATCATTTTGTTGTGCATCCGTTTGTCCGTCCGACCGTCCGTCCGTCTGTCTGTCAAGGGTCTTGACTTTATCTCGGGAACGCGTGGAGGTATCGAGTTGAAATTAAAACAATATACTCAAGTCTACAGTTCCTTGAAGCTGTGAAAAAATCAAACACCTAAGTTAACGTAAAAAGAGATACGGCCGTTTATGCCGCAAAAAACGTATATTTCGACACTCTTAAGGGAATCAAAATATATAGGCTAGTTCCCAATGACCTAGAATTATGAAATTTGGCAAGAAGCAAGATCATGTAGCACAAGTACAGGAAAAAATCCGAAAACCGTAAATTTGTTGGAACAGACGCCAGCACATCAAGCTACTACAATCTGTCAAATTTCTTTAATAGATTTTCAACTTTAACGCTGAAGCATAAGGTTCAAAGTTGATTGGGGAAATTTTACAGTTTCGGGTAGCTTAATGTGCTGGCGTCTGTACATTAAGAAAAAATCCCGTGATAAACTATTTATATACCTACAAAGTACGGAACCCTCGGTACGCGAGTCCGACTCGCATTTGACCGGTTTTTTTTTCAGATTTGTAATGTTATTGACGTAAATGTTTAATTTAAGCATAAGACCGTAAAGGTAACCCGACTTACGAGATAAAGGTCGTGGGTTAGAACCCAAGCTGGCGCTTTACTTTGTGTAACTAAATTATTTCATCACCACTGCTCTCAAAACGGTGAAGGAAAACATCGTGAGGAAACTGGCATGTCCTAGAACCAAAAATATCTACTAACCCGCACTGGGTCCGCGTGGTAGAATGAGCCCACTCCCCCTCGAACAGAGGAGGCCTGTGCTCCAGTAGTGGGAACATTATAGGCTGATTGTATAGAAGGGGCTCGTGGCTAAATAATAACGCGGCCGTTAGTATTTAGCCACGAGCACCTTCTACAAGGAAACCTAAGGTTAAGCTACACTTGCCGCGGTCAGTATGTGGATGGATGACCAGCGAACACATACCGACACCCCTATACGTGCCCCGGAAAGCATGGTACATTAAGCAGTTGGTCCCGGCTGCCATACGTGGATCTTTAACAGTCGTTACGGGTCGTCGGAAGCTCGAAAGTCTGACGAGGGTTAGGGACCCAGTAACTGGGCTGTGGAGGTCAGATAGGCAGTCCCTCCATGAAAAGCACTGGTATCCGGTTGCATTCAGTTAGACTGGAAGCCGACCTTAAGATACTTGGGAAATGGTAGGCAGATTGATTTGTTTAGTATAAGTAGACGGGAATTGACAAAATCTTGCGGTTTACTACGTAAGCTGTATTATACCTTTTCGTGCTAATATCTAGAATTTCCTCGTGCCGTGAAACTCATTCAAGTGACTACACTCATTTTAGGAATATTATTGTTGAAACTAAAAATGATTCATGTGTATTATAAGGTTGTTCACGCAAATAAACGTAAAAAATACACTCATGGACTTTAGGGGAACGGAAAAAAAGTGTATTAGGTACATAAAACAAAATATCATGGATATTTGTGACAATTAAGTTTATTAATTTTTATTTTCCCTATTATTCGTTAATTTAAAATTGCAAACGGCGAAAAAACAAACGATCGAATGACAAACATTACCCAAATTAAGAAAAAAAATAAAATGTTACAGAAAGGAAATATTTTTTTACTTAAGTAACATTTTATTCTTTTTTTTATAAATGCTTAGTAAAGGCTATAAATATAACGTGGGCTATAATCAGTACTTAGTGTTGGCCCCTCTAACTTTTTGAAATGATTCCAGTCTCCTTGTCAAACCTCTAATCAAGTTATCAATAAAATCTTGAGAGATTGCGTTCCATTCTTCCTTTAATGCGTTTAGAAGATCTCTCAAATTAGCTGGGGCAGAATTTCTTTTCTTAATTTGTCTTTCAAGCCATACATGCTCTATGGGATTTAAGTCGGGCGAGAGCGCTAGCCACCCTATAGCATTGATTTCAAAGTATCGAAGGTGTTCGATAAGAATCATCATGCTTAAAAACAAATCTATCTCCTATAAAAGGGGCACTATAATTTCTTCCAAAATCTCAGTCATATATCTTGCCGTCGTTAGTGACCCATTCTCAACGATGCGGAGTTCTGTACGTGCTTCCATACAAATACCGCCTCATTCCATAACTGACCCTGCTCCATATGCCTCTTAACCAATGATGTTGCATTGAGCGCACCTCTCCCGGGCGTCTCTACACTTTGATCCGTCCATCATTTGGTTTCAGGCAAAATCTGATCTCATCTTTGGATAGAACTTGACTCCAAGCTTCTACATTCCAATTTTCGTGATTGCCAGCAAAATTAACTCGAGGTATTCGATGGTTTGTGGCAAGAACAAACCATCGAACCTCTGGCAGGCAAGTGAGAATTTATTCCAGCCGATTTCAGTTAACCTACGCCCGCGCCCGCGCCGGCGCGGGCGTCGTTGTCGACGGAATGGAATGTTGCCATTTAAATAATATTATATTTATATAAAGATTTAAAACTTGTATTGAGTATTTATTTTTTTCTTTTTCAGCTGACGTCCTCACGTCAACGCCGGCTATCGCTGAAACCCAGCGCTGCTGTAAGTCTGTCTCGCATAGTGTCACAGCGTTATGCTGAGCGAAGGCCATTTTGCGTGGATGTGACGAAGTCCCCCAAGTCATTATTTTCTGTGTTTGTGCTTTCTTTGCGTCATGTTTTACCGCAAATAAACGTATTTTCTTTATTTTTTTCTAAATAGTAACTTTACTGATCTTTCTAGGGCATCTGCAAACCCCTGCAGGCGATATCGTGAGTATAAACAATCGTCTACTTCTCAAATGTAGCAAGAGCACATATTTCATCTTTTGTAGCAACGTTACTCCTTTCATTGGCCGGTTCTAAGTGGAAATAATTAATGTGCCTTCCTTGAGACCGTTTTATTGGCGGCGCTACGGCCACGACACGATTTTGACTTCGAAAAAGGAATCTCAAACGTCGTTTTCTCATCATTTAATTTTCGTCAACTTTTACGTAAAGGTAATAGTTATCATCTCCCAGCGCTCGTCCCATGTTACTTAGGGTCGGCGCAACATGTTTATAATAATATAATAAATGTTTTATTCACAACCCTTATTACATAATTGGTCTTATTCTAAGGTGTACATCGTAGTGACTTAAAATAGGAGATTGGGCATTGGATTACAAATTCATTGGGTACTGTAGCCGGGGCTTATCTTTGGCAAATAAAATATAAGTATCCCTGACTCCGAAACTAGGCATAGCCTGTATCTTCAGAGCCAGGGATTCCTTCTTGGAGTCTTGTCAGCTGTTACAATGTTAAGCAGATAGGTTAACAAAAAAAAAAGTAATAAGAATAAGAACATGCAGCAGCAGATGTAATATTATTAAATGTAAAAGGGTTATCTACTAGGTACCGAAACGTATTTATATTGAAAATTCTACAAAAACGAGGTGTTGCCATAAGTGTGCGTGAGTGTTTGTGTATGTGTGTGTGTGTGTATGCGTGTTTGTGCGTTTGTGTGGGGTATATGTTTTCTTTTCCATTCTCCTCTGTGAACCGTCACGCTATCATTCACTCCCTTAATCCCTTTTCCTCCATATTTTAGTCACAAAATCACTAATCTTGAGTCGGCGCCAAGCAAACAGTCAACGAAAATCAATCAAGCAGCCATAATTTTACATGGCGCCTTTTAATTTGTTTCCTTTGCCTTTCCAATAAAAAAGAATCGTCAAAATCGGAATACTCTGTAAAAATTCATTCTTGAAAAAAAAAAACAAATATACGCTTCGACTTGAGCAGCTTCTCCTTTTCTTAGCTTGTTAAAAACTTACAGTATGATTAGCATTTGAATATTATATCCATAAATAATAAGCGTCGATCAGTTTCTAAAAAAATAACAAGGCCTAAATTCTGTCGTCGAAACCAAGCGGTACATTCGTATGATTCCAAATTTCTTTCTGTCATCGAAACGTAACGGTACCCATTCGTCGGATCCCACATCTCTCTCCCGGCGCCCATTCAACTGACAAGCTTATAACAATAATCCAATAAAGACACAGGAAAATCCTCTCTTGAAAAATATTCTCGTATCACATAAATCTTTCTTAAGTAAAACATCGTGAGGTGTAAACAAGCCTCCTTGATAAATGTACTTCTTTCGCAGCGGCGCGGCGGCGGTTGGAATCACTTATTGTATTTAGATACTAAATTGCCTAGTAGTCAGCATATTTTGAGTGGGAGATTATAAATCTTTGCTACTGCTTCTTTGTAAATAATAATCGTAGAAGCCTTAGTATGGCATGGTATTTAGGATTTGTGCCTAAATAATAACAATTGCACGAGACGATCGAAGATTAGTTATGTAAACAGAAACGAGAACAGTGTGACACCCAGTCTTGGTATGGAGTATCGTGTTACCCCGGAACTGGGTTGTTGGGAAAAGACGGGCAGATGATAATGGTATACCTACGTAACGTATTCTAACCGACTTCAAAAAAGGACGAGGTTCTCGAATAGACTGTATGTTTTTTTTTGTATGTTTGTTACGCGATATCGCCGGCAATTGTAAATTGTTTCCAAAAATTATTTTTTTAATCACTAGGATATGCCTCCAGTAATCCCATGTAAATTTTATTAACTTTGCTTGGGTAGTTTTTGAGTTAGCTTCAATAATACGTATTTTTGTCACTTAGTTTATACTAATGATGTTATAATAATTTCATGTCACTGATATTTACATAGCAAGTAGTATTACTTTAGTTATTATACGAATTTGTGTGGGGGTAAAGACAACTTAAAAGTGAAAAATAAAAATATTTTTACAAAAAAAAAAAACCAACCGACTTCCAAATAAGACACCACAAAGTGAAAAATAACTTTTATTTTGGAAGTCGGTGGAAAACAATGAATGTGGGCCAAATAGTAAAAACTTAAGGCCAAATAACATTTCAGCGACGTGCACCAACACTGTTATTTCTGTTCTACATCTGTTTATCTAAACAATTAGTAATCTCCTTTACTTTCAATACCTTGTTGACAGGAGCGATTGCTGACTTAAACTATCAGCAGTGCGATGCTGTCACCACCTCACCGTAAAAGCTTAGGTGAAGTGAGCTGTCAGTGTCAACTCACCTGAAACTAGAGATTTTTCCTTTACTTGTGCTACATGACATTGCTTCTTGTCAAATTTTGTGACTCTAGGTCAACGGGAAGTAGGTACCCTCCGTAGGTAGATTTTTATTCCCTTATGAGTGTCAAAATATGCGGCAAAAACCAGGATTCATTCCAACAGCAAGAACCGCAGGATACCTACCCTGTTTGCGGAGTTCTCGCAGAAAATCACGAGGGAAGAATATCCCTCATCACAATAGAAGCCGTGAAGGATCGGAGGCATTATTGCCGAATACAAATTGCCTTATATATAAGAATTGCGATGATATTGCTGGACATTTCGCCTCTCTGCTGAAGGACGAGTATTTTTACAATTTCTTTTGTGAATTGTATGTTTGAAGACGGTGTTAAGTGCGTTATTTGTCTTGTGTTTTTGTAAACAGATGATTCATTGATGGAAACTGGTTATCACCATGTTTCCTTCAAAACCTACCTTAAAACAGTGTTTATCAGTTGTTTGGGCTAAACACCTTTTAAACACGACATAATTATTTTTAAGGACTTTGACGTAACACTGACTAGTTAAGCTAACTGAGTGTTTAAGTTTTTGTGGTAAGACCCCTGCATGTCGATTCTGTAAAAATCAACTTCAACTCTTGATTAATGGCTTCTGTGGAACAATCACCACAATTTCGCCAATTTCACGTACTTAGAATGATAGACCATCAAACGAAAGATTGTTCAGTGAAAAGAAATTTGGACGGTGAAAATGAAAAATGTAAAAATAGTATACTCGGCAACGTTGGACGGTTCAATAATATTCGTGTAAAAACGATTTTAGAAGCAGAACATAACGATAAAAAACGTTTAACAAATAAATTCACCAAAATTATTAGCGTCCGCCATTACGGACTTCCTACACAATCACTCCTCTGTAAAAATCTCACCGTGAAAACTTGAGTGCAGTCAAGTCATCCCACTGATGCTAGGGATTGACCAAGCAAACATTAAAAAGTTATAATCGAGATTTTAGTAATATTTTTTATGCTAATTCTATTGATCATTTTATTATTTATTGTTCGTGCGTGACGCGCTCGCGCTTCAGGCTTAAGTACTAGTTAAAAAACAACATTGAGGTTTTAAGTTTCTGTTTTGCTATTTTAAAGCCCCACAAAATGGTAATTTTGACAACTAAAATACTAGCTTTGAAATCATATAAAATGATCAATAGAATTAGCATAAAAATATTATTAAAATCTCGACTATGATTCTAAATCTGTACTTGATCAATCCCTAGTATCAGGTGGGATGACACTGACAGCTCACTCCACTATCACTTCACTAACACTTCACCTAAGTTTTCACGGTGAGATGGTTACAGAATCGCACTGCTGGGTTTTAAATCATGATGACATCATACATAATTCATAACATAAGAAAGATAGATTAGAAAAAAAAATTAGGACACGCACAGCAAACAATACAAAAAAAAAAATATATGAAAAACTTACAAAACAATAAAAAAAGCCCTGTGCGATGCTTAAAAATCCCATACTGCTGCAATATTTAAAAATAAATCCCGCAGCGCTGATGGGGCCTGTTGTAATGCATTGGACACACCCAAGGACAAACTGGCAGAGGTCCACCCATAGCACACCCACAGTTTTACCAGTTATATTCCAAGTCCCATGTAATATAGGGCCCCCTATTGCCATGAACTGGGCACAAATCCAGGCTAAGGGCTACTGAGATATTCCTGATGGAAAAACCCAATAAAACTTTGCTCGATCTGGGAACCAAAACCAGGACATTATCACAGTTTTTTTTACAATTTATTTTGCGAACTGTATGTTTGAAGACCGCATTAAGTGCGTAATTTGTCTTGCGGTGTTTTTTTTGTGAACGGATGATTCGTTGTTGGAAACTGGATACCGTTACGGACATAGAAAAAAAAATCATGAAATAAAAACTTAATACAATGGAAGAATTTCTTATATGTAAACACCACATTGCCAAACTGTTACTGTTATTGTTAGCCTGCATCATCCCACTGCTTGGAAAAGGGCCCTCCGCATGCATGACTTCTAGCTCTTTCGATGCAGGGCTAAAGTGGACCACTGGTCGTTTGTTTTGTCCAGCTCGTCCTGCCATCTTCTACGGGGTCTGCCGCGGCGCCTTCTAGCTGTGTCAAGGCTCCACGTGGTGGTTATTTTGGTCCACATTGCAATATGTCCATGAATACATCTACTTGGGCCAGTTAGTCTCTTTTCTTTCCAGTCCAGACAAGATAAGGAAGTCTTAAGACGAACCGCAAATGCCTGGAAGAGCTACTGGTCCATGAAAGAGGTTATGAAAGGAAATCTGCCTATGACACTAAAGCGAAAAATTATGGACATGTGCATCCTATCCATTCTAACCTATGGATCCCAGACTTGGTCTTTGACCAACATTCAAAAGTCTAAACTCAAGGTTTGCCAACGTGCAATGGAGCGCAGTATTCTAGGCGTCAAATTGATAGACCATATTCGCACATTAACAAAGTTAAATTATATTAATTTAATTCACAGCTTGAGTAGGTACATGTCATCTTTATAAGCAAATTAAATACTAAAGAAAAAATATGCTAAATATAAAAGCATCAGGTTTCATATCAAACCAGACAAACAGGTAAGTCATCGACTCTTGCGTCATCAAAGAATTATAAAATTAAGCCTATATTGTTCCCACTGTCGGGACACAGGCGTCACCTCAGTGAGAAGGTGTGGGCCGTAATCCACCACGCGGGCTCAGTGCGGGTTGGTTGATGTCACATATCTTCGATTTTTTTGTTTTAGGACATGCCGGTTTCCTCACGATGTTTTCCTTCACCGTTTTGAGATCAGTGGGGATGAAATAATTTACATAAAGTAAAGCACCTGTCTTGATTCGAACCTACGATCTACAGCTCGTAAGTCACGGCCGTTACCACTGGGGCACCACTGCTCCAGGAGCAGGACCAGCATTGGAATAGCAAAGCACTCGCGAACCTGCAATGCCTCTTGTGTTGCAACTGTTCGTAGGTGGCAGCGACGACTTACCATCAATTGCGCCTGCATGTTGCACCTTTCAGTTGTCAGTATGGATGACATATTTGACGAGTCGTTAAATCCGTCTTAGGGATTAGAGTTCCTGTGTGGGTCGTAAATCCATTAAATCTGACGACATCCTACTGCAACTGTTAATTTGTCTGTCAATCACTCTGTTATTACTACATGGTGGGGCCAAAGTAATCACCTGATGTTGTTTTACTGAATTTTTTTTTGGGAATGAAAATTTTGTGTTCTATTTGTGGATTATGAATTAGAATTATTTCCATCAAGTCGAGAAAATGATATCGATCAAGTGGCCGCCGTCAAAATTGATGATTGGGCTTGTTTTATGGCATCTTCCATCACTTGTGTCAGAACTTCCAGCGATAGTTTCTCGCATTCCTGTCGGATATTCTCTTTGAGGGGTTCAAGAGTGTGAGGTTTGTTTACATTAACTCGGGACTTCAAGAAACCTTACAAAAAAGTCTGGAGCGTTTAAATCGGGTGATGTGGTCGGCCAGTGTAAATCGCCAAAGCGAGAGATTAGACGACGCGGACAATTATTCCGCGTTCTTGAGGAGTTATAGCGTTCTATGGCTCATTGACGTGTATTCTGCATCACAAATGTCAAAACAGAATTGACATTTGCGGCCATTTACAAGAGTTATAGCGCATTCCAATAGGGTGATTACTTTTGCCCCACCTTGTACAGACGCCAGCACATCAAGCTACCCGAAACTGTCAAATTTTCCTAATCAACTCTGAACCTTATGCTTTAGCGACAAAGTTGAAATCTATTAAAGAAATTTGACAAATTGTGGTAGCTTGATGTGCTGGCGTCTGTACAAAGAAAATTATTTCTTTAATTAAAATTTGTTTGTTTAAACTGGGCAGCTGGTACATAATGAAATTTTCATGTGTGGCTACACATGAAAATTTCATTCTGTATCAGAACCAAGTTGAGGATTATGTCATTACTGATATAATTTTATTGCTAGGTTAGGTTATTGATTTCAAGTTTTTCTCTAAAAATATATTGCCTGATTTGAAAGTTTCTTATTTAACACAACATCAATAATTGCAGGACTGCTGGAAGAAGTTTCTTAAGAAATAAGCTAATATGTCGTATCTGTATCTATTTTACTGTATACAGACGCCAGCACATCAAGCTACCCGAAACTGTCAAATTTTCCCTATCAACTTTGAACCTTATGTTTTAGCGATAAAGTTGAAAATCTATTAAAGAAATTTGACAGATTGTAGTAGCTTCATGTGTTGGCGTCTGTATATGAAATGAATAAATAACATGACAGCACGCCTGTATTTCCAAAAGGGTTAGGCAGGTTACTTAAATATAACATACCTGCAGCCCCAGATATGTTTACGTCCCATATAATAGGGGAAGGGGGGGGGGAGGCAGCCACTGAGAAATCCTTGACAGAAAAACCCAATAAAACATAGGCCGACTCGGGAATCGAACCCAGGACCTCATGCTCAGCAACACCTTCCAAACATTAGACCGAAGAGGCAGTTTCGTTGTTTCATAGTCTTGTTGTTTTTATTCATTCAAAGCACCTAAATTAGATTCTTTAGAGTTTTCTGTTGCTACAGCTTTTAATAGCTTGAAATAAAATAAATTGTCTTTGCAAAAGAAACAATTTCCTGCGGCACCGCTCACCGGTAAGCATTAGTTTGTTGAGGTATTTTAAATACACCAGGCGGCGCCACCAGAGGCGGTATTTTTACGAAAAATTAAACGGATTTCCTTGCGCCATCCGGCTTTAAAAATACATTTTAGAGACTGTACCAATGTTGCCAGGTTATTAGAATTTCCATACGAGTGATTATCATCACTCAAGGATGGGTACACTCAGCGGGACTGTCCGAAAGGGTTACCGCTGGCCCGGAACATAAAGGGCTAAGGAAGGAACACGGGTGGGTTTTAGCCAATAAGAGTCTGACACTCTCTTCCGCTCCACCCAGAGCGGGAGGGGTTTTTTTTCTTTTTTTTTCATTTTCTGGGGACATTTGATGATTTCCCATCCTGACAAAGAAAAAGGATGGTACACCATAGATTGGTATATGATCAATGTGCCTAGCCTTTTGTAATTTATTTTAGGGTCGGCTTCTGGTCTAACCGAATTCAGCTGAATAACGATATTTTACATGGCGCTACTGCCTTTTTGACATCCATAACGCAGATTCTGGGTATCACGATACCTCTTGGTAAGACTGACTGTCAGAATTTTGGACTTCTGACTACCCGTAACGTCTTTCAAAGATCGACAATGACACCGTTACTGTTGGTCGACAACGTACAGACGCCAGCACATCAAGTTACTACAATCTGTCAAATTTCTTTAATAGATTTTCAACTTTATCGCTAAAGCATAAGGTTCAAAGTTGATTGGGAAAAATGTCATTTTTGGGTAGCTTGATGTGCTGGCGTCTGTACAATGCGTGTCACGAAAGATGAGACTTGACACACCACGTGGTTTGACATGCGCAGTACACGATTTTAGGTATCTTTAGCGGTATGAGGTGAAATGAGGTCTGAGTGCGGGACGGGACCGGACGTCATAGGGGCGGCGGAAAGAGCGGGGGAGGCGGGGTCAAGTCTCATCTTTCGTGGCACGCATTGTATTAACGTGCTTTCCGAGCAACGGAGGGGTCTCAATATGTAATGCATGGTCACCCATCCACAAACATACCGCGGCAAAAGCGTAGCTTACCCTCGGTCGACCTTTGCGGCTGTTATCTTTAGTCAATAGCCCCCCAATAAGAAGAAAAATATCAATCACAAGTAACGACATGAAATTCGTCTTCAAACTCGACTCAAGCGTCAACCAATGGTAGGGCCCCGCGATTTACCGCACAATAACTTTGTGGACGTAAAAACTCCGCATTGTTAGCTCACCGATTCATATTTAACGTTGTGTTTCAACAACAGCGAGGACTTGCCTTTAAATTCATTACAACTTTTAATAGTTTCGGTGAGGTAGCTTAGAAAATGGGATTCCACTGTTTATTTTGAAACTCAAGACCCATCTGAATCCATACATGCCATACTTCGCAAAAGGACGGTATCCTGCAATGCGATTCTGTAACCATCTCACCGTGAAAACTTAGGTGAAGTGAGCCTGGAGTGAGCCGTCAATAGTGTCAATTCCTAGCAAAAACAAACTTACTTCACCTAAGTTTTCACGGTGAGATTTTTACTGAATCGACCGGCAGATCTGGAGAATGCGTGGCAGCCGGAATTTTGAACGATGAATCTGTGGCTGTTAGAATCTCATCTCCTCTTTGGAAGTCCCTTGTTAAATCACTCATCTAATCATCATTTTCATTTTCGTTTTAGTTTTCATTTTAATCTCCATTTTCGTTAATTGTTTTTGTAATCCTGATACAATGTAAGTGTACCTATGGATCTTGATATCTGAATTAAAATATCCCCGCTAAAAAGACAATTGATTTTCTATTGTATCGTAATACATAGGGTACTTGCGGGGTTAGACCGGTTAATTTATTTTTTATAAGCTTTCGAAAAGCTTTCGTCAATCCGCGAAGCCGCTAGAAAAGCTAGCAACTAGACTTAAAAATACTAAAACGGTAATTACTTACACATTCGCTGAAAATGAACTTAAAAGTGTATTATAAACCAGGAAATTATTTCCAGAAGTTAGCACACACAGGGATAACGTTGAGTTAATTATTAAATACCTGGAAATGACTGAGGTTGGCTTTGACGTTCTGGGAGCTCTACGGGGAATTTGATGGGAGGAATCCTTGCGTAGCGTAGCATTTCTGAACAGAAGTTTAACGGGGCAAGATTTTAAAAGATATATAGGTACAGAGATTTGGGATATACAGGGTTATTTTAAATTGGCTAGCTAAACTTCACAGACGCGATGGGTCCGATCGATATCTAAACATGGTAAATAAATATAAAAAATAATTTGATGCTTTTTTTTGTTGGGTCATCGACCGCAGTTATTGGCGCCACTTGAAATATCTCATTAGAAAATATTTTTTTGTTGTAAACTTCACAGACGTCATGGATATCGCATCTGCGGAGTTTAGCTAGCCAATTCAATATAACCCTGTATAGTGGTATGAGGAACAGGGTGTAAAGTTCACTCATACTCTATAGAAAAGGGAGGATCCTCCGACCAGACGGGTGTTGTGTCTGGCGGGCAACTGCCCGTTGATTCATGTCGGGCCGTTGTATCTATGCTAGTTGCGCGGTAAACTCTGCTTGCGCGATGCAGGATTTTCGTGACGTCATATGTCGCGTTGTTTGCATGTGGCGTTGTAGATACCGCTACACCTGTATTTACGCGAGATATCAAAACATGGCTAACTGGATGTCGCAGTTGGCACTTTTTTCATGTTACCCACGTTCTCACAGAACTTAGGTATACGCTACCATACCCTTTAAGGGGCTTACAGGACCTAAACGCAAAAAACGGTCTTTTGAGGAAAGGATCATAAACATCAAACCTGTAGTTCAATGAACTAACTGCAACAGTTCCTAGCGTTTCGTCAAGTCTTCCACAAAACGAGCCTCTGTAGACTGACTGACGGACTGACGGCCAATTCATTACGTCACTGTACTACTACTCGATACTTTTTTTTGTTTCTTTGCTGTTACACTTGGGGACAATGTTAACGGCACAAACGTTTTATTATTTTTGGAAATGGAGAGGTATACTTTTCCATTAGAGAGTAATGTTTGTAGCTTTCATCAGTTACTCTTTTCTTTAAAGAGATTCATACATATTTTTATTTCATTTAAAAAAATGTTTAATGTGGATTGAACCCCTGACTTTTTACTATAAAGACAAACTCGTGCGCCTAATAGTTTAGCTGTCACATGCGAGTTTAGCAGCATAAAAAGACAAATAAAATGTTTTTACTGACTAGTCTGTAACAACTTAACCAATAGGTGTGCAGGTTTGGCGTAATAGTAAAAAAATGTTAGGAATCGGATGGTTTTTCTGAAACATATGTTTTTTTTCTGGTTTTAATTTTTTTTGGAACAATTTGAATGATGTCCTTTGCAAAACAGTAGATTGTTTGTCAAGGGAGCAAACAACTATTTTGAAGGCGAGAGTGTTTCTTTGAATCCAGAGCGCAGCGAGGGATTCCGATCCCGTGGGAATGTTGGGAAGAAAAGTAGCCTATGTTAATACATAGGCTACTTTTCTAGATTAATATCTAGGGTATCATCTACCTCCATGCCAAATTATATCAAAATTGGTCTAGCCGTTTGTGTGTGAAGAAGTAACAAACATACAAATACACTCATAAACGTTCGCCTTTATAATATTAGTGTGATAGTCCCTATACGCAACTTAAGTAAACCTTGTCACACTTTAACGGTTCAAATTACGTTTATCAGATTTATAGAAACAACAAAAAGCTTCGAAATTAAGGCTCCTTCAAACAGGCGCGACACGTCACGCGACACAAAGGCACCGCAACTCGCACAGCGAGCGGTACTTTCGTGTCACGCGCGATTATATCGCGTGTCGCGCCTCTTTGTAGGAGCCTTTATCGTGAATTTTTGATACCTACGTTTTCTGAAAACGAACACACTCACCGTAACGTGGCGTCAAAAATTTCCTGCTTTGAAGAAACGAGAAACATTTGGTTTCTTTGGAACAATGAAATATTTTGTATCAAACGGTAAAAGGAAAGTGTGAAAATATAACTGATTTTGTGTTTGGCTGTCGATTCTAATGAAAAATACTTACTAGATTCTGTACTTTATTTATAAAATGGTGTTGGTTGAAAGGTAGCAAAAGGAGTAATGGATGGCAGGAGGCGTTCTGTAGTTTTTGTATTTTCGCATGGGAATATGGGTTTATTTATGTATGTATGTATGTGTAGGCTGAAAGGTAGGTTGATACAAAGGGATAAAATAAATGATTAGTCATGTTGACGAGGTTTAAAAAACAGTAACCACGTAAAGCAAAAAAGTTGTATGGGAAATAAAGGGAGACCCCCTTGATTTCCTATAAAGTTTTTTTTTAATTATTTGTTGTTATAGCGGCAATAGAAATACACACTCTGAAAAAATTTCTACTATCTACCTATTACGGTTCCTGAGATATAGTTTGCTGACAGTCAGACTGACGGACGGATAGCGGTGGCTTAGTTATAGGGTTCCGTTGGCATCCTTTGGTACAAAACCCTAAAAAGTGGTTGAAATTCTAAATCAAAATATTTTATTTCACATAAACCTACATGGGCAATTATGAAACGTCAGATGCTAGGTGCACGGTTCCAATTGGTCGTTTTCTATGGAAAAGAGCCGGCAGGCGCGGGCCTGCGGATGGAGAGTAATTGGCAGCTCACCGTCCGATCAGGACCAGGCCCGTGCCGCAGGGCGCGTACGTTTTCCACACGCGCCTCAAAGAGATGTCAGCATGAATGGGCCCGTTAGGGCCGAAGCCTACCGGGTCAGCGGGATTGTCCGAAAGGGTTACCGCTGGTCCCGAACATAAAGGGCTAGGGAGGGAACACGGGTGGCTTTTAGTCAGTAAAAGTCTGACACTCCCTTCCGCTCCACCCAGAGCGGGAGGGTCATTTAATGATTTGCCATCCTGAAAAAAAGGATAAATAAAATATGAAAACCTACTAAAACAAATGATATGATTGCCATTACAAATGCCATAGCCATTAAAAAATAGAACTATCTGTAGGTATATAATGTCAAATAATAAAAAGAATTAAAAATCTATGACGCTTTCAAACTTTGTTCTGCGGTAAAATTTTATTTTATTATCAGTAAAACAGGCAAAGTCGTCAGTATAAGCGGTATAATAAATAATAACGGTTATTGTGTATTTTACAGCGTTGAAATCATTTAATATTTTATAGTTCATTAATATTCTAATGGTTTGGATAAAACTGTTCATTTGTTTGTATGTTAGTGTTTAGTGTTGTTTTATTTTATGAAGCCATTACAGAGTATTGACTAGTTAATATGATGAGTGATGATATATGGCACTGAAACGTGGTCGCTCACAATGGGCCTTATTAGAAGGCTAAAAGTCAGCCAAAGGGCAATGGAGAGGGCTATGCTTGGAGTTTCCCTGCGTGATCGAATCAGGAATGAGGAGATCCGCAGGAGAACCAAAGTAATCGACATAGCCCGAAGAATTGCCAAACTTAGGTGGTAGTGGGCACGGCACATTGCTCGCAGAACAGATGGCCAATGGGGTCGAAAGGTTCTGGTGTGGCGACCGCGTACCGGGAGACGCAGCGTTGGAAGGCCTCCCACCAAGGTGGATCGACGACCTTGTGAAGGCCGCAGGAACCCGTTGGATGCGAGAAGCACAGAACCGGTCGAAGTGGAGGTGCTTGGGGGAGGCCTATGTCCAGCAGTGGACGTCTTTCGGCTGAAATGACGATGTTGATGATGAAGAAGAATGGGGTAGTATCCTCCTGGTGGTGCGAGGACAAAAACACGGTGAATGATGATTTACTTGGTTCCTCAATACTCAGGCTAACTGTGTCAGGTGTGTCTGTATGTGTTGTTGTGGATGAATCAAGTGTGTTGTAGTGATTGCCTTAAGAATTTGAGCATTGTTAGACTGCCACTTGCGAAGATTGAGTTGTGCGGTCTTTAGTATGCTGGTAACATCTGTACAGATGATGTTGATGACTAGATAAAGTGATTACGGCATATCGGAAGCTGACAATCGATATTTTGTGAAACTTCCTACCAATATTATTCGATTACGCTTTTGGTCACGGCCGCGACTTACGAGTTGTAGGTCGTAGGTTCGAACCCAGTCCGGCGCTTTACTTTGTGTAAATTATTTCATCACCACTACCCTTAAAAAGGTGAAGGAAACCGTCGTGAGGAATCCGGCATGTACTAGAACGAAAAAATCAGAGACATGTGCACTGGGCTCGCGTGGTAGATTACGGCCCACTCCCTCTCACTGAGAGGTCTGTGTCCCAGCAGTGGGAATAATATAGGCTGGTTATGCTACCCATGATTATGCTACCCATGTTTATGCTACCCATGTTTATGACACAAAGTCATAATCATGTCAAAACTTATAATCTAGGATAGTGATAGTAATATACTGCGATTATTATACGTATTAAAGATGCCTTGTGAATTAATAACTATGTAATGTTTCTTTTATGACTTTGGGTTGCAGATAAAAACCCTTGACTTCAAGATCTAAAATCGCCAATAGGCAGTAAGCAAGCATTGTGATCGATCCTCGGTTCATTTCTGCACAAAAACAAAAGGGTGTTTTTTTATTTTATTTATTTCTGAATGGGCGCGCTCTTGACCTCGATCACGCCTGATGGAAAGCGATGGAAGAGGTCTATGATGGAACGAGCGTGCCCAGAAGATACCACTTCACTCTTGTTTTGAAAGCAGACGGGTTAAATGTGGAAGAGAATACTGACGTAGAGAGTTCCATATTTTGGCTATGCCCATAATAGGTATACGTGGAAGAGAGGTGCTGAGTACAATGTGTCAAAGTCAAAGTCAAATAATTTATTTCAAATAGACATGTTTAAGGCACTTTTGAACGTCAAACATTACAATAAAATAGAATTGATTCTAGTCGCCCCTTCCAAAGGGTAGTGTTTGTATGGAGAAGAATGGGCAAGAAAATCCACCGTGACTCTTTTAAAATGTTTTACATGGTTTTGTATACATTCATTATATTATTATATGTGAAAAGGATGCACCTAGAATAAAATTAGACTACCACATAAGGTAAAAATAATTAAAAAAGAAGAAATGAGAGGTAAATCAATTATGTGATAGATACATGGTGCTTACATATTTACAAATATTGTAAAAGTAGATGTATGTTTATGACCACACGCTAGAAAACTTACTACTGAAGCCGAGTATTCACGATTCAGCGTCACCAACCCGCACCCTGATTGCGTGGCACACAATCAATTACAATGCGTGCCACGAAAGATGAGACTTGACACACCACGTGGTTTGACATGCGCAGAACACGATTTTAGGTATCTTTAGCGGTATGAGGTCTGAGTGCGGGACGGGACCGGACGTCATAGGGGCAGCGGAAAGAGCGGGGGAGGCGGGGTCAAGTCTCAGCTTTCGTGGCACGCATTGTACAATCTGATTAATTTTGAAGTATATTGCTAATCCATTGCTTTAAATGTTCGATAAAAATATCGGCTCAACAACGTCAACAACGCAATGAATGTTGGTGAACTGTCCAAATGGAAGTCGTTCCTACTGATGGTGTGCTACGGAAATACACTGCCGAGCTCAAAGTGCGCCTAAAGAAGTATTCACTTCAAAAAGCGTTTTCCCCGCATCGAGACAATTAATGACTGCTATTTTTAGCTGGGTCAATACGACTGTCCCACAGTATACGATGCCCGTCTTCGTGACGTTGACAGACGAACGTGTTTCGTGTTCGCTCTTAAGGTAAACCGTTCCAAATATTGGTGAGAAATGAAGAAAACCATTGAAAAACAGCTGTCGGTTTTCATAAAATATGGATGCCGTGTAATTAATATTTGATCTTTGAATGTATATAAATATCTTTTTCTGTGTCATTGGCTTGGATGTTTAATAAGCGTTTGAAGTTCGAAGAACGCATCAAATTATTTTCATTTTGTTTATCATGTTTAGGTATCGGTACCCACCAAGTCTGCGAAGTCAGTCACCCGATACAGGGTCAATTGAATTAGCCGCTAGTTAATTCAATTGGCCCTGTATTGGGAGACTGGTAATTAGTGACCGATACCTAAACACATTATTGTACTCATAATATTAAACAACTTTCCAAAAAAAAAGATTTTTTAAATTTACCTTGCGATAGATTTTTTATTTTAGATTTCTTTTGGGGTCGGCTTCCAGTCTAACCGGATGCAGCTGAATACCAGTATTTTACATGAAGTGAATGCCTATCTGACCTCCAAAAACCGGTTACTGGGTAATACAAAACCCCTTGGTAAGACTGGTTGTCAGACACTCGGGCTTCTGACGACCCGTAACGACTGTCAAAGATCTACGAATGACAGCCGGGACCAAAGGCTTAACGTGCTTTCCGAGACACGGAGGGGTCTTGGTGTGTAAGGATAGTCACCCACGGACCAACCGCAGCAAGTGTAGCATAACAGGCATACAATATATACTCTTCTGCCAACCCTTCTGGGAAACACGGCGTGATGTAATATGTACTATTAGAGATTAAAGTTTCAACAAAATCCGAATAAAATGTAGCTGTTTTATCGTTTTACTGGCAATTTTCGCTTAAAAAGCGATAATTCACAATTTAATGTGGCCATAACTGTCAGTTTAAGAGAGAATAAATTAAAATTAATATTTATTGTTCTCTCTGAGAAATAACTTAGTAATTTCTATTAAGTTTCGAGTCTATTGAACTCTGATTCGTTTTGAAATTTTTGAACTATTATGTAAAAGTTTTACCGTGATGACTTAGGTAAAGTGAGCTGTCATTCCACTTGGGGCAGTTGACACGCGTCGACAGCAGAGGCAACTGCTGCCGTCGTACAGACGCCAGCACATCAAGCTACCCGAAACTGTCAAATTTTCCCAATCAACTTTGAACCTAATGCTTTAGCGATAAAATTGTAAATCTATTGAAGAAATTTGACAGATTGTAGTAGGTTGACGTGCTGACGTCTGTACATTAGCAGTCGGAATGGCTTTAATTTTGACAGTTCAACCACATTCATTGCTTTAGGCCGGTTTTAGGCCGGTTTTAGTGCTTGACCGACCGTCGGTGCGTACGTCGGTCGCGCTTGTCATTTGTATGAAAATTCACAAGTCGTGACAGTGCTCGACCGACAGTACGCACGCATATATTGCTACGCACTGCGTACGAGAACCGTCGGTCAAGCGCGTCCGCATGCGTGCCGTCGGTCGACCGACGCGCTATGGATACATATTAACGCGTTCAGTGCTACACCGATCGGTGGACCGACCGTACGGATGATGCGCGTATCGTCGTAAAAAGGATGAAACCTACTAGTTCAAAACTTCAATAATATTGTTTGATTTTATAGGTATCAGTCCGTCAAGTTTGGTTGGTCAGGAGAGCACTCAACGTTAAAAACTGACGATCGGTTACGCGTATCGTCAGGAACGATGGTACGCACCGACGGTCGGTCAAGCACTAAAACCGGCCTTAGTGCTTGACCGACCGTCGGTGCGTACGTCGGTCGCGCTTGTCATTTGTATGAAAATTCATAAGTCGTGACAGTGCTCGACCGACAGTACGCACGCGTATATTGCTACGCACTGCGTACGAGGACCGCCGGTCAAGCGCGTCCGCATGCGTGCCGCGGGCGACCGACGCGCTATGCATACATATTAACGCGTTCAGTGCTACACCGATCGGTGAACCGACCGTACGGATGATATAGCGTATCGTCGTAAAAAGGATGAAACCTACTAGTTCAAAACTTCAATAATATTGTTTGATTTTATAGGTATCAGTCCGGCCAGGGTTGGTCAGGAGAGCACTGAACGTTAAAAACTGACGATCGGTTACGCGTACCGTCAGGAACGATGGTACGCACCGACAGTCGGTCAAGCACTAAAACCGGCCTAATTGCGTAACACACTAACCGCACGAATGACTTGCATTTTGACAGTACAACAATATTTATTGCGTTATTTACCTTGTTGATCTGACAAATTTTTCAAGCTTATGAAGCAATGTATTAACAATATCCTTCAAAATGCATAGCAATAGCATGTTACGCTGTTATGGTGCTAGATTTACGCAAAGGATACTTTTTATCCCGGTAGTACGTACCCGTGGGACAATTTTCGACCTCCACGCGGGCGAAACCGCGAGCAAAAGCTAGTAATTAGTAAATTATTACTAGGAAATAAAGATCTTTCTAGAAAATACCTTGCTGAGGTTGTTAAGGTTTCCTAGAACAGATCTTACCTTCTAGACTGGCTTACCTTTTCAAAGTGACGGCGCGGCGGCGGTGGTTGGCGCTTTCAGTGTCCTACGCAGAACGTTTCACGTTAAAATCTTAACGAATTTGATGATTTTTTGTGGGATCTTCGACCGCAGTTATTGTAATTACCTTACCTACAACAACAATCTACAACAAGATCGAAACTTATAGTTTAAAAAATCCGGTCTTTGTTTTTGTTTTGTTGTATATAGGTATGAGGAACAGGGTGTAAAGGGCAGGGTGTAAGTTTACTCATACTCTATAGAAAAGGCAGGATCCTCCGACCAGACGGGTGTTGTGTCTAGCGGGCAACTGCCCGATGATTCACGTCGGGTCGTTGTGTCGGCTAGTTGCGCGGTAAACTCTGCTTGCGAGATGCAGGATTTTGCGTGACGTCAGTATGACGCGTTATTCGCATGTGGCGTTGTAGACGCCGCTACAGTTGTAAACTTCACAGACGTAAAATGTATCGATATCTTAACACGGTAAAACATAAGGAAATCAAGTGTACAAATGGCTAATTTTGCTACATTATTATTACTAGGCGAAGTAACGCTTGATTCAATTCAGTACATAATGTAAGTTAGCTCGTTTTCCATTATAATTGGTCCATGGAGCACCAACAACGACGGTTCATTCCATCTTACATTGATTGGCATCCAAATGCTTTTCTTCTTGTTATTAATCATCGAAATAACGAGCTCGTTGTTAACTTTTCCCTCTAATTTTACAGATGACAGTTGACAGCTGTCAATCTCTTGACATAATACACATGACATTCCAATCTCTTGACATAATCCATACTAATATTAAAAATGCGAAAGTGTGTCAGTCTGTCTGTTACCTCTTTACGCTTCAACCGCTGAACCGGTTTAGATGAAATTTGGAATAGAGATATTATTGAGTCCCGGGAAAGGACATAAGATAGTTTTTATCCCGATATTTCCAAGGGGATCGAAAGTTATGAAACCGCGGGGCACTGCTAGTAATACACCTGGCATTCGTCCCCAAGCTTTTTAAGGCTTTGATGATTTTTATCCGTGTTAATAGGGAATATGCATGAATTTTTTTCATGGCATTTATTAACAAAATATGAAAATACCGTAGTAGAGATGACAAAAAGTGAAATTAAAATTAAAATCGGCCAAGAAACACGGCCGATATGAGCATTTAAAACTATTGATTACACACCAATTAGACAGAGAGATCCGACATAGACTGTGACGTCACATGTCACTACGGCCATATAAACTCCGTGTTAAATTTCGTTTTGCGAGGAAGAGATAGAAACAAATCTTCGATGGCTCATATCTTTTTTAATTTCATAGTTATCCGAAAAACAGTTTTACTAAACTGTTTATTACATGAATGAGGATTAATTTTTTAAATAAAAAAAATCATGCATATTCCCTATTGACATGAAATTATTATGTTTTTTGTGTGGTTTGTGTTAAGTACTCGTACATATTTATTTTAATAACTAACATTATTTTTCATCTGTTTGTTTCAGTGTACTAATACTCGACAATAAAGTTTCACATTTCAATGCTTGTTCAGTGTTGCGAATGAGATGATTTGCAACACTGAAAATTTAGGTCATAATGCTTACAATATTATGAACAAAACATTTCACACAAACAGATTCTTCCGAACACCCTTTGTTCCGATATCATTATTAATAGTCACCTATTTGAATATTTTAAATAGCTTTTCAACCCTTCGCAGCCCTTGGAAGAAAGGTACAGAGATTCCGCGATTTGTATCAGAAAGTAATAAGCCGGGGCTTTGTCGGGCTGTATTGTAGCCCGTAATTATTTATGTGCTTCAAAGTGTCGCTCTCTGCCCAAACTGGGGTGAAAGGGATGGTGCTGTTTATTTTGTAATACAACCTTTTTGGTCGACAGCTAATGTAAAAGAGTGTGTTTTCTGTGTGTTCTGTGTCTATGTTTGTTTAAAAACGTTTTGGTGCGTCGTTTTCAACTCTTGTTTTGTTGATCATATAGTACTGAAGTGTACAGGACAAGAAATTGTTTAACAACAGATAAATCTGAATGACTTGCCATGGTATTTAGCTGCATTCGGTTAGACTGGAAGCCGACCCCAACATAGTCGGGAAAAGGGCAGATGATGATGAAATCTGAATAACTTACCCTGTATTTTTAACCGACTTTAAAAGGGGATTTTTTCCGTATTTTATTGCTTCACAAAGTATTTTTTTTTATGGCAAATAGCTCTTGACCTCGAACTCGCCTGGTGGAAAGCGATGGATGAGGTCGATGATGAAATAAGGTAGCTTAGAAGATACTTATTCACTGCAAGGCTGACGGGTTATACTTGGAAGGGAACACAGACGCTGGCAGCTCTTCTGATATCTGATTCGAATGAGATGAATGACTGCATAGCACGTTATTTTATGATTCATTTCAATTTTACTTTATACATAGTAATACACCGTCTTACAATCCCGTGCCGAAGCAAATGGAAGTTTCCAAAGGAAACGCAATCGCCTGGGAAGTTGCCAGCGCACGCAAATCACAACGCGAAGCAATAAACTGTCTAGACGGATTGGAGACTCACTCTATGTATGTGTGTAACTATGTAATGTACAAACATAGATTAAGGTGATATATTGAAAAAAATGTGGTTTTATTATTTCGTTTATGTGGAATAGGGATTTGACATTTTGGTAAGCGACACCGCGCGTTTTTTTTATAAGACGATTTAAAAAATACCCGCTTCGGATGTGTTCTGATTTTGTTCATCATTTTGATACTTATTTCCAGAAGGTTTACGTAAAATACAGTAACAATTAACTCACGTATCTATATAAATATAACAAAGTCGGGTTAGTTACACCATTTATAACTCAAGGACGGCTGGACGACTGATTATTATGATCTTTAATTTGTTGGATTTGTCTCTACCCCGAATAGCAGAATAACTATAATTAAAATGGGAAAAGTTCACAAAAAATAGAAGTTGATTAGGTAATTTAGGCGAAGATTATTCATTTTCTCATACAATCGTTCTTATTGATTCTGAGGCGGAACAGAGTTCGCCGGGTCAGCTAGTAACAAATAAAAATCTTGGTATTTTGTCAAAACATAAACATCATGTGAAACACGAAGCTGGGGCGGGTCGCTAGTACCTGTATATTTTCCGCCAGTTTTTCTGCCAATACAATATTATTTGGAAACGCAATAGCCCGCAGCAGACGCATCGTAGCGCGAAATGCGTACGTACTTGGCAAACAAGTACCGCTCGTAACGCGACGACGCATTTTATGTGCAACACAATACAGATCAGCCCGATGGTTGTAGCGAAAACTGCGCGTAGCACCCGCGCTACGGCGTAGAGTTTCGCTACGATATTCCGTAGCAACTTTACTGCATTGATTGCTGTTGTTAACTACAAACTAATTTAATTTGGCAATTGTTTTGTTTACTTTTTGTGTATTTCATTTGTTGTGTAATGATAATTTTATTATTCCCGCAACATAAATAGGTAATCCTTCATGTACTCGTGTATCGTAAAAGGTGAAAACGGAAATAGCTTCTTTTTGTTGGCTAATAAAAATGAACTGTGATTTCTTCCTTGAAAAATTTTAGTACCAGTTTTTTAGAAGCACATGACTAATAATCTTTGTGTACACAAAATAATATCAGATCTAATATGCCAATGAAATCTCCAAACGGCTGGTTGACACTTCCCGGGACCCAAGGGCTGGCTTTTACCTTGGTCAGAGAATAAGCATTGCCATACAACGTGGCAATGCCGCCAGTCTCTTAGATAAATTAACAGTTGACAGTGATGCGGAGGAATTTTTCGACGCCATAATTATTTCGCAGCAAGATGACTGAGTTTGAGTTTCTATCTATCATAATGCTAAGACCCTATACGAGACAGAGACCCGTAACGACTGTCAAAGATCCACAAATGACAGCCGGGACCAACGGCCGTGCTTTCCGAGGCACGGAGGGGTCTCGGTATGTGAAGATGGTCACCCATCCACAGACCAACCGCGGCAAGCGTAGCTTAACCTGAACGATCGACCTGTGCGGCTGTTATTATTTTGCCACGGGCCCCTCGGTTTTTATTTTTCTTTATTATTAGAGTTAATTATCTTTTTGTTTGCACGTGTTTTTGTGACAAATAAACCTATTTTTTTTTTCTTTTTTTCTAACTATAAATCCAGCGGGGTAATTGCGTAACACACTACCTATCAATAGCAATAGCTTTAATTTTGACAGTTCAACAACATTCATTGGATTATTTACGTTATTGAGTAGACACATATATTTAGAAAATATAAAAAAAATATTACTTATTGTTTATTAATTAAGGAACTAATCAAAATACAAACACAAACATCACAAAAACCTCAATAGATTTTTCCGGATGTTGACACACTTTAAGCAATCTTAAAAAATAACTTAAACCCTTATTGTTACACTCATAACACATAGTTCATAAAAAATTGTGAGGTAGTTAGTAAATAACAACCATATGTACAGACGCCAGCACATCAAGCTACTACAATCTGTCAAATTTATTTAATAAATTTTCAAATTTATCGCCAAAGCAAATTTCGTTCAAAGTTGATTAGGAAAATTTTACAGTTTCGGGTAGCTTGATGTGCTGGCGTCTGTACAAAAACACGAAGATGCTAATCACTTATTGAATGAAATTTATGTACAGACGCCAGCACATCAAGCTACACTAAACTGTAAAATTTTCCCAATTAACTTTCAACCTTATGCTTTAGCGATAAAGTTGACAATCTATTAAAGAAATTTGACAGATTTTAGTAGCTTGATGTGCTGGCGTCTGTACACAGCATGATGCATTTTCAAAGAGAATCTAATAATTTTTTTGTATTTATTTTTATAATTACTGTTTGTTATTTCCGATTGGATTTTTGTTGGAACATCATTAATTAGAGTAGGTGTTAAATAAGCGTTCATTCTCTTCCGGTAACAGTTCTTGTATCTCGGTACTACCAGTTTTATATGAAACAATGGATTGGCAATATCCTTCAAAATGATTCAGATTGAGATTAATAGTGTGTTACGCAATAAGAATGCAGGTCTCCTCACAATGTTATCCTTCACGGATGTCAGTAATGTCCAAGACAAACTAAGACAATTGAAATGAATTAATATTATAATGATAAGAAATTAACAACGGAAGACACGGAGTAAATTAACATTGCGCAAACACTCCCACCCTTGTTTGTCAAACAAATGAACAGCAAACGTCAAATTTGACAATCTCGTTTACTCGCTTACCGGGTACTTAGCCCCCGTTGGCTGCGTTCGTATTTAGTTAAGCTTATCCAATCTGCCTAGCGTTTTCCCAGCCATGTTGGGGTCGGCTTCCAGTCTAACCGGATGCAGCGGAATACCTGTATTTTATATGGACCGACTGCTTGTCTGACCTCCACTACCCAGTCACGGGGTAATATCATACCCGTAAGAGTGGTTGTTCGACTTTTTCGGGCATCTGACTACCCATAACGACTGCCAAAGATCTACGAATGACAGCCGGGACCAACGGCTGAACGTGCTTTCCGAGGCACGGGGTGTCTTGGTATGTAAAGATGGTCACCCATCCACGGACCAACCGCGGCAAGAGTAGCTTAACCTGATCGATCGACCTGTGCGGCTGTTATTACTAGCTCGTAGCTAAGCTACTAGCTAAGCTACGCATGGCGCGGTTGGTCCGTGGATAGATGATGATTATCTATTTAGCCACGACCCTCCTTAATTTAGCTTATTCCTAGACCCAATTTTCAAAACACAATCTACTTTCACGAACCAACAACAACTCCTACCGTTCCAAACTAGGCTTCTTGAACCGTTTTCATTAACTCATTTTATCTCACAGTGACATCGGAAAGTTGAAATAGAAAAAAAACAAAAAGTGTATTTTTTTCTTTTCAAAGGAGGCAAGGCCTTTGAATTTCGAAGTCGCTAGGGCTGTATATTGATGAGTGACAATCAAAGAATGAATCTTCTAATAGATTTGGAACCTTTTTAAATTGGAGCTCTTTTTTGAAAATTATCTTTATGATTTAGAATGATGATTAAAAAAGTGTCGTTTCAATTGTTATGACATTATGTTAGAGAAGAACAGGAATTAAAAAAAAAGCAATTAAAAAAAAAATAAAAAACCCGTCTGCGTTAAAAACTTATGTTAACAAAAAAAAAGGGAAAAGCTAAAAACAAGCACATTTTAAATTAAATAAAAGTTGGAAGCAGGCGGGGGCCCCTTTTGAATTTGAAAATATAATAAAAATGGTATGGGTCCCGCCTGCTTCCAACTATTGTTTAATTTAAAATGGGCTTGTTTTTAGCTTTCAGTTTTTTTAACTTGTAGATTTTACCGCAGTCGGGTTTTTTTATTACTTTTTTTTATTTCCAGCTTTTTAGTTTACAAATTTGAAAGATTTCGCAGGCGATTTAGTTCTTGGTACGTGTTTTTTACGATTTGTCACTTCGAATTACTTTTAACCTTATAACTATATATTATATATTTTTATATATTTATATATTTATTATTTCCTTATATATTTTTGGAATCACCTTTTAAAACCCTTTATTTTGATAAAAAAATTTTTGAAGACATATTTATGGCTCCAAAAATCAGTCAATTTTTTTTTTCAATTTTGAAATACCCAGTGTCACTTTCACAATTAAGACGAATCTAACGGCATCTCTGAAGCTGAAATCGATCAAGCCGTTTAGGCTACAGAGAAATATACATACATACAACACTCGAAAAACATAACCCTCCTTCTGGCGCAGTCGGGTAAAAAGGTATATTAAGTAGTTACATTCCTTTTTAAACTATACACACAACAAAAACACAAACAACAACACACACAACACAACACATACAACATAATATGAAGCAATGTATTAGCAATATCCTTCAAAATGATTCGGATTGAGATTGGTATTGTGGTACGCAATTAGGGTACTGCGGTGTTATTCTGTAAAAATCTCACCGTGAAAACTTAGGTGAAGTGAGCGTGGAGTGAGCTGTCAATAGTGTCAATTCCTAGCAAAAACAAAACTCACTTCACCTAAGTTTTCACGGTGAGATTTTTACAGAATCGACCGGCTGGTTATGCACGTACGCCGGTTGCGAGTACTACGCAACTGACCTTTCTAAAGAACGTCACTATAATATGTCCTTCTATTCTAAGACTAGATATATTAATGTAAAAATTTAGTGAATAAGTCGTTGGTGTGTCAATAAATAAATAAATAAATCTAGTGCGTCCTGTCCTTGCGTTTCCACTCACATCTGCCTTGTATGTAAATACTCTTGTTAGCCTTTCATTTACCCTCTCAAAATGACCAAACCATCTAAGGATACTCTTTTAAATGTTTGACGATAGAACCAATTCTTTCTTTTTGGGCCACACTTTTTCCGCGCAAACCGTCGCGACGCGACAGCGCGACGTGGCTCTAGTAGAACAATTTGTATGAAAACTTCATAGAAATTGTTCTTCTAGAGTCATAGACACCAGTGGCGTGCCTAGGGGTCAAAATTAGGGCAAGCCCACAGATTTTCAACGTATAAAAAAACGCCCAACTGAGGGATTGGATGATTTTCAGTTATTAATGTTTGTGTTCGAGTTCATTGATTGGTATTTTTTTAATATATTTATTTATTGATAGGTTTAAGTAAGTTTTTTGTTGTGAATTATGATTTTATTAGGGCAAGCCGGGCTATTCGGCTTCTATGAAGGTACCGCCCCTGATAGACACGACTCTAGTAGAACAATTTTTATTAAAACTTCATAGAAATTGTTTTCTAGAATCACGTGGGGTCGACTTTCTCATTCATTCAACGCCATTTATTTCGGCCTTGTGCGTCATCTTCCGTAAGTCCCATGTCCCATATGTCCCCCCTTATGTCATGGACCTTCGTCATCCATGTGGTTTGTGGTTTTGACAATTGAACATACTTATACAATTTTAACTGTCACGCCGGCTGGGCGACGCTTCACGTGACCAGAGGGCTGGGTGGTTCTTTGGCCAAAGAATTAGCATTGCTCTTCAACGTGGCAATGCTGCCAGTCTTCTGGGTACGTTTCCGGATGACAGCGATGCGGACAAGTAGTTCGACGCCTAAGGGCAGGTTGTTTCACGTCCACTTGACGCACGCGTATACGTCAAAAAAAAGCGTAGTTTAAAATTACAGTTACAAAATTATGGCTGTGAGTTACGTGAAATAATAACTATTACGTAATCATTATTATTTCACGAAGGTACATAATTATGTTACGTTAACCATCCGTTTGAAACAACCAACCCTGTCTTTTTATTTGTACAGTTAGTTAACTAGTACCTAGTGTAAATAGTTAGTTATCTGTATAATCAATTAATATAAATTATACTTTATCATTTTTGGGTAATAATTTACAGACTACACAAAGATAGACCCCGCTCAAAGGCTAAAGATATTTGACTAGGGAAGCGCAGTCAATTAAAATTAAACTCAACGATTGAAAGTTAAAAGATCACTCTAAAGTCCATCCGGCTCATCTGAAATACCTAATTTTGAGATGGACTCAGTCTGACCTAATTACGTAGCTTGAACCCCAAGCCGTTACATTTAGCTGAGAGGTTAAACGAAAAACCCGAAGATGTGAAAATTTTAATATACAGAATTTTGAAACAGGGCGTCGTAAAATTAACATGGGTTTTTGACATCAAATGAAATCACTTCAATTATTTTTTTACTATTTATATACACACAGTAAAATAATATTATTATTTATGCTCACGATGGGCCTTATAAGAAGGCTAAAAGTGACCCAAAGGACAATGGAGAGGGCTATGCTTGGAGTTTCCCTGCGTAATCGAATTAGAAATGAGGAGATCCGCAGGAGAGCCAAGGTAACCGACATAGCCCGAAGAATTGCCAAACTTAAGTGGCAGTGGGCAGGGCACATTGCTCGCAGAACAGATGGCAGATGAGGCCGAAAGGTTCTGGAGTGGTGACCGCGTACCGGAAGACGTAGCGTTGGAAGGCCTCCCACAAGGTGTTCCGACGACCTTGTGACGGCCGTAGGAACCGGTTAGATGCGAGAAGCACAGAACCGGTCGAAGTGGAGGTGCTTGGGGGAGGCCTGTGTCCAGCAGTGGTCTTCCGGCTGAAATGATGATGATGACACACAATAAATACATAGATATAATTATGTACCTAACATACAGAATTTTAAAGCAGCATAATATGTTGAAATGAATATGTTTTTTTACATGCAATGAAATCCCTTCAATTATTTTTTCATTTTATAATTTATGCACACGCAGCAAAATACATAGAGATAGGATATAATTAAAATTTTAAGTATATACTGATTATTTCTTAAGAAATTTCTTCCAGCAGACCTGCGAAACGAGAAATGAAAAAGAAATGTAGATAATAGTGTGTAAGAACAAGAAGAGAAGACTAAGGTTTGAGTATGAGTCAGTAACGAAAACATGTTTTTTTTTTCTTTACGATATTACGTAAAGAAAACAAAAACATGTTTTCTCTTTATTAGCTTAAAGGCTCCTACAAACAGGCGCGTGACACAAACAAAGGCACCGCTCGTTGCGCGACTTGCGGTACCTTTGTGTCGCGTGTCGTGTCGCGCCTGTTTGAAGGAGCCTTTAGTTTGCTCCCCATCTAATACATATAGGGCATGATTTATTTATTTACACTGAACTAGCAGCGCCCCGCGGTTTCACTCGCATGAGTGTCAATCTCGTGGGACTATCGGGAGAAAATGTATCCTATGTGACAATCCTGGTTATAAGCTATTTATGTACCAAATTTCATCCAAATCCATTCAGCCCGTTTGTGCGTGAAGAAGTAACAGACATACAAACACACTCACAAACCTTCGCATTTTAAATGGTATTAGTGTTCGGGATAAAATGCATCCTATGTGTTAATCCTGGTTAAACTGTGGGCTAAATTTCATCCAAATCCGTACGTGAAGAAGTAATAAACATACAAACACGCTTTATAATATTAGTGTGATTAAAACGGTATAACACTCATCATCAGCCGAAAGATGTCCACTGCTGGACATAGGACTCCCCCAAGCACCTCCACTTCGACCGGTTCTGTGCTTCTCGCACCGGTTCTGGAGTGGCGACCGCGTACCGGAGGACATAGCGTTGGAAGGCCTCCCACAAGATGGTCCGACGACCTTGTGAAGGCCGCAGGAACCCGTTGGTATAACACTTATTTCATTAATTAACATAGAGACAATTATTAAACACAAAATACAGACACACATAGACATAAAACTTTTTGGCTAAAATCACAATACCAAAATTGCGTGCCTACTCTTTCGTAAAATACAAGCGTCATGAAATGTTCCCATCCAATTTAACATTTGACTCAATACTGCAAGCGATGCGGACGTCAATTTAATTTTCCAGTTTAAAGTGAATTTTCTTAAGAAAAAAACCTCTTTCTATCGACGGCACAGCGTAACTATAATAAGGCCGTTTTTAAATATAGTATAACGCAATGCGACGTACGACGTTTTGTAGTACAACGGTACACCCATGCGCAAAGAGCATTCGGTTGTACGCTGCCGCGGTGAACGGTTGCGTCATTCAACTCCGAGCGCGATCGAAAAATACAGACGCGGGACGACTTCGAAACGTTACGTGTGACAATTAAAATCGAAGTGTTTTCGACAGAAAATTTACAGTTGCAGTGAAAGTGAAGAATTTAATTGGTGATCGATTTTTGAGTTTTTGTAATAAATATTTTTTTCGAAACAGTGAAGTGATTTTTTTTGACGAAGTGTTGTGATTTTTTTCCGAGTTTTTTTTTGTGGAATACGATCCTGCTTTTACTGTGAGTATTTAGTGTGTAGTTTTTTAATATTATAAGTAGTTTAATATGCTAACTTAAAACTAAAAATATTTCCAGCATTTTCAGATTTTGGTAAAAAAAAAAAAGAAAAAAAATGTTTCCTAAAAAAAGTAATAAATAATCCTTTAAACAAATATAGTTTAATTACATTATAAACAATAATAAAGGTGTTAAAGTCCACGTGCATAAGTTAGTCTACATTTTGTAGGCTAGCTCAGTCAGACAGGTATTTCTTGTAATTAAGCGTTGTTTATGTAAATTCGAGCTTTTAAGGGTTAAAATATATTTCAAGTCGTTTGTGAATGTTTACGCTATTGTTGGTAAAAGTAATTAATTTCTGTTAGGACAGATTTCACTGGGTAAACATTAATACAACTGGAATGGTATTAATTTAGGAAAATAGATGGAAATGTATTTGAGGTTTAAAGTATGAATTTATTTGCATTGACGCTATAAATGTAGATATGTCCGGGAGTGTACTCCTACTCGAGGAAAAGATCATTTTCAAAATGGTCGTGAATTAAAATTCGGAAAAACTGACGACAGTGAAATGATAGATAGTATTTTGGAATCAAAACTGCATACAAACTTTTTCTTTGATCCATCATTATTTTGATGTTTTCGGCCTTTATACCTCACATAGAATTGCACGGTGGCACGTTATAGGATTCGTATAATCTACGAATTTAAATCTAATCCCATTTAGAAGATTTAATGCTACAATTCTATAATATTTTTCCCAAACAAAGTATGTAATGATTTCCTCTAAAATAAATTCAAAAGTTTACAATTCACTGTTTATCACTGTTTCAAACATTTTATAATAAACACTCTTCTTTGTATAAATCATTCAAAGCTTTCCTCAGAAGCCCTGAGTTTTCAAACAATCCAGACACGTCGCGTGCCCATTCACTCGGCCAATTAGCAATCAATCAGACCGAATGGACGGAACGAACGAACGAAATCATTGAATTAATGATTAACAGAACTCTTCTTACACGATATGTTTGAAGCAAAACAGTAAAATAATGAATGAGCTTCTGACATTCCCTCGTAAGCTTGAAAATGATTGATTATATTATAAGCTTTTTTAAGAATCGCTAAACATCATCGTCGTCATTCTCCTGCATTTTAGCAATTTGGGGTCGGCGCAACATGTATTTTTCTTCTATACTATTACTAATAGACGATTAAAGGCTGATTTTTCAATCATCTGGTAAGCTTATTCGAGGCATAATTTTGAAATTTTTACAGTTATTTCATACAGAAACTGCAAAACTTCAATTTTATTCCTCGAATAAAAGTTATCTGGCGATGGAAAAATATTAGTCTTCATTACGGTAGTCATTCTTCCTAGCCATATCATCTTTAGTCCATCCATCGTTTCTTTGGTCTTCCCCTACTCGTGTAGCCATGCAAATATACATTATCATCAAAACAAGAGCTAAACGCAACTGTGAGAGCAAGCATCTGTAAATATTTCTTCACTCCCGGAGCTGTCATAAGCAGTCGGTTATCCAAGTCAGAAGAGGTAACCAATCAGTTACAGGCACATAACATCACGCACGTTTTACCCAAAGGGTAAAAAGAAGTAAAACTGCCTTTTAATGGCCTACTCAAAATAAATGATTTGATTTTGATTTCGACTGCGACCTATTAAATATAACAATCATTATGTTCTGGGGATTCCGCGCTTCTGTAGCGCTTCGTAGATGTTCGCGGAAGTCCGTTTTGTCGATTTTCATGCCATAATTAGAAAGAAGGCGGCGTCAATAATGGGTAGGTTGTGTGGAAGCACCACAGCATCCTGAAGACAGTGGTTGACAAGGTGGACAGTCCCTTTATTAGGCACTGGGTGCAGAGGCACGTGCATTGTTGAGCCACGTAATTATTAGTTGTTGTTAGGTTAGTTTTTAAGTTTTACTAACATAGATTTTTTAAGTTGTTGTTACTAATTCTATATCGATTGTGTGTATATGTGATCCGCAATAAACTATATTATTAATATTTAGTTAGAAATTGAAAGCGACTTTTGTGTTAAAGATTTAACAATATCAAACGATTTGTCGCAGTCAAGTAGCGGAGAGTAACTACCTTTATCAAAACGCCGTAGTTTCGAGAGCTCTTCAATTCGCCCGTCGGTACTGTACTCGCCTCATAGCGTCATAGCGCCTTTTCTAGTTTCGGCTTGAGCTTTAAGGGAAGGGAGTTCACACTGTGGTGGAAATATTAGCCAATCCGTCTTAGTGTGATCTGCCCTGACATCAAGTAGTAGACAAAATTGATAAATTTTAAAGTAAATATGTTTTTGGCTACTTTGTAAGTTAGTGTTTTTTTTTGTAATGGGTGTTTTGTTTGTGCAGGATAAACAATGTATCTTTCTTTTCAATCAGTGAGGTTTATAGGATCGTATATGAACTAGGAGCTAGCCAAAGAGACAGTTTACACCCATTGTTACAAAATTCCGGGACAGTATTCTTATTAATATTACTAGCTTCTGCCCGCGACTTCGTCCGCGTGAAATTTCTTGTTCCCCCGACCCACCCCGTCGCATCGCATCGCCTGCCCGCGCTATTACTTCGTTTTTGCTTAGCGTTCTTTCTGAATTTTTTTCTTTTTGCTCGGCTTCTAAAGGTGCCTAAAGGTGCGTGATGTTAAATAGCATATAGCCTTCCTCAAGAATTGGGCTATCAAATGCAAAAATCATTTTTCAAATCCAACTGGTAGTTCCAGAGATTAGCGCGTTCAACCAAACAAACTCTTCAGCTTTATAATATTAGTATAGATAAGCTCGCTTTAAACCTCTCCTCTGTATACTGCGAGAGTTATTAAAGGATATCTTATTAGCCATCTAATTCCTGTTTTCTTATTATTGAGTTTCCAAGAAAGTCGTAGAAATAGCTATTGATTTTTAACGGTTTTACGATCAGAGGGGCAATGCCCGTAATTATAAGAACGTCTGATCTCAGTCTCAATCTGTCAAAAATACGACTAATTACCCTACATTTTTGACATTTTTTTTGACATTGACTGTCGTTGAGATGAAATTGCGACTTGTATTTGAACGTTTTTTAAGTACGAGAATTGGCTATATGATCATTGACGATTTCGATCGGTCATTGTAATGCTAGCAGACTAGCACAATCTACTAGACTGCGACAATCCGAAGATTATTATTATTAGATTCGCTGATCAGAATCAGCGAATCGTAATCTTCGGATTGTCGCAGTCAAGCAGCGGAGAGAAAATCCTTCGGGATTTCTAAGGAAATTCATAATACATTGCTTCAATTGTTTGAACAATGCATCTGGTCGACAACGTAAATAACGCAATGTATATTGTAGAAGTGTCAAAATGAATGGCATTACGATTGTAAGTGTATAACCTTGCAGGTCTATTTCGTATAAGCTTCGCAACGCTATAATGAACATTCAATGATGAAACTCTATCAACCAGAAGGACAATTCCCGTTATTAAAAACATTCAAAATTTATTCGCGCTAGATTGCTCCTCGAATCTCTTATTATTTGTGTTATGTTGTTAGCAGAAGGAACGATACTGCTAAACAATCCTTTAGCTGCATTTCATAACCTCTACGTAAGAGACGATCCATCCTTTTTGCTGCGTTTCACACAGAAAAGTAAAATCAACATTTATGTTCCTAAGAGAACTTTTGTTTTAAAGTCCATAGCATTGTGGAAGCTCGCGTTCTACATTAAAATAGGTGTTCTAAAGGTAAGTATTTTTTTAAATTTGAAATGGGTTTTCTCTTGACTCTAGTCTAGGTCAGAGGTGACAGAGACAAAGTCTACGATGGAGTGAGCTTACCCAGAAGAAGCTATATGGAAGTATAGACATATACACAAATTCATATATTATAGTCTAATCTAAAGCATTTTACCAAAACATTTTTTTTTAACCAACTTCAAAAAAAGGTTTTTTTTTTATCTTCAGAACTTCGTTACTTATAAGCCGATTTGCAAAATTCTTTTTTTTCAAGGATAAGGTATGCCTCAGGGTGGTCCCATATAAGTTTTATTAACTTTGCTAGGGTAGTTTTTGAGTTAGCTTCATTAATACGATTTTTCCACTTAGTTTATATTGATGATGTTTTAATAATTTCCTGTCACAGATATTTACATAGCAAGTAGTGCTATATATGAATTTGTGTGGAGCAGGCACAACTAAACGGTGAGTTATTTTTTTATAAAAAAAAATGTTACTGACAACTAATTTTAATTTCGGAACTCGGTGTCGTTGGTTCCGCATTTTCGCTTTTTGACACCGACTTCCAAAATTAAAGTTATTTTTTACATTGTAGTGTTTTTTTTTTGTAAAAATGTTTTTATTTTTCATTGTTTAGTTGTACCTACTCCACACAAATTCATATATTTTTCGTAAAAAAACATCGAGCCTTCGCCTTTTTATAATTTTATCGAACCGCACTTCGAAGACGACCCTCGATGTTTTGATACAACTAAAAACCAACGAGCGTATTGGAGGAACACTTTATGAAGTAAAGGCACAAGTGATCAAGAACGCACAGTCATTAACAATGAACGCAAAGTAGAAAGAAATGTTACAGGTAAATTTTCACTCGCCGTGAGCATTACGTCAAACGCAGTGTCGAGCATTCGCAAGAACATTCCATTACATGAAAATGCTTTCGGAAACTGAGCTTTTGCCTGTATTTTACCATTCGTAAGAACGTTATATTACATGGAATTGCTTGAGAAAATGATCTAGTGTATACTCGCCTTAAGTCCAACATTGAAATATAATATTGCCATAATTCAACAGTTATTGGAAAGTCTACGAAGTTTTTCATCAAAATTACTTACAATTGAAATTGAGACGACTATTTTAGCCGAAGGTACAAAAATTATGACGTTAATGATATTACACTGTAGGGAACAAAACTTTAGTAATATTTTGGAAATTAGAGCTCCTTTTAAAAGGTTTCATCTTGAAGTCATCATCTGCCTAGCCTTTTCCCAACTATGTTAGGGTCGGCTTCCAGTCTAACCGGATGCAGCTGAATACCTGTGTTGTACCTGGAGCGATTGCCTATCTGACCTCCACAAACCAGTTACTGGGTAATACGATACCCCTTGATAAGACTGCTTGTCAGATTTTCGGGCTTCTGACGACCCGTAACGACTGCCAAAGATCCACGAATGACAGCCGGGACCAACGGCTTTAAGGTTCCTTCAAACAGGCGCGACACGACACGCGACACAAAGGCATCGCAAGTCGCGCAATGAGCGGTGCCTTTGTGTCGCGCGCGATTATGTCGCGTGTCGCGCCTGTTTGTAGGAGCCTTTACGTACTTTCCGAGGCACGGAGGGGTCTTGTTATGTAAAGATGGTCACCCATCCACGGACCAACCACGGCAAGCGTTGCTGAACCTGATCGATCGACTGTCGCTGTTATAACTTAGCCACAAGCCCCTCTTATCATACCACTTTCTGCCACCGAGTAGGTAGCGTTGCTAATTTAAAAGACTTGTAAAGTTACAAGCACCAGTGAGGGATTCCAATTTTGTCTTTCAAATGAATGCTCATAGAAAGGAGCAGACTACATTTCATTACTCTCTATTTTTTTTTTATTGCTGAATAGGCCTGCTTTTGACCTCGTTCACGGCTGATGGAAAGCGATGGATGAGGTCTATGATAGAACGAGCGTGCCCAGAACATGCCTGCTAATGATTGAAAAAGAAATCGAAACCCTTTTATCTCCTTTAGTGTTTCATATAGTAACGAACCTCATCAAAGTTTTCGGTTCAAGCGAGGTTCAGACCGTTCAAAGTTAATGCGCAACTAGGGATGAATTTAGAGCGCTCCTAATGTGGGGCGCACCTTGGAGCGGAGGCTGTGGAACAGATTGAAACACGTGCATTATTACTAAACACTTCTTCTCTTTCTAACCGCCTTCAAAAGAAGGAGGAGGTTCTCAGTTCGTCGGTTTTTTTTAATGTATTTATGTTCCGCGATTACTCGAAGACGACTGGACCGATTTGGAAAATTCTTTGTTTGTTGTGTACCCTTTCAACAACAGTCCACCTGAAAACTATGTATGTGTCTACTTAGCTCGTAATGTCCCACTATTGGACAAAACTCAAACTCAAAGCATTTATTTCAATTAAACCAATTACAGGCACTTTTGAATTGTACAATCTGTCAGTTAGTCAGAAAGTTGAAGCTAGTTGTCCATTCCAAAACGTAGATCTCTATGGAGAAGAACGGGCAAGAAACTCTAAGGACACTCTTTTAAATCATGATATTACGAAATCCTGGGTACATTACTCTTGTTGCTTCTCTATGTGAGAACAATTTAAAAAAAAATTAAATGAAGAAACAATTCAAAATATAAGATTACCGATTATTTAATATAAGATTGGCCGTTAAGAGATGACCTGACTCCACCGACGGCGCCCATTCACAAACATGACGCGTGGATCAGCACCATCCAGCTCAACCATTTTGTAGGGAACCGAATGATGCAATACACGCGCCACCATCAGTGAGACATTTATGTGAGCATGACATATTATTTCGTTGCATCAACGACCTCTTTGGTGATGAAGGTGTTGGTGGTGGTGATTACTTTCCATCAAGTCATCGAATTCCGTCGGTTTCTTAATTTTTTTCTGTTTTTATATTCTAAGTACCTACTGTTATGTTTTATTTACTTTGTTTTTTACTGACTGGATAAACTTCTTTCTTTTTATTTTACTTTAATATCTAAATGTGTAGAAATCTTTAAGCGTAATTTGGTTTGCGTACGTCATTTTCGGGTGACCACTGAAAATCAGCGCTGTGCTCTGGGTCCCGCATATCACAGCATTATGCTGAGTGGAAGTCTTCTTGTCACAGTCATGACGTGCAGCTGTCGACTGTATCTGGCTCGTGATTATAGATCTATTTTGTTTTTATTGGAGCACAAAATCCGGCGAAGTGAGAATCCGACCTATTGCGAATCCGACCAAGTGAGAACAAAATGTTATTTTTTGATATGCATGTGTTTTTGTGACATTATAAACGTTCTTTTTTCTTTCATCGAGCTTAGAAAATATTATGTTACCGTCTCATACCAATCAAAAACCAAGACAGAGAGGGCTTTCAACAGTAAAGTGAAGCCGGTTTCGTAAACAAGTATGCACATAGTGAGGTGTAGTTTGATTGTAAATAGTTGTAAACGTGTGCGTGTGAGCGTGTGTGCACAGAGCGGAGGTGTAGTTTTTGCATGCTTCACTTTATTGTTCGCAGCGCTATGTCTTGACATTTTATTTGGTCTGAGGTTACTGTACCTATATTTCTTAGTACAAAACCCACGGTAAGATTAAACAATCTAGCCTATATTTTCTCCCACACGAAGAAAACCGGCATCCTTTAAAGTTTTAACCTACCGAATAGTTTCACACCTCCGAAAGCGGGTATAAATCGTATAAGCGTGGTGAAATATAAATAGATTGCAACCAATAAGAATTGGGTCAGCTCGCAACTTTAAATCACTAAGATTTACACCTTCTGAGGACATAAGCAACCTAATGAATTTGTAAATCAAACCTGTTTAAGTTGAGCTCGGTGGAATTTGAAGTTATTAATGATGACAATTATGTAAATGTGGATAGGAAGACCAAAGAAACGATGGATGAACTGTGTGAATGATGATATGGTTAGAAAAGGAGTGCTACTACCAAGATGATGACGAATAGAAAAGTGAAGAAAAAGTCATATTGCGCCGGCCTTAAATACATTAGGGTAAAGAATGGGCAAGAGAATGGATGATAAATGTATATGTTTAGAATATCTGTTTATATCATTTATCATGCCAGTATGTCTGGAACTCTGCAAGATGACTGTATGACTTTTTGTCTATATCTTTAGCTAATGTGATTGACAGAGTACCGTTTTATGCTAAAGTAAATAAATTAATAAAACAATTAAATGATTTTGGTATTACTTAGTTGGGAAAACGCTTAGCAGATGATGGTTAAAACTCGAGTTTTTCATTTTACAAACTTTTTACTTTCACTGTTCTCTGTAAATTGAATTTTGAAAGTCGAACTTTTATTCATTTCCGATTATTCGATCAAGTTGAAACTTTGTAAACTTATTTTGTTTTCATACATAGTGTTAGACTGATGCTGCAGCCAGGGGGGTAATTGCGTAACACACCAACAGTAGCAATGGTTATTACCCGACTGCGCCAGAAGGAGGGTTATGTTTTTCGAGTGTTGCTGTATGTATGTATATTTCTTTGGCACACTCTGTAGCCTAAACGGCTTGATCGATTTCAGCTTAAGAGGTGCCGTTAGATTTGTCTTAATTGTGAGAGTGACACTGGGTATATCAAAATTGAAAAAAAAAATAATTGGCTGATTTTTGGAGCCATAAATGTATTCAAAAAATTTTTTTTCTCACATCCTATCCTGTGGGGTATCGAAATAAAGGGTTTTAAAAGGTGATTACAAAAATATGTATATACAACTTATAAGGTTAAAAGTAATTCGAAGTGACAAATCGTAAAATACACGTAGGTACCAAGAACTAAATCGCCTGCGAATTCTTTCAAAGTAAACTAAAAAGCTGGAAATAAAAAAAGTAATAAAAAAAATAAAAAATCAGACTGCGATAAAATCTATAATTTAAAAAAACTGAAAGCTAAAAACAAGCCCATTTTAAATTAAACAAAAGTTGGAATCAGGCGGGACCCATACCATTTTTATTATATTTTCAAATTCAAATAGGTCCCGCCTGCTTCCAACTTTTATTTAATTTAAAATGGGCTTGTTTTTAGCTTTTCAGTTGTTTTTAACTTAAGTTTTTTTACCGCAGTCGGGTTTTTAATTTTTTTTTCATTTCTTTTTTACGTTGTTGAGCAGACAAATTTGATCATAAAAAGCAATGGAATAGCAGTATCCTTTAAAATAATTCAGATTGAGATTAATAGTGTGTTACGAAATTAGGGAGGAGGATCAAGTAAATTTTAAGGGGCTCGTGGCTAAGTAATAAATGTATTTTCTTTCTTTCTTTCTTTCTAATAACAGCCGCACGGGTCGATCGATCAGGTTAAGCTACGCTTGCCACAGTTGGTCTGTGGATGACCATCTGCACATACCAAGAATAAATTCTCTAAGTGATGCTGAAAACCGTATCAAAATCCGTTGCATTGTTTAGAAGAACAATGCGGTCACAGACAGACACGAAAAGCGAGTTTAATTTAGAATATGTCATCTCATCTGCCTAGCCTTTTCCCAACTATGTTGGGGTCGGCTTCCAGTCTAACCGGATGCAGCGGAATACCTGTATTTTATATGGACCGACTGCTTGTCTGACCTTCACAACCTAGTTACGGGGTAATATCATACACGTTGGAAAAAGTCGAACAACCACTCTAGTGGTTGTTCGACTTTTTCGGGCATCTGACTACCAATAACGACTGCCAAAGATCTACAAATGACAGCCGGGACCAACGTTTTAACGTGCTTTCCCAGGCACGGAGGGGTCACAGTATGTAAAGCCGGTCACCCATCCACAGACCAACCGCGGCAAGCGTAGCTTAACCTGATCGATCGAACTTTGCGGCTGTTATTATTTAGCCACGGCCGCTCTATTAATTTAAATTAAGATTATGTATCGATATAGAATTATGATTTTGATAGCAATTACCTAATTATCATTGTAATTTAAATAGTTAATATTGGTTAATATTGGTCATTCAAATAATCTTAACTAATACTATAATTGCGAAAATATATGTATAATTTGTTTGTTTGTTTCGCTTTCAAGCTAAAGCGGCTGCATGGATTTGGATGAAATCTGGCACATGGGTAGACCATTACTTGGAAAAGGACATAGGCTGTTTTTATCCTGGATCGCAGACGAAGTCGCGGGCAAGAGCTAGTTATAGCATAAATAATTATAGTCTTAGCTGAATGAGCTCTTTCAAAGTCGTCGGATACCATCTTAATGGGGAAGCGCTAAGGTAGCCCGCGAAATTCAAATTTTCTTACGTTTTTTGCAATTTGCTGGTCAGTAGGTATTAAGTTGTACGTCGATCAAAATATGATTCGCGGCCGTAACAAATATGTATTTACAGAATCATAATCATTAAAGTCATCAACACAACTCTCTAAGACCACGAAACCCCAAAAAAATGACGATTTCATGAAACAGTTATTCTTTGGGGCCTTTTAACTCGTCGCGCGTCCAATTAGCAGACACAATAGAAATTTTATTGTTATCGGTACACATGGTGTACACTCGACGTGCGAAGAGTTAATATCAGCAAATTGCAAAAAACGTAAAAAAAATTGAATTTCGCGGGCTCCCTGGCGCTTTCGCCTTAACACACAAACTTCATCAAATACCAAAAGTGATAATTAAGTCATTGCACACCAGCAGCCATGATTAACAGTCTTCGAGCATGCGAGGTGCTGTTTACATGCTCATTATCAGCCAGTAAGGGTTTAATTTAAGAGGGTGATATTATCTCTAGTTTATAGCATTATTTCCCGTTGGTATTCCGGTGATCATTTTGGTGGGACATGTTAAAATTATGTTGAGAGAAGTAATTTGGTTTTCTACGTCTTTACAGATAAATTAGGGTGTCAATAATATGATGATTGGGGCGCACTAAAATAACATCCTCCGCGATAACCTAGGGTAGTCAGCTCGTCAGCGGGATTGTCCGAAAGTCAGCGGGATTGTCCGAAAGGGTTACCGCTGGCCCGGAACATAAAGGGCTAAGGAAGGAACACGGGTGGGTTTTAGTCAGTAAGAGTCTGACACTCCCTTCCGCTCCACCCTGAGCGGGAGGAGTCATTTGATGATTTCCCATCATGAAAAAAAAAAAAAATGTTAGTCAGCTCCGATACAAAATCACTGATTGGCGAATATTGTTAAGTACCTACCACAATATAAGCAAGACATGTGAGATCTTCCAACCCGCACTGAGCCACCAGGGTGGGTTACGGCTCGCTCCCTCTCATACATTGTGCTATGCGCCAAAGAAACCCATTAATTTACCTACAATTGATTACGCACTGATAAGAAACCTATATATTACGTTTATCAGCCCTAAGACAATCACTACTGAACATCGCCCTCACCCATAAATCACGGACACGAAACTTTAGATTACTTTTAGCATACACATAATGAGCCTATAATATTCCCACTACTGCGACACAGGCCTCCCCCAAGCACCGCCACTTCGGCCGGTGTTGTGATGCTTCTGTTTCCAGCGTATTCCAGCGGCCTTCACAAGGTCTTCGGTCCACCTTGTGGGAGCTCTTACAACGCTACGTCTTTCGGTCGCGGTCGCCACTCCAGAACCTTTCACTTCCATCAACCATCTGTTCTGCGAGCAATGTGCCCTTCCCACTGCTACTAGGTTTTAAACTTTGGCAATTTTTTGGGCTATGTCGGTTACCTTGGTTCTCCTGCGGATCTCTTTATTTCTGATTCGATCACGTAGGGAAACTCTAAGCATAGCACTTATCATTGTTATCATAAATAATACGGTAATATCAATTTCTAAAGGTGTGTGTCTGTGTAGTGTATGAGGTTTGAGATTGAATGATTTGATTTAGGTATGTCTGTATTCAGGTGCCTCCAGATTTGCTCGATTTTTGTCCGTAGATCCGTGTTTTTTTAGTACTTCTTCCTCATGAGAGGCAGACAGAGCAAATTATTAGGTAATTGACAATAGTCCATCGCGGCAACAAATAAGGTTCAAAACAGCGATGAGTTTGATGTTATTTAAATCGAATGACCACCAAAATACGAGTTATTTTGCAATTTTAATTAGATAAAAAAAAATGCACGGCTTGGATAGGATTAGGAAATAAAAAAAAATATTTAGTTGATTAAATTTCCTTTGTTATGCTTACATAATAGAAATATTTTTGAATATGTATTTTCTTTGAACATTTGAAAATGCATAAAAAAAAATTCTGGCTTGTAATATGTAGGTATCACTACGCCTAACTGTGCGATAAAATACTGAGCAATTCACGGTGTCTACATTTGGGGAGCGCCTTTAGAAAACATATGTCGTCCGCCAAAAACCAAGCAAAAATAGCCCACATAGGTAGTAAAAAAAAAAAAGTAGTAAAAATCTCACTGAAAACCTATGTGAAGTGAGCTGTCAATAGTGTCAATCCCTAGCATCGGGTGAAATGACAGCTCACTTCAAATTCACATCACCTAAGTTCTCACGGTCAGATTTTTACATAATAGACCGGTTGTAGTCACCTTAACACTGAGAATAGACATACCTAACTACGTCTTTCAATCTCAGACACTAGCGTAACAAAGTTAGCGATGCATTTAATGCGCCTAGTTACCACCGGCGGGCGCCACAACGGGCCGGCCATAGATAATTAATTGAATGCAAATCAACCTCCGCGAACTTATTAATGAAGAGACATGGTCGCCTGAGGACGCTGTGAATGGGACATGTTTGAAGACGTGATTGTTTTGTTATTAGTGCGATTGTGTATGTAAGGAGTGGTTTTCTCACAATGATCTTGACCGTAAGTGTTTGGCCAGATTGGGGCGCGGGCGCGGGGCGAGTGCGGTTGCGAGAATGCGCGCGGGCTGCCTGTCCGCACTGTAGCGCTGCTGCGTGTTGTCGTGTCCAGTGTTTGTCAAAATATAATATGGATAAAGAAGACTTATTTTTACTAGAAAAAAGCTGGAACTAGTTTGAGCACCCCGGTGCTCGTGCGGGCCGCCCGCACACCCACTGCGGCCACTTGTATGAACGAGCTATGGCGTGAGTTGCCCGAGCGCTCCCCGCGTCGATCAGCCCGCGCCACTCACCGCGCCCGTGTGCCTACTATGGACACTCAAAGGAAGTTCATATGTTTGAGCTCACCGCGCCACGCGCCGTGCCCGCCCCGCGCCCGCGCTGCCAGTCTAGCCAAGCACTAAGTCGTGTGTCTAAATACTACACTGAGAGACGACACCAATCATTGATGTTATTTGTCCAGAATATCTTCACATATTTCTTAGGTTTGACTGATAGTTTTTCTATACAATTATTTTCTATTCATTATTTTATTTATTTATTAAAACTTTATGCAAAAGTGAAAAAATATTGTACAAAGCGGATTTAATGCCTGAGGCATTAAATCATGATGCATTATCCTCATACTCCGACTAATATTATAAATGTGAAACCGCGGGGCGCTGCTAGTTAACTATAAGTACTGAATCTTTGGTTGAAAATCGCCAAATCGAAGAGAGTACCTAAGCGCGGTAATCAACGCTCATTTCTTCACTGTATGAGAAGGGGAATTACCCATACCGCGGAATAATTACATGCCAATATAAAATATACATTTTATAATATTTTCCTTCATTAAATTATGGAAATGGTCCATGATTTTCATTAATATGTCGAATTTAACAAACAAACTTCTGTATTCATAAACCGATGATGCGTTCATTGAAATAAACCAACTTACTTATTGATTATTTCGCGTCCATTCGTTTTAATTTTTAATATTCCATGGGATGTTATGATAATCATTGACTCTATATAATTTTATGTTTTTGTAAGCTCTCTCTCTCTCGCTTTTAAAAAATCTTAAATTACAGTCCTCCATTAAATTACAGCTTTTAAAAAATCTTAAATTAAGATTTTTTAAAAGGAAGTCAACTCAACAGCTACTTCCTATTAGAAGACCTCCTTAAGGCTCCTATAAATAGGCGCGACACGCGATATAATCGCGCGCGTCACAAAGGCACCGCTCGTTGCGCGTATCGCGTGTCGCGCCTGTTTGAAGGAGCCTTTATTAGAAGGCTAAAAGTCACTCAAAGGATTGCCCTTTGAGTGACTTTTGAGAGAGGGCTATGCTTGGAGTTACCCTGCGTGATCGAATGAGAAATGAGGAGATCCGCAGGAGAACCAAGGTAACCGACATAGCCCGAAGAATTTCCAAACTTAGGTGACAGTGGGCAGGGCACATTGCTCGCAGAACAGATGGCCGATGGGGCCGAAAGGTTCTGGAGTGGCGACCGCGTACCGGAAGACGTAGCGTTGGAAGGCCTCTTACAAGGTGGACCGACGACCTTGTGAAGGCCGCAGGAACCCGTTGTATGCGAGAAGCACAGAACCGATCGAAGTGGCGGTGCTTGCGGGAGGCCTATGTCCAGCAGTGGACGTCTTTCGAATGAAATGATGATGACATACTTTCGCTAAAGCGTTATTGGATTTTTCCATTAAAATTTTCTGAGTGGGCCTGGAGTCTGGTTTTTTGGCCAGTAATTGGCAATGGGCTCGCCCCCTGTTACATGGCTACCTAACATATTCCCCGAAAGGTTAAACAGTGGTGTACCAATAGTACAGCCACTTTTCGCCAGTTATATTTAAGTCCCATGTTAAGGCTCCTACAAATAGGTGCGACGCGCGACGCGAATCGCAAAGGCACCGCTCGTTGCGCGACTTGCGGTGCCTATGTGTCGCGCGCGATTTTATCGCGTGTCGCGCCTGTTTGAATGAGCCTTTATAGGAGGCGAGCTAATTGCCATCAATCGGGCACCAATCCAGCCCTGGGCTGCTGAGAAATTCCAGATGTAAAAACACTTTTCCCGACCAATCATAACGATCTTGTAAGAAAGAGAAGGAATGTGTCAAAGACTACCTTTCTCTTCCAACTACAATTTAAATAGGTAATAATATAATGACACGTATACTCCACAAAATACTCGTCACCCGTTCTATGTGCCCAAAGAGAGCCTCGCGTGTCTATGAACAATTAAACAAAGAAACAAACATTAATATTACGGTTGGAACGTTACTGAAGTACTCGTATTAACACAAACAACGGGTAAAAAGTACCTATACGTAAAAAAAAAAAGTTAATTGGTACCTACCGACTTCCAAAAAAGACACTGTAAATTGAAAAATAAATTTAATTTCGGAAGTCGGTGGCAAGCAGCGAAAATGCGAGTACGTTACTTGGGAAGGGTCTGCTGATATGTGTAAATATTATTTTTTTGATGCTGATATTGATAAAAATCTTTATACTAGCACAAAGTACCTATAGTAAGTAGCAATAACACATAACACATAGACTTCTGGCTGGAGGACGTGGTGTTCCGTCGCTTCCGCGGACAAGTACCACAGAACTGCTCAAGAGTTAGCTAGTGAAGTACTGTTTTATAATAAGAATATGTTTGTTTAGGTTAAGGTATTTGTGTATGGGCCTGTGTCGTCTGAAATAAATAAAAATAAATAACAAAACGAACCAATTAAACATACGTCTTGATCCCGTGGGAATATCGAGATAAAAAGAGAAGAGAATGTCTATTGCCTCGGTCTGCCATGGCAGATTTCGCCAAAATCCATTCAACCGTTTTAGCGTGATAGCAGGACAAGTAAACAAGCAAACTCACTTCCGCATTTATAAAGTTAAGATTAATAATTTTTTTGAAGCTGCTAGTGAATAAAAGTCTTTGCACTATCAGAAAGTACCTACCTTACCTAGCAACATGATCTACTCACTCACTCACCACCAATACTCTCAAAACGGTGAAGGAAAACATCGTGAGGAAACCGGCGTGTCCTAGAACCAAAAGTTCGAAGACATGTGACATCCAACCCGCACTGGGCTCGCGTGGTGGACTACGGCCCTCTCCCTCTCACCGAGAGGAGGCTTGTGTCCCAGCAGTGGGAACATTGTAGGCTGATTATGTAAAGCACCTAGATAATTACACTACGCACTAACTTATGAAATACAAATTGTGTCAGGGTCGGATATTATCGCGTGTCGCACCTGTTTGAAGGAACCTTTACGTGTGAATTAATTTTAACTAAAACCTAGCCAAATCATTTTCGGGGAAATTATCTAAAGGCTCCTGCAAACAGGCGCGACGTGCGACGCGAATCGCGCGCGACTTAAGGCACCACTTGTTGCACGACTAGCGATGCCTTTGGGTCGCGCGTGATTTTATCGCGTGTCGCGCCTTAAAGCGGATCAGTGGGTGGTGATCGACACGCAGAAAAGTTGTAGTAGCTGAAGTAAGCTGTCTGCATACATCTCTTTTGTTAAGTGTATGTAATAGTATTCCAAATAATTGTCCGTGTACGTAATAGTAATACCTAGTTCCGTATTTCGGCCTTGGCGGCTGTAGCGGTATCTACAAACGTCACATGCGAACTACGCATCATACTGACGTCACACGAAATCCTGCATCTCGCAAGCAGAGTTTGCCGCGCAACTAACATAATATAACGGCCCGACGACGTGAGCCAGACACGACACCCGTCTGGTCGGAGGATCCTCCCTTTTCTATGGAGGCTGAGTGAACTTTACACCCTGTTCCTCATACTGGTGACCTCAAACATAAACGTCAGACACATATACACTCTCTCTTCCCTCACTCTTATAGTCCGATGGGACGGCACGCAATATGACACCACGGGAGAGAGATCAGACGCAGGGCCAACGGCTTAATGTGCTTCCACGTGTATCACACCGCCAACTTACAAACTCCTGACTGTTATTGAGAAATTCCTATTGGAAAAACTCAATAAAACTTTGCCTGACCCGGGAATCGAACCCACAGTCACGCTTGCAACCACGAGACCAACGGGGAGTGTAGAGGGTGAACACACACCCTTGCTTCCTGAAAGCCTGATCAAATCTCTGATCAATAAGCCAGCTGTCAGGTCTCTTGGTAACTGTTGTGATTGGTAGGCGGAAATGATAACTGTCAGTCAAATCACATGAAATGAGATTTGATAATAGATAAATGGCATTCATGAGAGGCTTTGCTACAGGGTTAGTCTCCCAGCTCGTGGATCATTAATTAAAGTCCTATATTCTTATATAGAATGGCGATTAGATTATCACATTAAGAGCTGATTTTTCAATAGTCAGATACCTTTTATCTAAAGAATAAATCTGACAGTATGACATAGGTATTCTCTATACAAAAGACGTCAAACTGCAATATTTATTCCTCAAATAAAAGTTATTTGTCTATTGAGAAAACAGCTATAAATAGTACAGTGGTTATTAAAAGTTGATATGGGTCTGTTAAAATAATAAAATAAACAATTTTACTAAAAACGGACAAAATAAATAGCGTAAAATTGGCACGAAATACACCCTTGATAATAACGCACTACACACGCTAAAGGCGATGGTATCAACAATTCAATACAAACTATGGTCGTTATTAATTGTCGTGGTATTGTTACCGAATATTAAAAAAAATATTGTTATTATCGCCTTTATTTAAATATAAATATAATATTAATTATATTTTTAAATATTAGAATATAAAAAAACATTTGAAAATATAAAAAATAGTAGCCCACCGGTATCGGGATCAGGGTCCAAGCTACGCCGCGGTCAGGGCTCCAGAGAGAGGAACCTCCTGACAATGTGAGCTGTGTCTAGAAGTACTGCTTTCTGAATCAAGCCATTGATCCAGCTGTCCAACGAGAGCCTCCTCAGGTGTTGGTCGAGGCTCTTGGGTATTAATCCATTGGCTTGGGGGAGGCCTATGTCCAGCAGTGGACGTCTTTCGCCTGAAATGATGATGATGATGATTAAAATTGGCAGTTAAGATATTTAAAATATTTTACCGATAAATATTGGTAACATGGAAATAAATTATTATTTGTCCATTTTATAAATATTTAGGTAATAAAGAAGTAGTTTATTTAAGTTTTATATATCCGGTTAAAGACACAATACATGGGTTTTAATATTAAAAAAACAAAAGTTTCTTTCATGTGCTGGTAGAAATTAATGTAGCTCATATCTTAAATCTTTTCACCTATAAATAACTCTTAAACGAGAAAGGGCCTTTATTAACTGACTCTGCCGTACGAACATAACTTTATTCACGTGCCGTTCTTGTTATTTCGTTCAACGGCTATATCTTTAATCTCTAACACATTATAACCAAAGTCACACATTTATAACCTTCTAAGATGTCATATGAACCAATTCTGTAAACCAGTTTGGATATAATATCTCACTCGAGATTTATTTGAGAGAAAAATGTTAATAATTAATTAATTTAATGAAGCTATCCGTCAGTCATACGATATATTTTAATGTGTATAGAATATAGGAATGAGCATATCAATTGGGAATGTTATATAAAAGGTTTGGGCATGTTATCTGTCTTTGATAAATGGTAGTTACGCAACTTATTTTACACTAACTTCTGCCCGCGGCCTTGTCTGCGTGAAATTTTGGCCCCACACCCATCGCGTCGCATCTCATCGTCCGCCCGTGGTAGTAGCTTTGTTTTCGCTCAGCGTTCTCTCTGATTTTTTTCTCCCTAAGGGTCATAGCGTGATGTTAGTATTAGTAGCCTTCCTCAAGAATTTATTTATTTATTATTTATTTATTTAAACTTCTCGCACAAAAAGGTACAAAGGCGGACTTAATGCCTCAAAAAAGAAGAAAGAATTGGGCTCATCATCTGCCTAGCCTTTTCCCAACTATGTTGGGGTCGGATTCCAGTCTAACCGGATGCAGCTGAGTACCAGTATTTTACATGGAGCGACTGCCTATCAGACTTTGACAACCCAGTTAAAACTAGTTGTTAGACTTTCGGTTCTGACGACCTGTAACGACCGTCAAAGATCTGCGAATAACAGCCGGCACCAGCACCAGCTTAAGGGGCTTACAGGAGCTAAACACAAAAAACGCAAGTTTTAGAAAGAATAAAAGTATATGATCGACTACAGTAAACATATAAGATATTCTTCAGGATAATTATGCTATGTAGATAGTGTGTTGAAAACATAATACAACAAATTTTATACGATAGAAAAAAATCATGAAGATACCTCTAAAAACTTTCTTTTTACAATAATAACCATATTAATATACATACAATCATTCTGATTTTTTATCAGATTATTCTACAAGCAACATACTAAAATACAAGTGTTTTATTTTTTTAGTCCAAACAATAGATTTTTTGTAATTAAATAATTGCTTCATATTTTGCAATAAATTACCAGGGTTGTGTCATCGCGCTTCTCTTTCTTTTCTATGCAGTCCGACAGTGACCGCGCTTTAGGTCATGTAAGCCCCTTGACGTGCTTTCCGAGGCACCGACGGGGGTCTCAGTATGTAAAGATGGTCATTGGTCACCCATCCACGGACCAATCTCAGCAAGCGTAGCTTAACCTGATCGATCGACCCATGCGGCTGTTATTACTTAGCCATGCACAATTGGGCTATTACATGAAAAACATTTTTTCAAATCCGACTGATACCTTCTTCCAAAGATTACCCCCCTACATACAAACTAACAAACAAACAAATTTGACCTCTTTAAGGTTCCTTCAAACAGGCGCGACACGCGATAAAATCACGCGCGACACAAAGGCACCGCAAGTTGCGCAACGAGCGGTACCGTTGTTTCGCGCGCGATTCGCATCGCGCGTCGCGCCTGTTTGCAGGAGCCTTTAACATATTAAGTATAGATATAGATATCATAACATCACGCCTATATTCCCGATGGGTTTGGCAGAGGTGTAGAGTGCGTGCCACGTAAGAAGAGACTTGACACACCACGTGGTCTGACATGCGCAGAACACGATTTTAGGTATCTTTAGCGGTCTGAGTGCGGGACGGGACCGGACGTCATAGGGGCGGCGGAAAGAGGCGGGGGAGGCGGGGTCAAGTCTCTTCTTACGTGGCATGCACTGTACCTATACTATACCCACATTTCACCAGTTATATATAAGTCCTATGTAATAGGGTGTGAGCCTATTGCCATCAAAAGGACACAAATCCGGACTCCGGGCTGCTATTAAGAAATTTCAGATGGAAAAACCCAATAACCCTTTACCTAGGAATCGAACCCAGGACCTCATGCTCAGGAGGAACGCTTGCGACTACTATAAGCCGACCGCTTAACTGTGATGTTACCTGAGGTAGCCGCGCGGTCACCGGGCGTCGGCGGAGGGCGGACAACGCCTTCTTCCAGCCCCCCTAAACGGGTCCAGGGGTGACGGACTCGGGGACGTCCGTCGCCCCCCACACATCAGGACCCGAGGTGGCGCGTAGTGTTCCACGCGCGCCCCTCTTAGACGTCACGGGGGGAGTCAAACACCTCACTCCCCCCCCTGACCAGACGGGGCCCGCTGAGGGGGGCCGGCACCAGCTGGGGGTTGCGGAAGGATCGTACGTTCCCGCGACCCCCGGCGTAGGTGTGAGATGGAACACCGGGGTGGTTTTTAGTCAGTAAGAGTCTGACAGACCCCGCCGCCCGCCCCAGGGCGGCGGACATCCATGAGGATTTTCCAACAAGGGAACAAAAAAAAAAAAATGGTAGCCGCGCGGTGCGGGGGTGATAGTTGTCACAAGTTGACGAATCAATGAGCTCAATGAGTCTCCAACAGAGGCTACACAATTGAGTCGTTACCCGGAATGTTACCATTTTATAGATATTGGGGTTTATTTATAAACGACGATTAAAGTTAAGTGACGTTAAACATCAAAAATGTATGGTTAAACTGTCGCTAATCACTGTTTATGAATAAAGGTGTTAATCCTAATGTCACACTAATATTATAAAGGCGAAAGTTTGTGAGTATGGTTGTTACTGCTTCACGCAAAAACGGCTGGACGGATTTGGATAAAATTTGGCGCACATATAGTTTATATGAGCCGTGGTGGCCAAGTGGTAACGGCCGCGACTTACGAGTTGTAGGTCGTAGGTTCGAACCCAGACAGACGCTTTACTTTGTGTAAATTATTTCATCACCACTGCTCACAAAACGGTGAAGGAAAACATCGTGAGGAAACCGGCATGTCCTAGAACCAAAAATTCGAAGACATGTGACATCTACCAACCCGCACTGGGCCCGCGTGGTGGATTACGGCCCACTCCCTCTCACTGAGAGGAGGCCTGTGTCCCAGCAGTGGGAACATTATAGGCTGGTGATGATGATGATAGTTTATAAACAGGATTAATACATAGGATATTTTTTATTCCGATATTCCCACGGCATTGAGACTTATACGGGTGAAACCGCAGGGCGCTGCCAGTGTTTATATAAACATTTGGTACTAGGTATTGTGTATTTATTATATTTTCTAAGTCAGAGCCATTGTCAATGGGTCACCACAGGTGCTCATAGGTACGCATAAGCCAAGACACAGGATGCGCCTAGTTACTTGTTAAGTGAAGAACTGTTTGTAAGTTAATTAAATGAATTTGAATTGAATTTGAACATTAATCGTCTTTATTGAAAACTTTTACTGAACATCTCGAACTTTTGATTTACTTTTTGTCTCAAACACTGTTCCATTCCAGGGTCATAATTCACTATGACTACTTAATGATTCCTTACTTCGAAATCACCGTTTAATTCCTTAGCTAATCCCGCCAATCTCGCGTGCTTTTCGGACGGTTTCGTTCATTGTGTCGAAGAGAATAAGACCCCTGACCTAATTTAAATAAAACTCCACGAAAGATATACCGTTAGTGACAATTTCGTGGACAGTACAACCAAGTACTTTGATATTAGGGTACAACATGTGTTTGCTCAACCGGCGCCTGATGAAATAGTTTCACACAAGTTACTCCTACAAAGCGTTTAGTCCTGGTTGGTTACGCCAGCAACTTCCGACTACAATTACCGCTACCAAAAACTATGTGCAGTTGGGAATTTTTATCATTAACATCAACATCAGTGACGTATGTGAACAGTGGTGGCCCAGTCGCCCCGAATAACGAGTTGTAGGTCGCGTGTTCCCGTGAAGGAAAACATCGTGAGGACACCGGCATGTCTTAGAAACAAAAATTCGAAGACATGTGAAATCTGGTGATGGATTACAGACCACATCCTCTCGAAGAGGGGAGAGGCCTGTGTCATAACAGCGGGAACTTTATAGGCTGATTATCTATGGATGCTTTTTGTAATGCATTTTGCACTTCACTTGATGTTTCAGTATCAGCTGTGCTATTCTGTAAAAATCTCACAGTGATAACTTAGGTGAAGTGAGCGTGGCGTGAGCTGTCAATAGTGTCAATTCCTAGCAAAAACAAACTCACTTCACCCAAGTTTTCACGGTGAGATTTTTACAGAATCGACCGGTAGTTTTAGTATGATGGATATACTTACCTCCCAAAGTTAATAGAATATTAAGTTGATGTGACTTTATAAGCATGCCGAGCATGTTTTGGCAAGGACACTACCAGCCGCACTACCAGTAGTGTCGTTTACAATTACAATATGACACTGTGAAGTCTATTTTGGATTAAATTGTACAGTCAACAGAGCAAGTTCAGAAATATAATTCTTTATTTATTATTACTAAGTAAATCGTGTAATAAAAGTAACAGCAAACTTCAGAAATGTAACTCTTTATTTATTACTAAATAAAAGCAAACTTATTTGGAAAACACCTCAATAAAAAAAATACAAAAATTAACGCAAATCATATACTACCTTCTCCTTAACAGTAGTACTCACAAATAAAACTCAATATTGAACCTCAGATTATAAAAAATCTCGAGAAAAAAATTTCAAGTGACAAACTGCTGTATGTTTACTGTATCTCCTTACCTTAGTTTATCAAGTGCATGGCCTAAGGTTATCTCAGTGCCGGATCAAGCCAGCGCGGGGCCTGTAGCAAATTTTATCTTGGGGAAAATACGGTAGAACTTAATTTGTTTATGGTTCTAAGGTTTACAAGATGAGACATACTTTTTTCATAATACTCGTAGTTTTAGTTGTGTAGTGATTTTTCACTAGTCAAATAAATGTTTCTTAACAAATACTTTCTTTTCCGTTTGATGTCAGTTGAAGTACTTGAACCAAATGACTTTTTTCAAATAATGCTCAGTACTTTTGTAAAAACCTATGTATTTGCAAGTTATGAGAGAACCTTGAATCTATGCAATAGCGAGCGAAGTGAGTTCGAAAATTTTTAGCATCCCATCTCGGAGAGATAAGGTTTTTTTTTGACCATTCTTCCATAATATTTCAATAAACCTAATACCACGGGTGCCACGACCTCTTTTTTGTACGTCCAAGCACGGGGCCCCCACAGCGCGGGGCCTATAGCATTTGCTACACCTGCTACGTGACTAATCCGGCGCTGGGTTATCTCATTGCTTATGAGTTGCATTTGTACGTGTAAGATAAACTCATCGTTAGAGATAACTCGTTTAATTCTTTTAGTGTTATTAGTACTATTTTGAAGTGTTATTTTTGTGTTTTGGAGCACCTCCAAATAGATGCACCATTTTTATATTTCTGCTCAAAAGCAACACAGGTCCACCATTCGTCCGCAAAAATTGTAAGTCTGATTCGCTATTAGGTAGGTATCAGCTTCCGACATCGTGTCTCACAATAATAATCTCAGAATACAAAAAGGTTATCCAGAAGTTATCCATCAAATGTCCGTCTAAGGTCAGAAGGTCAGAACAAATTATAGTGTCATTTAATAATATTTGTCACATTTTTAAACTTCATAGGTATGTAAAAAAAAAAAATTCCGTAAAAGAGGTTGATCGTCAATTAGTTTCAACTCGTTGAACTTAGTGGAATAGGGGGGACGACTCCCGGCCACCGTAGGCGCGGGCCTGCGGGCGAAGAGTAACGGCTAGCTCACCGTCCGATCAGGACCAGGCCCGTACCGGACGGCGCATACGTGTTCCACGCGCGCCTCAAGGAGATGTCAGCATCATCAGAAGGGGCCCGTCAGGGCCGAAGCCTGCCAGGTCAGCGGGATTGTCCGAAAGGGTTACCGCTGGTCCGGAACATAAAGGGCTAAGGAAGGAACACGAATGGGCTTTAGTTGGTAGGAGTCTGACACTCCCTTCCGCTCCACCCAGAGCGAGAGGGGTCATTTGACGATTTCCCATCCTGAAAAAAAAAGGGGGTCCAAAACAACTTTAGCGATAAAGTTGAAAATCTATAAAAGAAAGACAGATTGTAGCAGCTTGATGTGCTGCCGTCTATACAAGGCAATTGTGAGTGGACACCCGAAGGGGATTACCAAGAAGGACATACAGTGACCTTATCGGTGATGCTCTTCAGACAGGTCAGGTGCATAGTACTCGCAACCACCGCGGCGGCGCGCCGCCGCCGCCATACACGCACGCCGCGGCGTGCGTGTATGATCGGATGTACAACCGCGAACAATGGCGGTTGATCACTTTTCACCTTTATGCCCTTAGTAATAAGGTTAAAAACTGGTCCATCGCCAGTGTCCCTGATGGTACATAATTATGAACGTAAACGAAGCTAAATGAGTGTGTAAAGGATTGTAGTAGGTGGCATTCTCTAGTTTCTGCCTATCCCAATTGGAAGAAGGCGTGAGTATTTATTATGTGTAACTGTAAATATTCTCTCATCTCATGTTTACTCTTTCATTTCTCGCTCAGCTTAAACCGTTCATCTCTCGCTCGCTTCTAAAGAAGCGCAGCCTCAAACCAGTCGCAGGTTTACGACTCCAATATAATTAACTACGATATTTATTTAACTAAAAATGCTCAGTTAAAATGGTAATAATCAGTTTATAGGCCTAACAAAAACATATTTGTCCCATAACCTACTTTTGAATTGCACGAAGGATTATAAGCTTTATTTTAATGACAGTAAGGTTTATATTTTGATTTGTAAATCAAATACTGTAAAATGTATGTGAAGTTATCAAAATAACCACAGCACAGAAATATACAGTGGGTTCATAATGCGTACGGCTGCTTAACGAAAGGATATCCCTTTAGCAAATAAACTCGAAAAATCCGGGTTTCTAGGTTGAAATATGGACCTTTTTCTCAAGTGCAAGTATAACTCGTGAGCCAAAAGGGTTTGCGTACCTTTTTTAAGAAGGGTCCGACAATCCGTGTCCACTTTATAAAAATCTGTGCCGGATGCGTCTCGGAAACCGTCAAAAGGAGGACGAATCCGGAGAATCTTACCGGATAGCGGGTACACAAGTTCAGCATATTCGGCGTCAAGTGTTTTATTTCCATTAAGACAATCGTTACTTACATACGAACAATAATAATTATAAAATACTAGCAGCGCCTCGCGGTTTCACTCGCGTAAGTTTCCATCCGTGGGAATATCGAGATAAAAAGTATTCTATGTGTTAATCCAGGAAATGGTCTATATATGTGCCAATTTTCATCCAAATCTGTTCAACGGTTTACGCGTGATTGAGTAACAAACATCCAAACATCTTCGAAAACTTTCACATTTATAATATTAGTAGGATTGGTAATATTATCCCTGTGTGGGTACATGTTTGCCGCTTGATGTCATAATGATTAGTATTTATTTATTTATTGATGTACAGACGCTAGCACATCAAGCTACTGCAATCTGTCAAATTTATTTAATAGATTTTCAACTTTATCGCTAAACCATATGGTTCAAAGGTGATTGGAAAAATTTGACAGTTTCGGGTAGCTTGATGTGCTGGCGTTTGTACTAATCTAAGTAGCCTGTATTGTCCCACTTCAGAGCAAAGGTCTCCCTTTTCCTTTACCACACAATTTTGTCCTTTGCGAGTGTCGGCCATACCTTTTGGTAGGAGTCAAGCTCGTCTCGGCCTGCCACGATGGCGTCGTGCGTTTAGTGGGACCCAATCAGTGGATTATGTACACACAGTAAAACAGATACAGATACAACATTATACCTAAATATTGAGTTATTCTATTATAATGGCGTAAACGCTCTTAAGTACAAAGTATGTCTTAACATACTTTGTACTGAATATCTAATGGAACTACTGTATTATGCTATACTGTGGCACAACAGTGAAATTGAAAGTTTCGTGTTATCTACGAATATTAATGGCTCATTATCGATTCAATTATTCAAATAATTCGTATCGCTTTGAAATATCGATATAAAATATCGGTATCGTTTGTGAAGGTTAGTTTGGTGAACAAATAAAGTGGAATATTTTTATGGCGACGTTATCATAGGATCAAGTATTTGAAGTAGTAAAATAAGTTGAAACTGTCGGTATGGACTTCAAGGCATTTTCGACATTTTTTCTTTGGTGGTCTGGGTGTTAAATAAAAATATTGGGTGTAAGAATTTTTATAACCTTTTAATGATCCTTATCTGCGGAAGGCTACCAAAGTATGTGCGGTGTACGATGTAACGGCGCAGTGTAGCCTTTACTAGAAGTAGTCATTATATTAGTGGTTCAGCAGCTTCAATATTATCACGATTGTGCCGGAATATAGCAGTTCGTTATGGACGTGTTACGACAGCGGCTCCCCTGACAGCATCTCTGTCATCAGAAGACAGCCGCTACACAACCATCGACGCCTGTTTCGAATCTTTTTTTATTCAATCGACTTCAGAAAGTCTAGTATTTAATAGGATCTAATCAGTGGTACTTTTGCCTACAGGTCATCTGACATACGGGAATGGGAGGCCTTTGTTTTCTTTTTTAGTTTTTATTTTACGCAATCAAGAATCAACGTTTAATTGTTGAATACTTGAATATTCCTGTTTGGTAATAAAATTGTATTAATCTCCCAAATAAATTGTATAGCTTTGTATAATTTAGAAGCATTTTTAAATTTTGTAAATGTAAGAATAAGAACCATGTATCCGTTTATTACGATTTTTTGATGTCGACTTGAAAGAGCATGGCAGTTGACAACGTCATGCTCACTCAAATGTCTCATTGATGGTGGCGCGTGTGTTGGATCATTCGGTTCCCTACAAAATGGTTGAGCTGGATGGTCATGTCATGTCCACGCGTTATGTTCGAGAACGGGCGCCCGTCGGTTGAGACTGGTCATCTCTTAACTACCAAGACTTATTTTTAATCTTATATTTTGAATTGTTTCTTCATCTGTGTCTTTTTTTACATTGTTGTCACATATAGAAGCAACAAGAATAATGTACCCAGGATTTTGTAATATCTTGATTTAAAAGAGTGTCCATGGAGTTCGTTGCCCGTTCTTCTCCACAAAGATCTACGTTTTGGAATGGGTAACTAGCTTCAACTTTCTGAATAACTGACAGACTATGTAATTTTGAAAAATCAAAAGTGCCTGTACCTACAAGGTTTAATTGAAATAAATGTTTTGAGTTTGAGTTTTGTCCAGCAGTGGGATATTGGACACATACATTGGTTTCAGGTGGACTGTTGTTGAAAGGGTATACAACAAACAAAGAATTTCCCAAATCGGTCCAGTCGTCTTCGAGTAATCGGGGAACATAAATACATTAAAAAAACCGACGAACTGAGAACCTCCTTCTTCTTTTGTAGGCGGTTAGAAAGAGACGAATCTTTTAGTAATAATGCACGACTTTCAATCTGTTCCACAGCCTCCGCTCCAAGGTGCGCCCCACATTAGGAGCGCTCTAAATTCATCCCTAATTACGCATTAACTTTAAACGGTCTGAACCTCGCTTCAACCGAAAACTTTGATGAGGTTCGTTACTATATGAAACACTAAAGGAGATAAAAGGGTTTCGATGTCTTTTATTGAATCATTAGCAGGCATATTCTGGGCACGCTCGTTCTATCATAGACCTCATCCATCGCTTTCCATCAGGCGTGAACGAGGTCAAAAGCAGGCCTATTCAGCAATAAAAAAAAATAGAGAGTAATGAAATGTAGTCTGCACCTTTCTATAAGCATTCATTTGAAAGACAAAATTGGAATCCCTCACTGGTGCTTGTAATTTTACCAGTCTTTTAAATAGCAACGCTACCTACTCGGTGGCAGAAAGATTGAGAGTATAAAATATAGTCCGCTCCTTCACATATCAACATAGTTGGCAGCTAGGCAGCTTGATTTTTTTGACCTAACTTTGATGAATCTTTTAAATGAATGCTCATAAGCATTCATTTAAAAGATTCATCAAAGTTAGGTCAAAAATATCAAGCTGCCTAGCTGCCAACTATGTTGGGGTTGGCTTCCAGTCTAACAGGATGCAGCTGAATACTAGTGTTTTACATGGAGCGACTGCCTATCTGATTTCTACCACCCAATTACTGGGTATCACAATACCCCTTGACTGACGTAAGACTGGTTGTCAAACTTTTAGGCTTCTGACTACGCGTATCGACTTTCAAAGATCTACGAATGACAGTCGGGTCCAACTGCTCAACTTGACGGCCGAGTATATGTCTCGGTAATACTCGGTGTGTTATATGGTCACCCATCCACAGGCTGACCTCAGCTAGCGTTGCTTAACCTTGAAGATCGACTCGTGTGGCTTTTATTATATTTTAGCCTGGAATCTAAAACCTTAATTAGTACCAAAAGGTTACCTATAAAAAACCCAGCCTGTGTTCTATCATCATTAGCCCGTCTTTCTCATTAATTACTAATTAGTTTTGTAGAACTTAAGGCCTCATACTGTTCTTAAGTAAAATAACAATCAATAGTCTGACGATAATTAGTCGAACATAAAGGAGGCAAGTTGTGTCGAATTACATCGGTGTAGCTTTGACGTGAACGATAGGTACGAACACTTCGAAACTACACGAAACTAAAACATGGGTGAAATTGATTTATGTGTGGGTTTTTCATTGTTTAAAGAATATAGTTAGTTGAAGACCTATTCTTTTTTTCCCATTACCCTATATTGTTCCACTGTTGGACAAAAGCTTCCTTATATTCTTCCAGCTTTCTTTGTGCTGTGCCTTCTCTGTCCAATCGGTTATGAACGAGTCCAAATCGTCATGCCAGCGTTTTTTAGGCCTGGCTCGGTGACGACGCCCGTCTTTAAGCAGCCACTGACAGTTTAGGTTTTTAGTTCTAAATAGAAGATATGTAAGAAAGAAAAAGTATTTATTGCGACTCTTACAGGAAGATCACAAACTAAACTAAACACAGTCAAAAATAAAAAACAAATTATTTAAAAAAAAAGTAACACAAAGAAAAATAAAACACAAAGTCCTATACGAGGCCAAAAGGCTCCTATCTCAGCATGATGCTGCGACATTTACAAAATAAATGTCGCAGCGCTGGTATTCGGATAGGGCCCGCTGTGACGTCACGGGCAGTTACAGAAATAAATAAATAATAAAATAGACATGTAAAATCTTAGAAAATAAAATATTAATTTAATCCGCGCCAGACGTAACCTCATTACTTGTTTATGCCTTGAGTGTCAGAGTCACTCTGTGGCATTGCTGAGACAAGCAAAAGGTCGCATATGTAATAGCAAAATATGTGCGCAATATTGGATGGAGTTATGGAGAAATGGGTTGACGCTGCGTGAGCGTGCGTGATGTATCGCCGTCGTTAATGTCCACCGCGCACAGAATGAATGAAAAGCAAAATCAAAATTCATTTATTCAAATTAAATTCGAATTAAATTAATTTCGAACGTCAAAATTACATACGATAGGCCCCAAACCGCCCGCCCTTCACCACTACCTAGTGCTTTCAGAAGAAATGGCGCAACAAACTCCCTAGCAGCATATGAATTAAATTTTTGCTCCATTAATGTAATTGCTGTATGGCGTTCCAGTGGGAGGATAAATAAATAAATATAAATAGTCATCATCTGTCGTTTTTAAAACCAGGCATCACCACGCTTCTCATTATCAGCTCAGGTGACCTGATCTGATCTAACAATGCTAACAGTACTTGGAAAATGTTGACCAATATTCACAAAGCCTATCATAATACTTCAAATATATATACAGGGTGACTGGATCTGGACCCGCTATAGCAAATTCGCATATATAGAGGAGGTCATTTGCAAATTATTAGACCTTACTTTCCCTAGCAAAATTGTTATAGTTTAAGAGATATGTACCTATGTGTAAAAAGCGTACTATCTTATTTTTTAACCCTAGTTTGAGGGAAGTTCCGAGGTATGAATCACCAATGTTTATGACTACCAACAAATAATAAAAAAAACTACTAAAATAATGCAAAATAAAAATTATGAAGGTTTAAAATTTTGTAAAAATCTCAATAAAGTATTAAAACTGACATATCTCCCAAACTATAAAACTTTATTTAGGGAAAGTAAGGTCCAATAATTAGTAAATGACTTCCTCTATATGCAAATTTGCTATGGCGGGTCCAGATCCAGTCACTGTATTATTTTAATTATTAAGACATTTATCAAAGTCTAGCAGCACCCCACGGTTTTACCCACGTAAGTTTTGATCCCGTGGGAAGTTGGCAACTCTAACAAATTATATTTTTTAATTATAAGTTTCCGTTTCCGTATGTCAAACGATCTGTCATTTTTGAGTCTGCAATAAATCCGATTCATTCACGCACCGCTAAAAGCCTGCCTTTCAATTATCGTTTTCTACACCTGCAACCCTCCAAGAACCAGCCCTGCTGCAATACTCCAACAGGAATATCGGGATAAAAAGTATCCTATGTGTTAATCCAGGAAATTGTCTATCTATGTGCCAATTTTCATCCAAATCTGTTCAACGGTTTACGCGTGATTGAGTAACAAACATCCAAACATCTTCACAAACTTTCACATTTATAATATTAGTAGGGTATTAATTATACGTTTTGCTGTCAGCCATTTCCTCAGTAGCCTTAATTGAACTTATACTAACCTTTCAATACCCCTTCTCTTACTGTCGTAATGATAGTTTAGTCCGAACTTCATTTTGATGTTACTGGTAAATTCAGTTCGTCCCGCATTTCAAATGGACCCAAGATAACTAACTCCCTGAAGCAGTTTCAAAATCTTAGAATTAAACAGTTTGTACTAAGAACTTTGTTCTCAAGGGGCAAAGGACCCACTCCTTGGTAATTCTAGGTTCTATTAATAATTCATACTTATTTCAGATCTAACACGTTTTGGTACACCTACGCTTTTTTCCTGTTCGCGGGTAATTTGTCTGCGTTGTTATCTAAAAACACAAAACATTACTAAACTTAATTTTGTATGGGACCCTAAAATGTTCTAAATTATCGCTACCATTTTGTAATATATAAAATCGAATCCGTATTTCCAGAGATTATCTAACTAACTTAGGCAACTTTTATTTTAGAAAAAAGAATTAGGGTTCCGCAGAAAAACATTAAAACCAATGAAATTCAATTTGTTTATCGACATGCGCGCGAACGAATTCGTTGGCACAGCCAGTTAATTACAAATGAATAACTATGTAATATCCTAACTAAACTAAAACTATTAATTGAAAAAAAATGACAGCTGTAAAAACTAGTAGGTAGTATATAACACACTCATGTGAGACTTTAAATAGCTTATTACCAAAATCTGAACCTGTTAATATAGAGTTGCGAATACAAACAATACATTACAAGTGAATTTCACGCGTTAAGGTATGTTACATACCAACACGCGTCTTAAACCAATGTAAACTTTATGGACAGTAGGTCAACTCCGACTATAACTTTAAAACAAAAGAATAAACACAAATCTAAACATAACATCATAAATCGAACAGCGAAACCGCCTGGCAAAGAATATGGCTTATCTTGGTAACGACAAAAGAGGATTTGTCGATAAGTCGTGGAGGTAATCTGTACCCTTATTCCGTAACCCGCTTTCAATCACAATCTGAGGGTTTTGAAGGATATTACTAATCCGTTGCTTCTTAGGTTTGTAAAATTCGTTTACTCAACAACTTTAATAGCGCAATGATCGTGGGTGAACTGAAAGTCATGAAAGACATTGCGGACAATTGTCATTTTATGTGTGTTACGCAATTATGCCGCTGGCAATTTCAATGATTTTTATAATGTCGGTACTGTTTAAATAAATCAACGTTACTACTGACATACGGTCAAGGAATTCGAGGCTTAATAGTTTGCAGCGCCAACCCATTTAAGTGAGCAAGAGTGCTGATCAATAGAATAGAATAGAATACCTACAGACGCCAGCACATCAAGCTACTACAATCTGTCAAATTTGTTTAATAGATTTTCAATTTTATCGCTAAACTGACAGTTTCGGGTAGCTTGATGTGCTGGCGTCTGTAGGTATTCTATTCTATTCTATTGACATGACAGACATAAATATATTAATTTTACAAAGGGTGACAAAATGGGCGGTCTTATCGTTAATATGAGCGATCAATGCATGTTTCTTTTCTGAATTCTCTTGAAGTGAGACAATACAGGGAAAGCGATCCACAAACTAACCATGAATCCAACACATGATTCTAGACACCCCGTAGCATAGGTCTGAAATAAAGATATTTTATTATTATTATTTTATTATAGACCGTTTTCGTCGGTTATCAAGAACAAAATCAGCTGTTTCATAGAAAAGAGTACCTACGCGGTCAACATGACGGAACAGCAATTTTTTTACTAGCGACTATAAATTTCTACGCCTGGGGGTTCAGAATCATGTCCTGAATTCATGGTAACAGGTTGCGCGTATACAAGCTAGAATTATCGAGGACGGCACTAAACACACCTTCTGTTTACCAATCTACCCAGTGGTTTTAAAATGATTTTGTACAAGTTTCGTCACGCGAGGTTGAATATTATATTACCATCGAGTTTTCCCCCTTAGGTGTAAAGGAATAATTTCAAGTTTGCATATATGTTTGACTTAGTTCTAGGTTTTAAGTTTTGTTTGCTTGGGAAGGATGTTGATTAAAGTACGCTAAGTTTTGAGTGAAGCTTCAAGTTACAAGTTTAAATATGTAGGTATATTTGAAGTCTTGATAATGTTCACTTGCGGTTTGAAGGTTTTTTTAATGGATTTTTTTGTTCTATCTGAGGGGCCCGTGGCTAAATAATAAAAGCCGCACATTTCAATCGATCAGGTTAAGCTACGCTTGTCGCGGTTGGTCTGTGGATAGGTGGCTATCATTACATACCGAGACCCCTCCGTGCTTGGAAAGACACAGCTGTCATTCGTGGATCTTTGACAGTCGTTACGGGTATTCAGAAGCTCGAAAGTCTGACAACCAGTCTTACCAATAGTACAGGATACGTAGAAGAAAGACCTTCACCGATCGAGTAACCGGACGAAATGTGTTTTTTACGGAATAACATATGTTAACGAAAATAACGGTGATGGGTTGCCTAATGAAATCCTGTCAAGGATATTTTTAATTAATTATGTAATAGGTAATTTTTTTTCGATATCTTCACCGATAGCGTAACCAAAAAAATTTAATGCTAATCGAAAGTATGGAGTCTATAGAATATGCAAACATAGGGTTGCCTACCTTTTTCTTGTCAAGGCTATAGGGTTGCCTAGTTTAAAAAGGTGATTCGAAAATGGTACCTTCACCGATCGAGTAACCAAATAAATTATATATCAAAATGAAGATTATTTTTTGCGAATACGATGGTACAAGGTTGCCTACGAAAAACCTGTCAAAAATCAGGGTTGTAAGGCGTTGAAATTTGAGAATTGAAACGTATGAAAGTGTGCAAGAAAGAGAGACTCCACATTATATCCAGTGCGATAGAAGAGGAAGCAGCATTGCAGCTGTTCGCGCCACATCAGATCCTTGAAATAGTGCGAGAGAGAGAGCCTATACGTAATATCAAATGCGGTAGAGGAAGACGCACCATAGCGACGGGCTCCGCCCCTTCTGGCCTATGAAAGAGAGTGCGCATGCTCTGTACAGTTGACAGATCTGTGTATGAATGTCAAGCGTTGTTTTGGAGCAACTTCCCGCCATTCTTATAGAAGTAATAGCGTGCTACGGAATATAAAATCGTGCTGTTTATTTTTTTTTTTAATTGAATTCATTAGTGAATTTTACTTACAAATTAAAAATCTCGAAAACGTGCTTTTTATGTGGCTTGAAAGAGTCCGTAATTGACTTTGTTGAAAGTTGGCGTTTCGGATAAAGCATTTAAAAATTTAAAAAATATGCGTATTAAAATTAAAATAACTATAGGTTAAATTTTTTTTATCCTATATTTTTTATTCTATTTATAATAATTTATTTGCTAAAAAAAATGTGCCTAGTTTCTGTCAATTTCTGTTTTGTTAGAAATAAAATATAAAAAAATTATTTCAGTAATAATTTGGAAAATTATATATAAGTATCACTTATTTCTTGCTCTGCAATGAAATTATTGAATTCTTCAATGTAAGTTTTTTTTAAAACAGTTATTTTCTTGTAACACTGTGAGTGATAACCAACTAAATCGAGTGATATATCAGAGGGGCAATTCTCGTAATTTTAACAACGTTCACAGTCTGATCTCAGTTTCAATCTGTCAAAAAATACTTTTAATTTCCCTACATTTTGACAAGTTTTTGACATTTGCTTGTCGCCGAGATGAGACTGCGACTAGATTTTGAACGTTTTAAATTACGAGAATTGGCCTTCAGTTATGTTCACATCAGACAAACAGCACGATTTTATATTCCGTAGCAAGCTATTACTTCTATGAGAATGGCGGGAAGTTGCTCCAAAACAACGCTTGACATTTATACACAGATCTGTCAACCGTACAGAGCATGCGCACTCTCTTTCAAAAATTTTTTTTAAACATTGCCCCACCTTAGGAATTACTCCTGTATCGTGGGTACGTTTACGAACATTTAAATTCACATACACAAACAGCCAGACTCGAAACAATTACCTGTAGGCAATACAAATATTTGTTCCGTGCGGGAATCGAACCCGCGACACGCAGCGCAGCAGTCGATCGCTCAGCCACTGCGCCAACCATGTCGTCGTTTCATAGGCCAGAAGGGGCGGAGCCCGTCGCTATGGTGCGTCTTCCTCTAGCGCATTTGATACTACGTATATGCTCTCTCTCTCGCACTATTTCAAGCATCTGATGTGGCGCGATCGGCTGCAATGCTGCTTCCTCTTCTATCGCACTGGATATAATGGGGAGTCTCTCTTGCACACTTTCATACGTTTCTATTTTCAAATTTCAACGCCTTACAACCCTGATTTTTGACAGGTTTTTCGCAGGCAACCTTGTACCATCGTATTCGCAAAAAAATAATCTTCATTTTGATATATAATTTATTTGGTTACTCGATCGGTGAAGGTACCATTTTCGAATCACCTTTTTAAACTAGGCAACCCTATAGCCTTGACAAGAAAAAGGTAGGCAACCCTATGTTTGCATATTCTATAGACTCCATACTTTCGATTAGCATTAATTTTTTTTGGTTACGCTATCGGTGAAGATTTCGAAAAAAAATTACCTGTTACATAATTAATTAAAAATATCCTTGACAGGATTTCATTAGGCAACCCATCACCGTTACTTTCGTTAACATATGTTATTCCGTAAAAAACACATTTCGTCCGGTTACTCGATCGGTGAAGGTCTTTCTTCTACGTATCTTAGACTACAACGGGTATCGTATTACCCAGTAACTGAGTAGTGGAGGTCAGATAAGCAGTCGCTCCATGTAAAATACTGGTATTCAGCTGCGTCCGGTTAGACTGGAATCCGACCCCAACATAGGAAAAAGCTAGGCAGATGATTTGTTTGTTCTATCTGAAGGGGAAGGCAATAGCCTACTTTTGTATCCACAGTTTGCATATTATATGCCTATGTGTTTGCAAGCAACTCTTTGGGTCCAATACTAAAATCATAGATGCTATTTATTACACCCAATAACGTACTCAAAAAATCAATCTGTCTCGCCTTTTCCCAACGATGTTGGAGTCGGCTTCCAGTCTAGCCGGATGCAGCTGAATACAAGTATTTTACATGGAGCGACTGCCTATCTGACCTCCACAATCTAGTTACTGGGTAATACGATACCCGTTGGTAAGACTGGTTGTCAGAGTTTCGGGCTTCTGACTACCCATAACGACTGTCAAAGATCCACGAATGACAGCTGCGTCTTTCCAAGGCACGGAGGGGTCTCGGTATGTAGTGATTGTCACCTATCCACAGACCAACCCCGGCAAGCGTAGCTTAACCTGATCGATTGAAATGTGGGGCTTTGATTATTTAGCCACGGGCCCCTCAGATAGATCAACACTTCTAATTTCACACGTCATTGCAAACATAATTTCCCGCTCACTTTGAGCCTAATTCTGCCCAACAGTATATCGTTGAGCAACGTCGTTCCGATGTAAGCCCTGCTTACCCTCCACTGTTTACCTTTCGTGTAATAAAATCTCCTTCGAGATTGCCTTTCATATCCCGGGAGCCGGCACTTATTACTACTAAAGTAATATGAAAATTTCTGAAGAAAGCCCTTTTGTATGAGGCAACTTGAAAACTCGGCATGGATTTGTGGTGAGTGGAAGCGATAAGTTTTATGAAAAGGAAGGCATTATTTGTGTTGTTAAAAATTGGGAAATATTTAACTGATTCTCAAAAACTTATTCGAGTTTCTGTAAAATATGTACGTTTTTTAAATTAATGATCCTTTAAAAAAATGGGGAATGATTTGGTCGCAGTAAATAAGCTAGGGCACCCGACCAAATGCGTTAGACTAGTTAAGAACTGTGAACAACCGCGCGCGAGCCGAGCGAGCGAAGCGAGCGGTGCCCCGGCAGCGGTATATAATCTCGCTAGATCTGCTACCAAAACTCTGCTCTCACTCAACACTTACCCACAAAGTTTACCGCATCAGGGCTAAGGAAAGCGGTTGTGTACTCCAAGACATCATGCTACAAGAGACTGTAAAATTTTCCCAATCAACTTTGAACCTTATAGTTTAGCGATAAAGTTGAAAATCTATTAAACAAATTTGACAGAGTGTAGTAGCTTGATGTGCTGGCGTCTGTACTTATGCTTTCTCTCACACGTTCTGTGTTAAATTGAGATGCTGCCACGAGCAGGTACTTCTTTTGTGGAGTAGATATTCTATTGGCATAGTTCTGAAGTATTATTGGAATGACAAGAAAGAAAAATATTTTATTTGGGACACGCACAGGAAATAATACAAATAGTAAACGAGGAGCATTTAAAATTAACAAAGTCATAAGTGCAAAGCACAGGTCCGTCTCTGTATGGAGTATTGCAGCCACTTGTGGGATGGCTCAGCAAATTACCAGCTTGCTGCACATGACTCGGTGGAACGCAGAGTTAAAAGGCTTATAGGCGACGAGATGTTGGTAGCTATGCTTCACAGCCTGGCTCATCGGCGTAATGTTGCTTGCCTGTCGGTCTTCTACAGACTGTACTTCAGAGAGTGTGTGCAGGAGCCACACGACCTGAACCCACCGTCGCCCTTTTACCACCGGACAACCAGACGTACTGCAGCGTACCATCCGCACTTGGTTGATATCCTCACGAGTCGTACTCAGCGCTTCTCCTCCACTTTTATTATGCGTACAGCCAAAGTGTGGAACTCTGTGTTCCCTCCTACATTTAACCCGCCTGCCTTCAAAGCAAGAGTGAACAGGCACCTTTTGGGCACGCTCGTTCTATCTTAGCATTCATCTATCGCTTTCCATCAGGCGTGATCGGGGTCACGAGCGGGCCCATTTAGTAACGAAAAAAAAAATAAAAATTAAGTCATTTAATCATTTGTTAACTTATGTACAATAAATAGTTGTTTTAATGAAAAAACTACAAAAGCGCTATGTTATACCAGAAGGCGTATAAATATGATGATTGATACTTACTATTTCATTGATACTAAAATTGATAACTTAATTGCATTAATCAAACGCATATGTATACTTATTATTAATTGATTTTTTCAAAAATAAAATATAAGAAAATATAAATGTCAAAAGGAAAAATATAAAAACATAAAGTTACTACGTCGATATTCAAATAATGTATAAATATAAAGAGAGAAAAGGCTTCTTCAAACAAGCGCGACACATGATAAAGTCGCGCGCGACAAAAAGGCAACAGCAAGTTGCGCAACGAGCTCTGCCTTTGTGTCGCGCGCGATTATATCGCATGTCGCGCCTGTTTGTAGGAGCCTAAAAAGTAATATAATAATTAAAAATAATAGTCCTACAAAAAATGTCATGTGTAATATTAAAATACGTTTATTTGCGGTAAACAACACCATGTTCCTCCAATAATTAGAACATAATTAACAATTCGACGTTAAATATACTAACAAAGTTCTAAGTGAAATCAAGAGATACTTACCGGCGAAGATAGATGGACGAACAAATTTCATAATAACGAGGCTAGTTCACAACAATACGCTCTTGTGTAGTTGTGTGATTTATGGACTCCAAATTATTATGAATCGAACATTTTCGCTCCAGACTTGAGAAGTCTTTGGTAAGCTTTTTGTCAGCAGCCTGTCTATAACAAACATGCTTTGTAAGATTTCGGAGTAGATACCTGAGCCTGGTTATTTTGTCTCAAATGGTTAACGAATCATTTAGTCTAAACTAAAATGTAGGTATTTATAGATAAGTCATCCGCTTAGACCGGTAGCCCACCCCAACATAGTTGCGAATAGGACAAACAGCAGTGCTATTCTGAAAAATTCTCACCGTGAAAACTTAGGCGAGCGTGGAGTGAGCTGTCAATCAATTCCTAGCAAAAACAAACTCACCAAGTTTTCACGGTGAGATTTTACAGAATCGATCGGCTGATGATGATTTATTTTGACATTTCGCGCAGCACTCATGTAGATATTAGTATAGGGGGCCTAAAAAGGCTCCTTTAGCAGAATCATTAAAGGATAACATCATGAATCATAATATGGCGAAGACAGTCCGTGTTTTTCTTTTTTTCGCTGCACTACGTAAGGTATAATCAAAGATATTGGGATTAGATTGGATTGATTGGTATTTTAGCACAGACAAAAAATAAAAATAACTGAAAATCCTTTACCAATGGGATTTAATACGATTAACTTAACAGTTAACTGTCCATTATGATTAATAATGTTACCCTTTTATGATTCTGCCAAAGTGGCGTTTTTAGGCCCCCAGAACTACCTAATCCCAGTCAAAACCAAAAGATAACCTTCCTAAGTACAACTAAGTAAATATTATTATTAATCCATTCTCCTCACTCGACGTCAAGAACTTTGTCAATTTGTCATGACGCGGTGTTGCCAACAGTTTGCATGGCAGTGCGCCGCGCCAAGTTCGCACACGTTATTAAAGTTCGCCTGTATGACTGACAGCAGCCGAAACTTCACCACAATTGAATAGGACCTTGTGGGGTGACGGGCTAATCGTTCTTGGTGAATATTAATTTCAAGACAATGGAGTTGGATCCTTTGGTTTTGATTCGTCGATTCGAGATGAGATTGAATTTGTGTGAAAATAGGGATTCTATTTTTATTCCAAGAATTTCTCCTCTCTTGATATATAACTTGTCATGCAAATGTTTGTTTGAATAATGACTATCGAATTTTGTAATCTAATGGATTACAAGCTGCGCCCTGCGGTTACACCCGCGTAAATGTTGATTCCGTGTCAATATCGGGATAAAAAGTAGCTTATATGTTAATCCAGGGTGTCAGCTACCTCCATACAAAATTTTATTAATATTGGTCTAGCCGTTTGAGCGTGAAGAAGTAACGAACATATAAACACACACACACACACTCACAAACTTTCGCCTTTATAATATTAGTGTGATAGTCTGACAAGTTCGCAACAGGTTTTTAATGAGTCTCTGACAATGGATTGTTATAGTTGTAGCATATTATGTACCTACATAAACTTACGCTTTCTTCCCATGGGGCAGAAACTACAGAACGCCCCGTGTATTCTAACTTACGCCTTTTGCTTCGTTTACGTCCATACATCAGTAGGCCAATTCCCGTAATAAAAACGTTCTCATGTCAGCGATAATCAATGTCGAAAATGTAGGGAACATAGAGGTACATATTTTTGACAGATTGAGACTGAGATCAGACTGTGAACGTTCTTAAAATTATGAGAATTGCTCTTCTGGTCAAACACGTACAATGCGTGCCACGAAAGATGAGACTTGACCCCGCCTCCCCCGCTCTTTCCGCCGCCCCTATGACGTCCGGTCCCGTCCCGCACTCAGACCTCATACCGCTAAAGATACCTAAAATCGTGTACTGCGCATGTCAGACCACGTGGTGTGTCAAGTCTCTTCTTACGTGGCACGCATTGTACGCCGGTTGCGAGTACTACGCACCTGACCTTTCTGAAGAAGATCTCCAATAATATCACAATAATTATCTCCTTCTAAGGTGTACTCTCTCGGTTGTATTGGTCCTAGTATTGGATTGTAGTGTCTTATTATTTAACACATATAGTTTCAAAGAGGAACTCTCAAATAACAATTGAAAATACAAACATTTCGAATGGTCTAAAATCAAAGTAAATAGTCTTCCAACAAAATCTGATCCTCAAAACATAAAGACAGAACGGTAATTTACAGAAGATACAAATATAGAACTTGATACAGAAGATCTTTAAAACGAAGCAAATGGAAAATAGATACTTGCCAAAACTCCGGAATGAAATGAACACAAAACTGAAGACATTGTAGCAATTAAAACAAAACAGTGCAATATTAATAAAATACAAAACACTGGAATTTAATGAGATTCTCGGATTTTATGAATGTCATAAATAAGAAAGAGGTTTGTTGTGTTTTGGGTAAGAGGACGCAAAGGGATGACGTCATTGGTGACCGAAGTTTGATATATTGAGCATTACATAGATGGGATTAATGAGAGGAGCTCGTGGCCAATGATGGCAGCCGCACGCGTCGATCGAAAGTTAAGCTACGCTTGCCTAGCTCGGTCTGTCGATGGGTGACCATCGACTACATACAATATATAACATAGTTAACGCAAGACCTCATATATATGACGGAGAAGGTAAGTGTGTGTCGTTATTATCAGCCATATTTTAACTACTGTCGGCATACTGTGGGTATGTGTTGGTTATTGCGCAATAGAAAAACCGTTTACAGTTCAAATAAGATTATAATTTCAGGAACAAATTAATCACACTAGCAAATTACACACTGTAGATACGGAACGCGGGACAATTTCTGAGCACATGTTGTCCGTACGATGTCCAATGTCCAAGAGCCGCTGCATCTCGCTGCTCGCTCTCCTTTACCCCCCCACGGACTCAGGTTAGACTCTGTTCTGCGCCACCAGATGGCGCTGGCGTTCCGAATAGTCAAACGAATGACGTATTTCCGACATATAAGTATAATACAATGACTAAATCTTAATATTTTTTATAGCAAATTATTATTATATTGCACCTCAAACGGCGAAAATATTCCAACCTGATTGAGAGTTGTTCGAGCCGTTTGGGGTTGAAACACTAGGCCATGGGGTCCGAGTGCCCACTTGGTTTTTCAAGATATCGCCAAGCGGTTAGTCGACTCTTCACGTAATCAGAGGGCTAGCCTATTTCTTGGCCATAGAATTAACATCGCCATACAACGTGGCAATGCTGCCAGCCTTTTGGGCACTGTTCCTGTTGACAACGATGCGGACGAATTTTTTGATGCCGTATGATTCTTTTGCTTATTTTTTCATATAAACATATTATTATTTTAAATGTTAGCTTATATTAAGTACATATTTATGGACACTTAGTACTAAATATATGATATAATAAAAAAAATTTGCATTTAAAATTGAGTCTTATCGCCTTGAAATAGGATTTAATTTTCTCTCAATCGGTCGTCAGTATGGCAAAATACATAAATTTTGAAAAAAAAAAAACTTGTATTAAAAGTTACTGAAATGGTTTCAGCAGTCCAATAATGAACAAACTACTTTCAGGACTTGAGTTTATTCTATTACACCTTGTATTTATATTAGCAAATATTTTAAAAGGTTGAAAGACCAAAAAAAAAAAAACTGTTAGACCTGTATAATTTACACCACAATGAACAAGGAATATTTTATACATGTTACATTATCTTAAAAATACTAATTCACTTCGTTGCAAAATTACAAATGAACAGTTGTACCTTCTTATATTCAAATTATCGCTAAAATAAACGACATATTTTTGTCAAAAAGACAGCTGATATCCGAACATCCTCAAACTTTCACGTGCTATTTTATTCAACCCTGACCTTTTCCACTCCAAATCATTTTTAGTAACACCTGCCTCTGCGCCATTCTCGTGATTTCCATTAAAACTTGCCGTGTGTTGATGCGGGGTCGACAGGACCGTTACCTATGTATCAGACAAGAGTCAAACTCCGACAGAAAAGGGTAGACAACAGTTGTCCGGTAACATGTTATAACTTACTATTTTCGACTCGAAACTTTTTGGCTGGTCGTGAAAGATATAATAAGGGTTTGACCTTAATTAAGTGTGTAACCGCTGATTTGTTTGAAATGGGTTTATGTCCAGACGTTAGGACCTGAAAATCAAGGATAGTTGATGGTATGGAAACCAGATTTTTACGCGGTCTATCAATTTAATAGTGTGCCTAATTCTTACTCCTGCGGGTAAATTGCGTGACAAACTAATCAGTAACAATGGCTTTAATTTTTAACCGATTTCTAAAAAGGAGGAGGTTCTCAATTCGGATGTTTCGGATGTTTCTGTTTTTTTAACCGATTTCTAAAAAGGAGGAGGTTCTCAATTCGGATGTTTCAAATTTTTTTTATGTATGTTCGGGCATAACTCCATCGTAAATAGACGGATTTGCAAATTTTTTTGTTCGGAGAGCTTTATTCCGAGATGTTCCCATTTAAATTTCGTAAAGATCTGATGTAGAGTTTCGGAGACAGACAACGGAACTTTTCAATCAATGCCAGCAAATCAATCGCGATTGCTGCTATAGCATATGTATGCATTGTTTACGCAATCACACAACATGACATCACACAATATAAAGTGAAAAATGAAACATTTTTTACAAAAAAAAAAAACAACCGACTTCCAAAAAAACGCTATCGAAATCAATCTGAATCATTTTGAAGGATATTGCTAATACATTGCTTCATATGTAGAAAAATTTATCTGCTCAACAACGTAAATAACGCAATGAATGTTGTTGAATTGTCAAAAGTTTTACAAAAAAAAAACAACCGACTTCCAAAAAAACACTACAAAGTGAAAAATAACTTTAATTTCGGTCGGTGTCGTTGGTTCTGTATTTTCGTTTTTGACACCGACTTTCGAAATTAAAGTTATTTTTCACTTTGTAGTGTTTTTTTGGAAGTCGGTTGTTTTTTTTTTGTAAAAGTTTTGACAATTCAACAACATTCATTGCGTTATTTACGTTGTTGAGCAGATAAATTTTTCTACATATGAAGCAATGTATTAGCAATATCCTTCAAAATGATTCAGATTGATTTCGATAGCGTGCTACTGCTACGCAATTAGGGTTCTGAATTAAAACTAATTTGATGTCAGTACGATTTGTTTGTTAGATTTTGGTCCTATGTAACTTAATCTGCTTTGGAATTAAATGATGTTTATTTCTGTAAGTAACATCTTTTAAGGCACTTTTCCACGTAAAGGCTCTTTCAAACAGGCGCGACACGCGATAAAATCGCGAGCGACACAAAGGCACCGTAAGTCGTGCAACGAGCGGTGCCTCTGTGGCGCGCGCAATTCGCGTCGCGCGTCACACCTGTTTGCAGGAGCCTTAAATTTTTTGGTCAATATTATAAAACTAGATGACACCGGCATTTTCTAGCCGACTGATCCCTGAGACGGAGTCGGGTTACGTCCGTTACGCGTAAGGGCCGTTTATGCGAATCCCGCACCCCCGGCCATAGGTAGAGGTGGAACACCGCGGAGGTTTTAGCCGGTAAGAGTCCGGCATGCCCCAATGTCACCCACACGAAGGAGGAATTCCATGAGGTTTTCCAGCGCGCACCAAAAAAAAAGTTGAACCGTACATTTTTGACATTTAAACATTACTTACTTAACTTTAGTCATCGTTTATAAGTAATCCCCTATAAATTATTAAGATTTTATTTGAGTCTAACAATGCAGGACCATGTGTGTGGGCTTTAAGTCTAACTTCATACAGCTTGTCCTTTTACGAAGTACTCCTTTGTATCAACAACGATTTATTCTGTCTTTAAGATTTCTGTCTGCTCTCAAACCACTTGGCTCATCATATGAACAAAATTAGCCAATGCCCGCGATTTTGTTCGCGTGGAAGTCGTAAGATACACAATGTACAAAATTAGGCCGCCCGTGCTTGTACAGACTCTAGCACATTAAGCTACCCGTAACTGTCAAATTTTCCCAATCAACTTTGAACCTTATGCTTTGGCGATAAAGTTGAAAATCTATTAAAGAAATTTGACAGATTGTAGTAGCTTGATGTGCTGGCGTCTGTACTCCGTTTTCGTTTAGCGTTCTTTCTTTTTGCTCGGCTCCCAAGAGTCATATCGTGATGTTAAATAGCCTTTTAACTTTCTCAAAAATTGGGCTACAAAAGGCACAAAAAATAATTCAAATCCGTTTGGTAGTTCCAACGATTAGCACGTTCAAAGTTTCAAACAAACTCGTCAGATTTATTATATTAGTATAGAAATCCGTAATTAAGGAGCGAAAGGGAATGGGAGGCACTCACCTCCTTCTGCGAAGCAGTCCTGCTAGCGAAGGAGGTGGCGGGATGGCTGTGGGACAGAGCCTCACGTCCCAGCCGCCATGGGAGACGCTCCGGGCGTGAGCCGCGTGACGACTCCCGGCCACCGTAGGCGTGGGCCTGCGGACGGAGAGTAATGGTAGCTCACCGTCCGATAAGGACCAGGCCAGTGCTGGACGGCGCGTACGTGTTCCACGCGCGCCTCAAAGAGATGAAAGCATCAGTGAAGGGGCCGAAGCCTGCCGGGTCAGCGGGATTGTCCGAAAGGGTTACCGCTGCCCCGGAACATAAATGGCTAAGGAAGGAACACGGGTGGGTTTTATTAAGTAAGAGTCTGACACTCCTTTCCGCTCCACCCAGAGCGGGAGTCATTTGATGATTTCTCATCTTCAAAAAAAAAAGGGGCTCGTGGCTAAGTAATAACAGCCGCACGGGTCGACCAATTAGGTTAAGCTACGTTTGCTATGCTTGGTTCGTTTATGGGTAACCATCTTCACATACCAAGACCCCTCCGTGTCTCGGAAGCACGTTAAGTCGTTGGTCCCGGCTGTCATTCGTGGATCTTTGACAATCAATACGGGTCGTCAGAACTCTGATAGTCTGACAACCAGTCTTACAAAGGGGTATCGTATTACCCAGTAACTGGGTTGTGGAGGTCAGATAGGCAGTCGCTCCATGTAAAGTACTGGTATTCAGTTGCATTCGATTAGACTGGAAGCCGACCCCAGTATAGTTGGGAAAAGGCGAGCTGATGATGATGAGACATCCGTAATTAACGCTGTCCACAGATGTCTCGAATGTCCTTCAGCAGACACTTTTAAATTACCCAAGTGACGGTGTTAATGTTAAAAATTTAAAACAGCTATTAATTATTCAACTTTTGCTATATTTCAAAGGAATTTGGGAAAAAATAACACCTTGTGAAGTTTTGTAACTGTATAATGTAGGAGTCTGTTGGCAGGTTATTTTCACAAGTTATTTTTTCAGTTACCTATAAATTATTAAAAATATTGTTAGCCTTATTTTTTGAAGCGATTTGAATGATTTATGAGTAGCAATCAATTCAATTCAATCTTTATTGCATCTTTATATCTAAGGTGGTATGTATAATTAGTATAAATCAATAGAAACAATGGGCATTGTTCATATTTTTTTAAATGTTGTAATTGAAAAACCATTTCGAGGAATAGCGTTACTGATCATTACGGACTAATTAATTTTGAAAAAAAATATTCATATGTTATTGATATAAATACGATTGACCTTCTTTGCCCTTCAAATTACGTACGACTGGCCGTACAGTTTTGTATCGTTGCCTCAGAAAATAAAAAGTAAGAGGCAAGTATTGTCTACAATCTGTCAAATGTCAAATTATTGTAAATATGTCAAAAATATAAACATTCTTGTTTATATCTCATTATTACATTACTTACATACATTATTTCAACACTCGACAATATTTAATATACTGGAAGAGTTATGGAATACAGGAAGTGCTTTGTTCCAACTTGCAGCAATAATAGTAATAATGTCGCCGCGTGCGTTATTATTCTATTTCTAAGTCGCCGCGTCGATTGTTTTAGTGACGATAGAGAGTAGTATATTCCTTGGAGGACACTTACACATAAAAAAACCATTTGTAAATAAATACGCTAAGCTAGGATTCGATTATTTAAGACGTCTATTCGGCCTATTGACACTTTGACAGATGTGACATTGTTGAAGTTGTGTTGACAGATTAAAATTTTTAATTATGTACTAGTAAGGCAACGGCACTTAATCTTTATGCCACTGGATGATCACCTGCCTTAAAAACTTAAAATAATTAAATAATTTTTATTAAAATAACTATTGAGCCAATCATCAAAATATTCAAATTAGTTTCTCAAAATGCTCTAAATTTACAAAAAATAAAATAAAATATAATGGTTAGAAATTTTGGACAATCCCCATTATGGATCCTGTCGGGGACAGCATTTTAAGTAAGTAGGAGAGGAAGAGCGCTTTAATGGTTTTCCTTATAATTAAATATTTATTAGGTATATGTCGTTTCTATCTGTTTTAACCGACTTTAAAAAAGAGGTTCTGTATTCGACCCGTATGTCTGTATTTGCGCGATTTTCTCAAAAACTAATGAAGCCATTTTGACAATTCTTTCATTAATGTGATCTACATACTTTCAGGAAGGTTTAAGTATATAATACATTAAGTAATATTTACAATAGTATTTGTTTTTATATATTATTTATTACTCATTTATTTATTCTCTGAATATAATTATTTGTATAAGTCAATTTTTTACTATTGTTTTTTGTATTATATCTTTTATTTACTTATTCGCTTAAATATTTTTATGTTGCACTTAGGGCTGATTTTCCCAACGTAAAATAATTTTATCCGAGGCACCAAACCTGAAATCGCTGTCAAAATGTAGGGAACAGCTGATTTTTTTTTTCGCGATTTCAGGTTTGGTGCCATAGTAAAAGTTGTTCTTAATGATGAGTACAATGACCTCTTAAGAGGTTGTTAATGTTTTACCAATAATACTGTATATGATGGAGTTATGCCCGAACATACATAAAAAAAAAATATAGGAACATCCCAATTGAGAACCACCTCCTTTTTAAAAGTCGGTTAAAAACCAAAAGGTTTAAGTGTCAGCATTATGCTCAGCACCCTAATTGCGTAACACACTATCAGTCTCATTAAGAAGCATATTGCTAAATCCATTGCTTCACATGTTCGAAAAACTTGTCTGCTCAACAACGTAAATAACGCAATGAATGTTGTTGAACTGTCAAAATGAAACCCATTGCTACTGCTAGTGTGTTACGTAATTACCCGCAGGTTAGCGGGTTGCTAAGCGCTGGTTTCAAATTAAACCCTTAACTCCTGTTTACAAAAAAAAAAGAGAGAGGTACATTTAGCAACAACGGATTTATATACTAACTAGCTTCTGCCCGCGACTTCGTCCGCGTGAAATTTCTTGTTCCCCCGACCCACCCCGTCGCATCGCATCGCCTGCCCGCGCTATTACTTCGTTTTTGCTTACCGTTCTTTCTGACTTTTTTTCTTTTTGCTCGGCTCCTAAAAGTCATAGCGTGATGTTAAATAGCCTATAGCCTTCCTCAAGAATTGGGCTATCAAATCCAAAAAGAATTTTTCAAATCCGACTGGTAGTTCCAGAGATTAGCGCGTTCAACCAAACAAACAAACTCTTCAGCTTTATAATATTAGTATAGAAGTATAGATAAGCAATCCTATGTCGTCCCATCTCAGTGTTATCAGTACATTTTTGTAACATCTAGGGGAACACAGAAGTGACGAGCATTGCGACAAAAAATAACATAGGAAAATACATTCTTTCTTTACCTAAGAAAAGTTCCAGGATTCCTCTCATTTCCTATTCTCGTAGAAGTCACGAAAAGCGACCAAGATTGTATTAGATTGAACTGACCGAGTGAACTTCTTTTAGAGCTTACTTCTTTATGTTAGTAACTACTGGTAAATTCTCAATAGAGTGAATGAGTACTGAACTATCGAAGGAAGGAGATAAAATAAACAATTACAGTGCGACCGAAGAGAGAATGCGCTCTTGACACCTGTGAATTTCATATAAACGAATACGTATTTTGTGAATTTGATTTTTATTAGCTACTAGAATTTTCGCACTGGCAGGTGCTAGAAAAGCATTCTCTAGACGGCCGAAGAGAGAATGCGTTCTTGACACCCAATGACGTAATATAAATATATTGTTGACACTTGCCAGTTTTATACAAACGAACACGTGTTTTGCGAATTTGATTTTTATTAGCTATTAGAATTTTCGCACTGACAGGTGCCAGGAACGCATTTTCTAGACGGCCGGATTATAGTTTATTTTTGCCATTAATTGGTGATATCCTTCGAGAAGAATATTGAATATGAAATAAGCAAACTTTCGTCCTTTTCCCAGATTGCTACTTAGTTTCTACCCACTTCTATAGAAAACTTATTTATAAATAAATATACATAATCCCTTACTCTTAAATTTACTCCACCCAGCTCATTAAAATATAGGACAATTTCATCCAGGCTGATTAATAAATTTCACTGAAATATTCCTACGAATACCTAGTTGTTAGTTGTTGCCTTTGAAAACGGATCAAATCCTTCTGATTACGTCGACCGCAAGTCCGCAACTGACTGGCGTTTGAGGCGCATTGCAGCATTTGACACCGACTTGTGAAGATTGTGGGATTGCTCGTCCGTCCAGATGTCATGGCGGCGACGGCGACATGACGTCACCCGTAGCTGTCAATATTGCGTTTTGAGCGGGAGATTTGATAGATGAATATTGTGCTTTTGTTTTTTTTTTTAATTGTTGTTGTTTAAGTTTTGATGTTCGATCTTGTTTGGTAGTTATTTTGACATCTATTAGCACACTTACATTATTATCGTTTTTGTAAAAATAATGGTATATCAGCAAAGCAAACGTTTTTTTACAGTAAATGTGCCAAAAATAGAAATCAATTTCGGCTTTTGATTGAGTACTTTACAACTGTACGACCAATTAAATTCAAGAGATTCTTAACATCAAATTTTTTGAACAGACTTCAAACAGCCACTAAAAAAAATATAAGAGAATTTACTTTTTTCAACTTTTGTCAAGATATTTTTAGCCAGATGTTAAAATCAAATTATGTTAAGAACAGTTAAATGTGCTAAAAACATTATTATTAAAGAATCTGTCGACATTGACAGGATCTAACAATGAATGGTAAAATTTTGGAATAATAGATCATATTATAAGATCGGCCATTGTGTCACGCCATGTAAAATTTCTACATTTATATTCTATTATATTTATGGTGTACATAATAAAGAATATTTTAAAGAATATTCTGCATGCGTCGGAAAGCACGTTAAGCCGTTGGCCCCGGCTGTCATTCGTGGATCTTTGACAGTCGTTACGGGTAGTAATTTTTTGCTGAACTGGGCCTTTTTGGCGCAGCCGTGTGGCACACTTTCCTGCTAATTTCTTACATCGGACTTTGCACTTTTTATTTTTATCTTAGTTTTTATCTGATGTACGACTATTATCTAACTATCTGGTGTATTGTGTGTCTCTTAGTCTGTGACAAATAAATGTATTTTCTTTCTTTAGTCAGAAACCCGAAAGTCTGACAACCAGTCTTACCAAGGGGTATCGCATTACCCAGTAACTGGGTTGTGGAGGTCAGATAGGCAGTCGCTCCATATAAAATACTGGCATTCAGCTGTATCCGGTTAGACTGTAAGCCGACTCTAACATGAGGAAAATGCAGGCAGATGATGGTAATAAAGAATATTCTACTCTATTATTATAGTATCTGTACTTGAGCAGAACTTGTAAACAAACTAAGTTTAGTGCTACATAGAATCTCCAACTAGACGCCACTTTATTGTGTTTGTATCTCAAATATGTCTTGTATTTTTATAAGAAACTTCGCAGACCCAGTTGTGGTAATGCGGGGGCATTACACCGCACAACCACGACGGTCGGCCACATTCCTACAAACAGGCGCGACACGCGATTAAATCGCGCGCGACACAAAGGCACCGCTCGTTGCGCGAATAGCGGTGCTTTTGTGTCGCGTGTCGTGACGCGCCTGTTTGAAGGAGCCTTTAATCGACGGACTCGCCTTGCATCTTTTACTCGTTGTTTAGTGTTATTGAAGAGCAGTGGTGGCACAGTGGTAACGGCCCCGGCTTATGGGTTGCGGGTCGTGGGTTTGAACCCTGGCAGGCGCTTTACTTTGTGTAAATAATTTTATTACCTCTGCTCTCAAAACGGTGAAGGAAAACATCGTGAAGAAACTGGCATGTCCTAGAACAAAAAATTCGAAGACATGCGACGTTTACCAACCCGCACGAGGCTCGCGTGGTGGATTACAGCCCACTGTGCTCCAGCCGTCCAGCTGTGGGAACATTCTATTTATGATAATGATGAATGTATGTATAAGTAAAACATACCATAAATTTAATCTTTTTTTTCATAAAACTTTTGGATTTTACTGATCTCGGCCATCTTGTTTTAGCCTTAGACTCCACTGTCCGTCCGTCTGTCTGTCTGTCTGTCACCAGGCTGTATCTCATGAACCGTGATAGCTAGACAGTTGAAATTTTCACAGATGATGTATTTCTGTTGCCGCTATAACAACAAACAGAATAGAATAAATATTTTAAGGGGGACTCCCATACAATAAACGTGTTTTTTCGGCGTTTTTGCCTTGTGGTACGGAACCCTTCGTGTGCGATTCCGACTCGCACTTGGCCAGTTTTTTTTTAAACACCCTCCGATACATACAGGCTGTTCTGTTTCCGTCATTTATTTATACAAACGAACACTTTATCCCACAATAATAATATTAGATTTGTGTAACATAAATGTTTCTAGTCCTTATAGAAAGACATTTGTTTTCTTTTCCCTCTGTTTTCACTTCGTGTTTTTTGCTTCGTCTGTTCTCTGGGTTATTGATGGCGTTGTAGTTATTGTTTTGCTATTTTCTGCTGTAAGAAGAGTTTGTTTTGATATAAATAAGGGCTATAACCAATTGTGAAGAACTCTTATTTACTCTAATTAAAATATAATAATGTTATAGTGACATAGTAGTGCGTATAATAATAATATAGTAGTATCTATACTATTATACTATATACTATATAATATTATAAAGCTGAAGAGTTTGTTTGTTTGGTTGAACGCGCTAATCTCTAGAACTACCAGTCGGATTTGAAAAATTCTTTTTGCATTTCATAGTCCAATTCTTGAGGAAGGCTACAGGCTATTTAGCATCACGCTATGACCTTTAGGAGTCGAGCAAAAAGAAAAAAAGTCAGAAAGAACGCTAAGCAAAAACGAAGTAATAGCGCGGGCAGGCGATGCGATGCGACGGGGTGGGCCGGAGTAACAAGAAATTTCACGCGGACGAAGTCGCGGGCAGAAGCTAGTAATATTATAATAATATAGTTTATTAAAATATTATATTATATGGACGGACGACCTAAAGAAGGTGGCTGGGACAGACTGGATGCGGTAGGCGGAGGACAGGGTGTTGTGGCGCAGCCTGGGAGAGGCCTATGTCCAGCAGTGGACTGCGATAGGCTGAGATGATGCGTATGTACAGACGCCAGCACATCAAGCTATAGAGGTATGAGGAACAGGGTGTAAAGTTCACTCATACTCTATAGAAAAGGGAGGATCCTCCGACCAGACGGGTGTTGTGTCTGGCGGGCAACGGCCCGATGATTCATGTCGGGCCGTCTATCTATCTATCTATCATGGGGTTTAGGTTTCCGCACTTAGTCCTTGAAGTGGACCATTGTGCGTGAGCCATGGTGGCCGATTACTCCAACCAGCCCACCTCCCTCCAGAAGCAGATTAGACTTCCCGGTCTCCTCAGGGCATCCGCAAGGGATGTTGGTGTTCCCAGGGTCTCCTCGCGAATCTTGGTAACGCCTGTGCACTCAAGAAGCACATGCGCCACCGTTTCCTCCGCCTCCATGCATGCTCTGCACAGGGGACTGTCAGTGATTCCCAGGGTATGGAAGTGTTTATTTAGTGAACAGTGTCCAGTGATGGTCCCCGCCACCAGGCGCAGGCTGTCTCTGTCCAGGCGCAGAAGGCGCCTGGTCAGCTTTGTATCCAGGGATGGCATAGCTTCCTTGGATTGCCTACATCCTGGTGTCGAGGTCCACCATTTTTCCGCTTGTATTCGAGTGTGATCCTTTAACCAGCTTCTTAGCTGCTTGAAAGGAATGGGCACAATGGGTTCAGGTCCGTAGGGTTTTGTGCTGGATCCTCTTCTGGCAAGTTCGTCAGCCGCATCGTTTCCAAGTGATCCACTGTGACCTCTAATCCATTGTAGCGTTATCGTGTTGCGATTCAGTACCGTGATTCGTTCTAGGGCCTTGTGGCATTCTAGTGTTAGTCTCGACGTGATCTGATTACTCTTTAGGGATTGAAGAACTGAGGCACTGTCGGAGAGTATTCGGATATTGGTATCCGTAACCCTCCTGGCCTCTATAGCGTGTGCCGCTTGGATAATACCTACACACTCTGCTTGGTAAACGGAGTTGAGCATTCCAAGTGGTTTGGATATCTTAATGTTTAGGTCGTTGGAGAACACCCCGACGCCCGTCCCTTCGTCGGTCTTTGATCCATCAGTGTAAATTCTTAGCTCTGTTGTACCTGAGTAGTCACACAACTCCTCTATGAGCTCTATGTTGTAGTGTTTTTGGAAGCAGTGGGTCTTCAGGGTTCTGTCGATGGGTGATGTCATCATCGGTTGTTCTTTGATTGCATCTTCTCTGATGCGTGTGTGTTTGATCCTAGAATCATTGCTTAGGGAGCCGGATACTTCGAGTCTGAAAGTCGCTATGGCCGCCTCCTCTCTTACGACGAGGTGTAGGGGAGGTAGCCCCAGCATCACCTGTAAGGCAGCAGTGGGGGAAGTCCTCATGCTGCCGGTGATTGCTACGCAGGCAAATCTTTGCAGTTTCTCGAGATCCTTTTGGGTTGTACTTAGGTTGGTCCTGGGCCACCAAACTAAAGAACCGTATGTGATAATTGGTCGGATAACTGTGGTGTATAGCCAGTAGGTGATTTTGGGGCTTATGCCCCAATTTCTCCCGAGGAGTCTCTTACATTGCCATAGGGCTATACTGGCTTTTGTGATAATGTGATCAGTGTGTTTTGCCCAGTTCAGCTGTTTGTCCAAAAAGATACCCAGGTATTTGGTTTCAGTCGATAGGCTTAGGGTTTTCCCAAAGAAGCTTGGCAATTGTAAAGTTGTCAGCTTTCTTTTCTTTGTGAAGAGGACGAGTTCGGTTTTGGTGGGGTTTACTGCTAGTTTGTATTCCTTGCACCAGTCTTCTACTATTCTTAGAGCTTGGCGCATAAGGTTGCATAGTGTGTTTTCGTGTGTGCCGTTTATTATTATGGTCAAATCATCAGCATAGCCCACCGTGTAGTAGCCTCTGCTATTTAGACGTTTGATGAGGCTGTCTACTACAAGGTTCCATAGTAGTGGCGAGAGGACTCCACCTTGGGGGCAGCCCTTCGCCACTATGGCTCTGGTGGTGTCGTTTACCGTAACTTGTACGGCTCTTAATCGGAGCATATTTGTGATCCATCCTCGCAGGGTCGAGTCCACACCGTGTTCCTCGAGGGCTGCGTTGATGCTATGGAAGATAGTTTTGTCAAAAGCGCCTTCTATGTCGATGAAGACAGCTAGTGAGGAGCATTTGTGGTCCACTGCACATTCGATCTTGGAGATCACACTATGCAGCGCAGATTCTGTTGATTTTCCTGTGGAATACGCGTGTTGCTGTTTATGAAGAGGTCGCTCCCGAAGAGGTCCGTCCCGAATATGTCGATCACAGAGTCTCTCGAGGGTTTTCAGCAAGAAAGATGTTAGGCTTATTGGTCTGTACGCCTTGGGTTGTGTGTAATCTGGTTTGCCTGGTTTAGGTATGAAGATGACTTTCACCTCTCGCCATGCAAGTGGTATGTATTTCTGTGCTATGCAGGCTTGGTAGATGACGGTCAGCCACGGCGTTAGGACGTCTACTCCCCATTGTAGCAGGGCGGGGAAAATTTCGTCTAAGCCTGCGGATTTATAAGGTTTAAAAGTCTTTATTGCCCATTTTATTTTCTCTGTGGTTACTATGGTGCGGGCTCTGGCCCAGTCTTGGTCATTTGGTGTGTGCGTTGGCTCACTTGCCCAGGTTCTGTCCTCGGAGAGACTGCAGTCTGGGAAGTGGGTTTCCAAAAGGACTTTACTTGTTTCGTGGTCCGACTTGGTGTATGTGTTGTCTGGGGTTTTTAACGACCCGAGGGTGCGATCTTGATCTGTAGATAGGATCTTTCTCACACGCGCGGCTTCGCTGTTCGATTCAATTTCTTCGCAGAATTTCCGCCAGGCTGCCCTGCTGGCATTCCTGACTTGTTTTTTGAAGGTGTATTGTGTTTTCTTGTATGAGTCCCAGTCTTCTGGTAGTCTGGAGTTTTTGGCTCTGTTGAATTGTTTGCGCATGTTTTGCCTGAGCTTACTAAGTTCCGCATTCCACCAGGAGTTACCCTTGCTCCTGGTGTCTGGGTCTTTTAGTTTGCAGCAGGCATGGTAGGCTTCAATTATAAATTCCGAGAGTTTTGTTACGGTGTCTTCAAGTTGTTTGTGGTCTATTAGAATTTGGGGAGTTTGGTGCTGCGTTAGTAGGGAGGCCAACAGCCGTTTATAGCCGGGTACATTGGTACGGCGTGGGTTGCGTCTAGGTTCGGGTTTTTTTATGTTAGCTATTAGTGAGAAGCGAATCCTTCTATGGTCAGAGCAAGAAGGCTCGTTGGATACGTGCCAGTTAGAGATAAGTTTTGCCGCGCTTTCCGAAGCCAGCGTTAGGTCAATAATTGTTTGTCCGCGCGATGTGACCCAAGTGGGTTCCGAGCCGCGGTTTGCGATGTTAAGGTTTGTTGAGAACAAATATGTGCATAGTACCTCACCTCTAGTGTTGGCTTTGTTGCAACCCCAAAGCGGGTGGTGGGCGTTTGAGTCCGTGCAGATGACCAGGTCCAGGTTGGTGTCTTCACAATACCTTACCAGGTCGGCCATCCCTTTTGGTGGGCAGTCTTCATCCTCGCCAGGCATGTATACCGAGGCCAGGACGATATCGGGTGCGTCGCCGTCGGTTTTGAGCCTGACGGCTGTTAGATCTCTGGAACATAATTGCGTGAGTGTGGTGGTGGGTATATCTTTGGGTATGTAGGCACAGGTTCGTGGTTTATCTGTGCCTTGTGTGTCGAGGATCAGCTTACCTCCAATGTTACCAAGGCCGCATATTCTGTTATTACGGATCCACGGCTCTTGGATGAGTGCAATGGTTCGGGGTTCCATCTCCAGTGCCCTGCGCAGGCAGGCGGTAGCCGTCTGGCTATGCTGGAGGTTGGTCTGGATGATGTTTATGGGACGGGATGGGGTCGGTAGTGGGGTGGAATTAGGGGGAGATGGATCCATCGGATGATTCCCCCGCCTCTCCCAGCCCATGCTGGTCTTCGCTCAGTGTCGGTGACGATGATGAGAGCAGCTGCTCCGTCCACCTTGGTGGTGAGGTTGGCATTCTCACAGCGTCGGCATCAGCCATAGCCGTTCTGGCCATCTCCTCCTCCAGTTGCGTCATCGTCACGTCAAGTTCAGTCGGAGCCGGTTTCGTTCGTTCAGTGTCAGTCTTAGTCTCGGAGGGATGGGTGTTGGGGAAGAAACGCACGTATATCGACCCAAGTAGGTACGATATCCGTCGCTCCCTCCCCAAGATCTTTTCGACCTCGTCCGGTGGGATACCCAGGGTTAGATAAGACCCGTAGTTATCCCCACCGACCGATGTCGCCCTGTACAGGGACCATCTGCCGATGTCGTACCAGGGGTTCTGGCAGGTCAGAACTGTCTGGAGCAGCGCTATGTCCCCATTGTACCTGGGTACAAAGAGCGCCGCTCGAACCCGGGTCGGTACGTCGGACTGTTTCATAACTGTCAGTGTCTCGTCAGTGTTTGGCAGTCTTAGTTTAGGTACGTTCTGGGTCAGCCAGGTCAGGGCGTTGTCGTCCTCGCACCATATATGAACCGTGCCATCCGCTACCCTTGGGTAACCACGGAAGGCCGGGACTTTGGAGGGGTCAGTTCGACACGTGTCCACGATGAAGTCTTCAAGGCTGAGCTTGATGTGCTCGCACTCGTCGGTAGTCATGTCTCGGGAAGGAGGCGAGAGGCAGATCGCTACGGCGAGTCGCGCAGGGATATCCTTAGTGGCCCGCGCGTAGGTTCTCTGCTCCCCTTGAGCGGCCTGGGTTCTAACACGCTTGGCGTCCCCCTGGAGCGTACTAGGTGAAGCCGTATCGTCCGGGCGCTCCCTCTTCGCCGCACCCTGTCCACTTGGACCGGGTTGCGGTTCTGAGGAGCTTGGCACAGTGCTTTGTGCCAGGGACACCCGGCGCAGGAATCCAGACCGCTTGCCTCGTTTCTGTCTAGTTCGGTGTGGGTCTACGGTCATCTTGTCGCGGTTCCGGTCGGTTTCTCCGGATGGTCCTGGTGCGGGCAGTGACTTCTCGCGCTGGGTTTCCCCTTCGCGTACTGTTCCCTGCCCGCTCGTTTCCGCGTCCAACTGCTTTTCGCGCTGGGTTTCCCCTTCGCGTGTCTGTAGCCGGTCGCGTACTCCCTTACAACTAACCGTTTGTGCTTCGCGCTGGCTATTGCCTTCGCGGATTTTGCGCAAACGGTTGTTGAGTTCTCTTTCTCTGTTCCGGATCTTTCCGCGCTTTGTTTTAAGCATGCGTACTTCGTCCACAGAGATGAAACCAGAACCATCAGATTCCGCTTCCTTTCCCGTTCCGAGAGAGTTCATGTCTTTTAGTCTTGCCTCGATCTTCTCGCGCTGGAGTGCCAGCGCGCGGAGTTCGCTGCTAAGACTGGAGAGTCGAGCTTTATTATTGTCGTTATCAGGGTTGTTTGTCACACTGTTCCGAACGATGCTCTGTTGCCAGGCCCTCGTGGAAGGTGCGACACTAGTCAGGGTCATTGGCGCAGAAGGCGCAGCCGTCTCAGAGTCAGTAGGCGCAGAGGTCGCAGCCATGGTTGTGTCGGATGGCGCGTGAGCCGCAGCCGGAGCTGTTGGTGCCGAAGCAGCCAGCCGCGCAGAAGGCGCGGCGCTAATAGGCAGATTGGTGCCCCCCCCCAGATTACGGTGGGGGCAGACCGACGAGTCGGTGTGGGATTCCCCGGCATTGCCGGGACCCACCTGGGGAATATTATTTTTTCCACTCTGCGACATGGTAGGATGTGTGGGCTTTTTTGGAGTTGAGGTTACCCGTCCTCAAGGACCGAAAGGAGAAAAGGGAAAAGGAAGGAGGGACTGGGCATGGGATCATGGGAGTGAGGTATCGGATTACCCTAGGCCTGGGATTTTGGCTTTCGGGAAAAATGCGAAAAAGTGCCTGGGGGTTTTTGTTGCGTCTATTTCTTATGGAATTAGACCAAGAACAGGGTGGCAACCTCGTGAAGGTGAATCCCCCAGACTTGCCTTGAGGATCTACGCGACCGTAGCGCTCCCCCTCAAGACCTCGCCACCTTACCGCCTCTGAGGGAGGCAGTAAGGTAGGCCTGCATCTATACTACCAAGCAAAGCATAAGCAAAGCATGTCGTTGTGCAACCGCGAAAGCATAAATACAGACCCTCCCCATGTCGGGCCGTTGTATCTATGCTAGTTGCGCGGTAAACTCTGCTTGCGCGATGCAGGATTTGCATGACGTCAGTATGACGCGTTGTTTGTATGTGGCGTTGTAGATACCGCTACAAAGCTACCCGGAACTGTAAAATTTTCCCAATAAAGTTGAAAATCCATTAAATAAATTTGACAGATTGTAGCAGCTTGATGTGCTGGCGTCTGTACCAAACATGAGTTAGTCGGCGAGTATTCTGCCCATCAAGCTAGCTCGGAGCGAGTACTTCCTTTGATAGCTCTTGTCGCTGCGACAAAAGAATACTCGCCAGCAGTGTTGATACCGCCGGCGAGTACCTACTCGTTAGCGCTCATCTATTAATGTACATATTATGTATCTCTTTTGTGCACACGGGACTAACAATCTTTTGTACGTTTCTTGAGCGAGTTGATTGATGATGAGCTAGTGGAACAGGCGCCTTAAGCCGTGTACGCACGAACGAACATAATGGTGCAGCACACTGGTGGAATCGCACCATTATCGCACAGTTCACTGTGCGGCACTGTAATGCACAGTGTACGACACAAATGTCTATTGTGGTCGACTCACTCAAGCAAACAATAACAAATTCTAGAAATGTTCGCGCACATCTGCATACTTTTGTGCGCGCATACATGCAAGCAGTGGACTCGCGTCGACGCGTACACACTTGTTGTTCGCGAACTTAGTTAGAAAACATTTATTTGTCCGCGCACATTGCCCCGATTAGACCCGAACACACGAACCTCCGCCGGCTCGGTTCCGGGTCCCATCGGACCCAAAAATGACGACATACGACACCCTACACTATGTAATATATTTATTATGCTACCCATCAAACCTTATGAATGTGCGTTAATTAAGAGAGTTAGATAAAAAACTCATATGTTAACGCCATTAAATATTTCATATTTAGCGCGCAAGTTTATTAATTTACATTTACTCGTTTAATAGTTTTTGGACATTATATATTAACAACTGAGGGCAGAAAGCTCTGCTCAGTGCACATCATGTTCGTGCACAAGTGTGCTACACTGTGCGCATACAAAAGTTACGTTCGTACGTGTGGACGTAATTTAGCAAAGCGAACACGAACACCGTGCGAACACAGTTCTACTTATGTTCACGCTCAACCCCTCGGTTACCATGGATTCACCGTTGGAAGTAGTCGACAGTGAAGTAGCATCAAATTTCTCAAAACACCGTTCGCATAGAACAACCAAATTGTATCGCCACGAACATTTTTGACGAACCAGTGTATGATGTTCGTTAGTGGTACAAAAGTGTTCTATATTCGTGTTCGCCATGTATTTGTTCGTTCGTGCGTGCACGGCTTTAGAGCTCTTAATACACTTTCTTGAAATTTGCACAAAAGTATTCAAATAACTCGCATGAAATTGCGACATTCACCAAACAGAAATTGACACAGTGTGATCACAGTCCACTGCTGGACATAGACCTCATAAACTGCACGCCTTTCAGATCGATTCTCGGCAACTCTCATGCAGCTGTTACCAGCCACCCTGCGAAGATCATCGCTCAATCTAGCCTGAGCCGCGTCCTACGACACGTTTGCCGATTCGCGGTCTCCACTCAAGAACACGTCTACCCCAACGGTCATCGGTTCTACGGCTAACATGGCTGGCCCCTTGCCACTTCAGCTTGCTTATTATGTGGGTTATGTCGACAACTTTGGCAACCCAGGCATGTATTTTTAAGGCTTTATAAGTACTTGCCGCAATCCAGTTTCCTGCCTGAAACCATGAGCCAATGAAATGCCCGAGAACAAGCAAGGTTACAACATAAAAATGTAATCCATTAGCAGCATCTTAGGGCCCCCTCGAGACGACACGACGCGGATCCTGGCAGTATACGACTTACGTTTTACAAGCACTAACATTTTCAGCCAACAAACTTTATAACGCTCCAATCAGCCATATACTGCGCTGTTTTGCTAAAGTTTTGGAAGTTTGTTAAACTATAAAACTAAAAAATACAACTTGTTTTTTTAGAGCTTGTTACAAAGATAAAATGTCTATGTTACAGCGGATTCCCGAATGGATAGAAGTTTTTGCCCCAAAAACGTTATTAGGAAATTTTTGCTAGTTTTTTTTCGTTACATTAATTTGTCAAGTTAGACTAGTTATTTTTGTGCTAGCATTGTGAGGGGAATACAAAGACGAACCGTTATCACAGAAAAGTTTTAAATTCCTGAAAGGCATAATGTGACCACGTATACAATAGGTTTCAGTCGTCATAATACTAAAACAATTCAAGTGACTAAAAGTTGAAATGACTGCTTATTCTTTCTTGAATTCCAACATAGCATAGCAACATTACGCCTGTAATCCCTGAAGGGTTAAGCAGACGTGTAGGTACCTATAATAATAGTACACCCACATTTCGCCAGTAAAAATCAAAGTCAAAAGTCATTTATTCAAACTAGGCCGAGAATCAGAGCTTTTTGAACGTCAAAATTATATACAGTACCCGGCGATAAATATTGCACATCGACTAATTCAAATTGGTGTATTTTATACAAAGAATAAAAATAATTGTCAAAAGAAGCAAATCATAATTGTTTTAACAGCTCCTAATAGATACCGGACTGTTTGTATTTCGTGCGACAGAAATAACGCTCTACGAAGTCGAAATTAGCCGATTGTCTCTTTCCAAAGGTCGATGTGCAATATTTATCGCCGGGTACTGTAAGTCAGTCTCCTAAAATGCCCTCGCTTCACCATTATTAAAGTTACTTTATTCACTTCACTGACGTCACTTCCTACACTTCAGTTATCTTTAAGTCCCATGTAAAAGGGCATGTAAAAGCCTATTGCCATCAACCAGTCACAAACTCTGACTCCAGGCTGCTACTGAGAAATTCCTGATAGAAAACCTAATAACACTTTGCCCGTCCGGGGAACCCAGGACCTCATACTCAGCAGTACCGCTAGCGACCACTAGACCAAAGACGCAATCATTTTTTTTCGTTTTTGTTTTCTTGAATTCTATCTCAGTTAAACTCGATCGCGTGTATTTTCTAATCTATTAAGCCCCTTAACCCCGATTAAGTTGCCCCTTATGTGTGTTACAAAGTTTGTAATCATGTCTGGAAAGTTTTAAACAAATAGACACAGTACAGGCAAACTTGATCAGCTGTCTATACCGATACGTTGCTCAGCCGGGTCGGCACCGGATGAGCTACAAAATTGTATTACTGGAACTAATGGACCAATGGACGGGCTCAGACAGCCTGTGACATGGTTACATCTGCCACTACTTCCACCTACAGCCATGATTGTTTGTTGTATCTCATTTTGTGTGATAAAACGTGCCAATGACTGCATAGCAGCTCTTGATTAGACTTTTGAAAATTGAATTTTGGTGTGACTCTAATGTCTGTGTTGTTTTGCTCTATTGAATTACTGTTAGTTTGCGATTTTCATGCCATCGCCATTTAATCAGTTATCTTTTTAGGTCGGTTATAGGTCGGTTATGTCACGCATACATTTCCTAGCTCATCTATCGGAAACAGCCAGGCAACCCCAATATTTCTATCGGCATGGCCTGGCAGTTGCCAGATTGTGCACCACCCCTGAATAAAGCCGAATTTACAAAAGTTAATACTCCTAAATACGGATGATACAATTTCAGGTCAGATAAACTGGCTGTATTTACTGCGACACGGGAAAACATAACTCGCATATATTCCGTTTATATTACCATCTGAATGTGTAGGCCACAAAATACATAGGGCATTCATTTTGAATGTACTGAATTTGACATAATATTGTCAAATTTAAATCTTCGCATTTCTCGGTGGAGCTTGCAACAGTCGCAAGCCTCACCGAGAAATGCGAAGATGTAATTTTGCCGCTCGCTATTTAGTTTCCAAACATGTAAACAAAAATGTGTTTTTGGAAAGAAAATCTTCAAAAATTCACACGTCAAAGTTCAGTTGGCGCCATCTGAAATCAACATAATTTTGACTCCGATAAAGTTCATATTTGCTTATGTGGAAATAATATCAATTGAAAACAGAGGATTTCGATATGAAATACGTTTTAATTCGAGTAAAGGTTTTTGTTTGCGAAAGTCAACTGGTAACTGGTGGTGGCGGTTAAGTTAACTGGTAGATAGAATATTAGAATCTGAAGGCCAATTTCGGTAATTACAAACGTTCAAAATATAGTTGCAACCCCATCTCAATGACAATCAATGTCAAAAACTTGCCAAAAAACTAGTGAAGGGGACAAACAAATGTCAAAAACTTGTCAAAAAGTAGGGAATTTAGAGGTGTGTTTGGCAGATTGAGAGGTGTGTTTGGCAGAGAGAGAACAATAGAATGTGAATCTTAGCCGGATGGCAGACTTTAATAATTATAAACTTGACACTTTGTTTTTATTTCATGTGATTGTTTGTCGTGTGAGAAGTTTTTTATTCTGTAGGACTGAAACTCATTGAAATCATTTATTCATTTTAGGTTATAAAATTCATTTTTTTAGTAGGTACTTACATACACAACTTAAACACAAGTGTTAGTACATCCATAACAATTGTTAGTTACAGGTCTTAAAAGTATGTTAGTATCACACAAAGATTTGCTTCGAATGGTAAGCCACGCATATCCACAGGCTACATCTGACATTTTATATAAAAAAATAATTTGCAGCGTATTTCTCGCACTGTCTGGATGCACCGATATAGCTTTGATTCTATAGTTGCTATGAAAATATTTTGTTTTTGATATTTTTATTGCTTTGAGATCTGATTCAAGCATTGAGAATTGACGGTTTTAGGAACATGCCCGTAAACCTTGATTTTCGATACGTATTTCTACCGTTTCCATTTCTAGCCAATTCTAAGAATAGCCTTCTGAACAATGATAAGTGGCCTTTATGAAGAGTGATAGCAAGTGAGTCCTTTAAGAGTTCCGATATATCCCTAATCCATAGAGAAAGATGAAGGAAACTATAAGGAAGTCCTCAATACTTCCTCATACGTACTTAGCTCCACTTACCTCGTCTTCAGGGAGTACACACGACGATACAAACTCGTATCGGACCGATCAATCTGCTGTCCCCACTATTTCATAAGAAACGGTGCTCGCTCCTCTGGGAGGGGAATTCTCATAAATTTTCCAAGAGACACAGTTTGACTTCCCACATACATTGGACAGGCTAACGACTCCTTTGGGAGAATAACCCTGCAAATCGCGTTATACGGGCTAACCTGTTTATTTTGACGGAGCTCCGTTGCTTCTGAGTGGCTAGTTTAACTTGATATGTCTGGGTGACGCTGTTAGTTCATTCCATACAAGCGCATTCCTATGTTTTCTGTCTAGTTAATGATACTAAAGCAATTAAAGCAATAACAAAACAATTAAAAACATTGTGACATGCAACAAACCATTTACAATTTTACCGCATATTTTTCGATAGTTTATAATCTGTCTATGGCAAACCGACAAATTTTGAAATGATATTAAACCCTTGCATTCATACTAAATAACCAAGTAACTGCCACCAAGTCAAAGTATCGCACGCCGGCCGCTGCCGCGGCACCGCTCGCTCGGCTCGCGCGCGTTTGATCACAGTTCTAACCTAATCCATTTGCTCGGGGTGCCCTAATGTCAAAGATGTTGGGCGGAGCACCGCTGTGTCCTCGTAGAGGCGATCGGCAGCGGCGGCGACCTCTCGCGTCCGGCCCTGGTTCAAGCCATGGTCCGGGGCGAGAGGGAGTGGGGGGCAGTCGCCTCCTTCTGCGAAGCAGTCATGCTAGCGAAGGAGGTGGCGGGACGGCTGAGGGAGAGAGCCTTCTGTCCCAGCCGCCGCGGGAGACATTCCGGGCGTCGGGAGCCGCGCGACGACTCCCGGTCACCGTAGGCGCGGGCCTGCGGGCGGAGGTTAATGGGTAGCTCACCGTTCGATCAGGACCAGGCCCGTGCTGGACGGCGCGTATGTGTTCCACGCGCGCCTCAAGGAGATGTCAGCATCAAGTGAAGGGGCCCGTGAGGGCCGAAGTCTGCCGGGTCAGCGGGATTGTCCGAAAGGGTTACCGCTGGCTCGGAACATAAAGGGCCAAGGAAGGAACACGGGTGGGTTTTAGTCAGTAAGAATCTGACACTGCCTTCCGCTCCACCCAGAGCGGGAATCGAAACGAGAGAATCATTTGATGATTTCCCATCCTGAAAAAAAATTTGTCAAAGATTTGTCAAATTCGGTACAATGTGGGTTGTATACAAGTTGCTTTATTGGACTGTTTAACCTCTCAGGGAATTACTGGTATGATATTCACTATGTAGTATTATCAAGTTAATTAGTGTTTAAAGTTAATTAGTTTGAATATCAGCGAGGTTCGCAAATAGGAGCGTTTTGTTAAGAACTGGCATTAAATGAAAGAATAATATGAATTTTAAATTAATGTTTGTGTGTTTATCATTAGTGTGAATGATGTAGCTAAATACAATTTTAATGAGAGTTTTATTTCGTTTTTATTGTTTTATCTACTTTAACATTAGAGTGAGGGTTAATGAGAACGTTAGTCTGTTTTTTCTAATCCTTTTAAAAATACCGAAATAAAACACTAAGTACAATAGATCTGCAAATTTTGATGAATTTAGAAAAGATATAGATTTCAGCTCGTAAAGACCAAGGGAAATATTTTGGTCCTTAAATAACTCTGAGAAGACACTGTAGCGGTATCTACAACGCCACCATACAAACAACGCGTCATACTGACGTCACGCAAATCCTGCATCGCGCAAGCAGAGCAATCCTGCATCATCACTCCCGCAAGCGTTAGCGGCGAGTCACCCAGCCAGCCAGCTCCCACGGCTTCAACGGGTATCCTGACCACCAGCATGCAGCGACCGCGCATACCTGGTCATCACCCTCAGCCTCATCAGCAACCTCGGTATAGCACACTGCACTTTCGGCCGGTCAACAATTAGAGCTCAATTTCTCTCCTGGTCGACGCAGCAGCCAGCCTCAACCCGGCGCTGTACGACATCCGACGCACTGGAGCATAACGCAGCGCCACCCCGACTCACTGGGGACATCTTCGCAGACAGTTCCGACTCACCGCGAACTATGCGGCAACCGGTTCCGACTCACTGGAACCTCAGCTGGCCTGGCAAGCATCGCAAGATACAAGACTCAGCCCACTATCGACCTCCGGTCTCCGGGGGGGAGTGATGTAGCGGTATCTACAACGCCACATACAAACAACGCGTCATACTGACGTCACGCAAATCCTGCATCGCGCAAGCATAGTTTACCGCGCAACTAGCATAGATACAACGGCCCGACATGAAACATCGGGCAGTTGCCCGCCAGACACAACACCCGTCTGGTCGGAGGATCCTCCCTTTTCTATAGAGTATGAGTGAACTTTACACCCTGTTCCTCATACCTCTATAACACAAACATATAATTTGAGTGTTTTAGATCTTGAACTGCTAACTATACTTTTATTTATGAAAACTAATGCAAATTAAACAATATTTTGTCAATTATAAATCACTAGCTGTGCCCCGCGGTTCTACCCGCGTAAAGGTCGACCCCGTGGGAATATCGGGATAAAAAGTAGTCTATATGTTAATCCAGGGTGTCAGCTACCTCCATACAAAATTTTATCAAAATTGGTCCAGCCGTTTGAGCGTGAAGAAGTAACAAACATATAAACACACACACACACACTCACAAACTTTCGCTTTTATAATATTAGTGTGATTCTGAAATGAATATAAGTAGATGACGTAATATGACTTATGATTTCCAGGGTCATACTATAACGCGCAAATATCCGAAACTGAAAATCTAGACATATTAGAATATAATAGAATACTTTTTATTATTTTTAGATTTATATTTGTAATTTATGTATATGGTGTATCCATATAAATTACGAATATAAATCTAGAAATTTTAAAAAGAGCTAGCGATCTAAACAAACAGCGCTAGGGCGCTGGGGCTCTGTCTCGTATAGGGTCATAGCATTATGCTGAGCGTTGGCCGTTTAGCGTAGATGTGACGCATACTCTCTCCCAAATTGGAACTTTGTTTTTCTGTTGTTTGTGTTTTTTTTATTTTTATGCGTCATGTTTGCCGCAAATAAACGTATTTTTCTTTCTTTTCTTTCTTTCTAACAAGACATATCATTATAATTTAAACTCACTTTTCGTGTCTGTCTGTTTGATCGCGTTATTGTCCTGAACTACACAATTAATTTTAATGCGATTTTCAATAATTCAATATGTGTATATTATAATAAATTTAACGTACATGTCATAAACAAAAATCTGGATGTTTTGTCACGTCGTAAAAACCATGCCAAAGCAGTAGCGGGTAGTTATTTCAATATACTCGTAATTGAGAAAAATAATATCCAAATTGTGACAGCTTCCAATAGAATATCCTCCAATACTCCTCAATATCTACCTACCCCAGAATAATAAGATAAGAATATTGATACTGCCTTCGTCTGGGACGCAATATTGTCGAACATGTTCCTCATACCTACCCGTTGAGTCGATCAGCTCCAACAAGGAATGTATTTTATCAAAGGACCAGCCTCTATGACGGGTATCAGCGATAATAACTGTAATATATTCTGGAGAGAAAGGCTTATCGATTGATCCAGTTAGAGTAATATGCGGAACCTAGGACAAAAATAAATTGTCTCGGAAAAATATTTCCGTTTAGGATACATCCGTTAGTTAGTACATGACATAAACTCTCTATTACTTATTTTTATCATTAATATAACAAAAAATCACTTCTGTTTGTATTCGATCGATCAAGTGAGAGTAATATGCGGAACCTAGGACCGAAACAAATCGTCTCGGATAAATGTTTCAGTTTAGGATACATCCGTTGGTTACAACATTACACATAACCTCTCTATTACGTATTTTTATCATAAACTTCAAAAAAGGAGGAGGTTCTCAATTCGGATATTTATATATTGTATATATTTTTTAATGTCCTATATTTAGGCATAACTCCCTCATATATAGATGGATCTGCAAATTTTTTTTTTTCGAAAGGGCTTTATTCCGAAATGGTCACATTTAAATTTCGTAAAGATCTGATGATGAGTTTCGGAGACAGACAACGGAACTCTTCAATAAATGCCAGCAAATTACGCAATCACACTACATAACATCACGCCTGTACCCTTTAAAGGGATAGGAAGATGTGCTCAATAGCTTCCTGTCACTGATATTCACATAGCAAGTAGAGATAAATTAATTTGTTTGGGGTAGGTAGGTACAACTAAAAAGTGAAAAATAAAAGCTTTTTTACAAAAAAAAAACAACGGAATTCCAAAAGAAAAACGAAAAAATACAGAACCAACGACACCGACTTGCGAAATTAAAGTTATTTTTCACTTTGTAGTGTTTTTTTTTGGAAGTCGGTAGTTTTTTTTTTGTAAAAAGTTTTTTACTTAGCCGCGAGCCCGTCGCGTCGCCATAATATTCGCTACCGCCTTCAAATGCTTATTTTTTATACATTTTCCGAAAGAGTGCGAAACTTGCACCCTGATTGCGTAACACACTATGAATATCAATCTGAATCATTTTGAAGAACACTGCTAGCGCGTACGTATTCCACGCGCGCCTCAAAGAGATGTCAGCATCAAAGGAAAGGGCCCGTCAGGACCGAAGCCTGCCGGGTCAGCGGGATTGTTCGAAAGGGTTACCGCTGGCCCGGAACATAAAGGGCTAAGGAAGGAACACGGGTGGGTTTTAGTCAGTAAGAGTCTGACACTCCCTTCCGCTCCACCCAGAGCGGGAGGGGTCATTTGACCATTTCCCATCTTCAAAAAAAAAAATCATTTTGAAGAACACCGCTAATCCATTGCTTCATATGTTCGAAAAAATTGTCTGCTCAACAACGTTAATAACGCAATGAATGTTGTTGAACTGTCAAAATGAAAGTGATGTGTTACGCAATAATCTGACTGAAATTTTGCAAGAGTTTTACTAAGACTTTCTGCAGCGTACGAACTTCTCTTAATAATAAATAATTGATTGACGGCTGACGGAAATAATTTGAGAATGTTTTCCCGTTTTCCCTTTAATCTGTTCTGTGAGAAGCCAAAGTAGGGGTTGATGAATTTTTATCTGGATTTACGAAATTTTCCTGGATTTGTTTTATTTGTAAGTGGAATTTTACATTCGCGAGCATAAAAACCTTGTAGTTACGCAACATTCAAATCCGTTGTTCTTGTGACTTAAAAATTGCAACTTTGAGAAAAGATCTATTTCATAACAATTGATAATACTATAATTTTGTAACTTATGCATAGCAAAGCATAATTACACTAATATTATATAGGTGAAAGTTTGTGTGTGTGTTTATATGTTTGTTACTTCTTCACGCTCAAACGGGTGGACCAATTTTGATAAAATTTTGTATGGAGGTAGCTGACTACTTATATAGGCTACTTTTAATCCCGATATTCCCACAGAATCGACACTTATGCAGGTAAAACCGCGGGGCGCAGCTAGTCTGCTTAAAAATGTTCCCACTACTGGAACACAGGCCTCCTCAATTCGAGAGTGGCCTGTAATCCACCACGCGGGGTTAGTGCGGGTTGGTAGATATCACATGTCTTCGAATTTTTGGGTCTACGACTTGCCGGTTTCCTCACTTACCGTATCATACAATATCTATCAATATTTAGAGGAAATGCGGTCGGAGAGACTTTTGAAAAAGCCTATGTAAAAAGTCGTAATTCGATGTTTGGCTCTCGCCTATTTCCTCCTCCAATATTGGACCAATTTAAAAGATATTTCATAAACTGAATAAGAAGGATATATACTTTATCCCTATGTATTTCTTTTTTTTTAACAGTTGTCAAATTTGTACACTAGGCCTCTGTTGACAACGGTTTAAATCGGCATTTTTTGAGAGTTCAGTGCTTATAAAAATAATGTATCATCAAAAGGAAAACACAGGGACATAGAAGTAGTTATTATTATTATTTACTAGCTGCACTCCGCGGTTTCACTTGCGTAAATGTCGATTCCCGTAGGAATATCGGGATAAGCAGTAGCCTACCTATATGTTAACTAGGGTGTCAGCTACCTCTATACAAAATTTTATCAAAACTGATCCAGCCGTTTGAGCGTGAAGAAGTAACAAACATATAAACAGACACGCACACTCACAAACTTTCGCCTGTATAATATTAGAGTGATTATTCTGTAAAAAATCATTGCTTTATGGTCATTAACCAGAAAGAAAACAGACGAGAGCGTTTCTATGGAGAAACGACCACCCGCATCGCTTTTTAATCTGGCATAAATATAAGGTATGTATTTATGCTCGAGCTGACATCTTTAGCGGCAAAGAGAAACTTGAAAATCGTCAGTCATAAACTGCAACTTAGATAGAATTCAATTATGTACTGTATCTGATGATTGGGCGAAGGCGGGCTAATATTTGTAAAGTTCTTATTTGAATAAAAAATCACCAAGTCAAAATTTGAACAGACAAAAACTAAAAAATTGTGACTCGAATTTTTAAGACCATAAAAATAGCTAGAATTTTTTAAACGATATACCAACATCTATACCGAAATTCAGTCGCAAAGCTAAGCCGGTTGCCAAAATGTATGAAACAAAACTAAAACGGCAGCGCAATCGGACAACATATAAATAAAATATTTGTAGCAGATTCAACAAAATCCCAAATTGGTCTCCAAAAGTGTCACCGATCGAATTTATTGTTCTTTCGGCGTCCAAACTATTTTAGATCAGGCTATTCGGATTAGGAAATAAATGAACTCTGAAATTTCGTTAATTATTCACAGGGTAGCAGCTCTTTGTGAAATTGTAAGGCTGCGGGTACACTTACGCGGAGCGATGTGCGGTCATCGCATACAATGCGTGCCACGAAAGAAGAGACTTGACACACCACGTGGTTTGACATGCGCAGAACACGATTTTAGGTATCTTTAGCGGTATGAGGTCTGAGTGCGGGACGGGACCGGACGTCATAGGGGCAGCGGAATGAGCGGGGGAGGCGGGGTCAAGTCTCTTCTTTCGTGGCACGCATTGTACTTATTATGTAGGTATGTATAATAGTCCTCCAAACCGAATTTCGCCCATGGCAGCCAATCTCAGCGGACACTATAGCCATCTACGCGGGAGATATAGTGCACAAGCGTGTGCGCAGACACAGATGCACTCACCTTTCCCTCACTCTCATAGATATGTACATATGTATTAGAAAGAGGTAAAGTTTGAGGAACTCTCCGATTCCGAAAATTCCAGTATTGCCGAGTGCTTTATGTTAAAACAAGAAATTGCAAGCGGACCAAGTCGCGATATAAAGCACTGTCATTCACGTAGATCTAAGCGATCGAGGGCGAATTTCACCAAACTTTTATACCTAGAATAATTCTTAAGCTGAGAATAAATTTTGAATTTTTGACAGTTTTTCCATACTAGAACTGTCAGACGTCAATTATATTCCACAGATAAAAAAATTCTGACTTTGGTAAAATCAGCCCTAAGCAGCATATATACATAAGTAGATACCTACCTACTTTCGTTTTAACAATTATGCGCTTACATTATATTTGGATCGAGTACTTAAGTAGGTATTGAAATTGTCTGAGAGAGCTGATTATTTTTTTCGCGATTACGATGAAAGTTGTTCAGTTGGAGCCTAAAAAGGCCACTTTGACAGAATCATAAAAGGATAACATTATAAATCATAATGGACAGTTAACTGTTAAGTTAATCGTATCAAATCCCATTTTTCAGTTATGTTTTTTTTTGTTTGTGCTAAAATACCAATCAATCCAATCCAAATCCAATCTCAATCTCTTTGATTATACCTACGTAGTGCTGCGAAAAAAACATGGACTCTCTTCGCCATATTATGATTCATAATGTTATCCTTTTATGATTCTGCCAAAGTGGCCTTTTTAGACCCCCTTAAATATGACCGTACTTTTCTGATATACGCCGTAAATCGCGGAGCGCCGCGCCACGCCTGTATAGCCTGAGCCTTAGCCATGCAAAATATTCATTCTCCCTACAAGACGGTTTGCAATTCCAACGCAAATCCAAATTGTGTCTCTAACGAAAGGGAGGGTCATATGAAAATTCTGGGAAAAACTGCCACCAATTTTTGTTAGTATTAACATAAAATTGTTTGTTTTGTAGTTTTTTTTATTTATTTGTTAGTGTTCGAAATAAGTTTTGAATGATAATCAATTAAGTTATTGAACGCCTCATTTTTTATGAGATACAATACAAAATCTATTGTTTTGTTCCACCTTGTGGGAGATCTTCCAATTCTACGTCTTCCGGTACGCGGTCACAACTCCAGAATCTTTCGGCCCCATCGACCATCTCTTTTGCGAGCAATGTGCCTGCTCAGTGCCATACGCCACTGCTTATGATAATCATCTATATATCTATGTTCTTAATACAGCTGCAGAGTTTGTTTGTTTACATGTCTGTTTATTTGTTTGATACTACCAGTTGGATTGAGAGAGATAAAAGTCAGGCTATGTATGCGATGCGACAGGGTGGGGTCAAGAACTTTCACGCGGACAAAGTAGCGGGCAGAAGCTAGTGACAGTATAATGTGTGAAAGTATCAGTAATATTTCTATGTATAATCAAGTTGTATGTAGAATATTCTATTCGAAAGATTTCCCATTTCACACTCAAAGCAGAAGTAACGTGATAATATGATTATGATACTTCTAAACTCTCTTTAAGTGACTACGGAAGTTCTAATTTCATTATCTAGACTGCAGTTTGAACAGGGTTATTTTGAATTGGCTAGTTTCTTCTTTTCGTGTCTATGGTACTCTTCCTCGTTGTTTTTTAATATAGTTTGAGTCCATAGGTGACAAAAATAAAATTAATAATAGTGATAATTTAATTAATTAATTTTATATATTATTATTATTTTATATTATAATTCACGTTAATTGCGGCATCAGTGGCATTTTTAGGTAGGTTTGATGATGAAGATGAATGCTAATTGGCTAGCTAATCTCCGTAGACGTGATGGGGAAACAAAACAAGATTAAAAAAAAAATTGGGTTCAAGATAATTGTTTGATATTTAAAGAAATAGTCATTGAAAAGGATTATAATGAAGTTAAAGGGTTATATTGATTGATTTTAATTATTATAATTCTCTAAAGCCATATTTTTAACGGTCGCGAATGATATTTTAATCAACATAGAACCTGGCATTGACCTACAAATTGCAAAAAAACGTAAGAAAATTAAATTTGAATTTCGCGGGCTGCTTTCCCTCTTAAAAGCAAAATATACGAAACATTGCAAATAAATAGTCTCCAAGCAATAAAACTTACATGCTTACAGCCTCCTTTGAAGAAACACGTCGAGGCGACGTGCGCTAAACCTTTTTACACAAGAAAATACGTCGTGGAAGCGCACAGCGTACGTTAAATGATAAATTCGGTATGTAATGCGCTGGGAACGCGACAGGTGCTGCCAAGGCGAATAAATGGCAAAATGCGAATACATTGCGTGTTCACTGAATGCCGAGATGAATAAGCCTTTACTGACACGGTAATGGATGAAAAATGGAACGTAATAGTCGCTTGTTATTTGCCGTGTGTAAGTATTGGCATAGGTATATGGGTGAACTGTAGTTGTGTATGTACACGGATATAACCTAACCTCATTAGGGATGTCCTTCTAAAAGGACATTGTAGGGGCGTTATGTTTGAAACTACAAGAATGTGGGTATAAACAGAAATGTGAAGTGACGACATGGTTGGCGCAGTGGCTGAGCGATCGACCGCTGCGCTGCGTGTCGCGGGTTCGATTCCCGCACGGAACAAATATTTGTATTGCCTACGGGTAGTTGTTCCGGGTCTGGCTGTTTGTGTATGTGAATTTAAATGTTTGTAAACGCACCCACGATACAGGAGTAATTCCTAGTGTGGGGAAACGTTTTTTAAAAGAAAAAAAAAGAAAAAAAAATCTATTTCTAATCTAATAATAAAGCTAAAGAGTTTGTTTGTTTGAAAGAAAAGAAAGAAAGAAAGAAAACACATTTATTTAGCACAGACTAAGAGACACACAATACACCAGATAGTTAGATATTGGTTGGTTGGTTGGTTTGGTTTGGTTTGAACGCACTAATCTTTGAAACTACCGGTCGAATTTGAAAAATCCTTTTGATAGCCCATCTCTTGAGGAAGGATTTGGACTATTTACCATCACGTTATGACCCTTAGGAGCTTAGTAAAAAGAAAAAAAAATCAGAAAGGTCGTTATCGAATAAAAAGTGACAGCACGGGCCGTGATGCGAAGCGACGGGGTGGGTCAGGGGAACAAGAAATTTTATGCGGACGAAGTCGCGGGCAGAAGCTAGTAAATAAATACACAGAAGACAGTAGCTCTGTTTTGTGTCCTATTTTCATGGAAATTGCTAATAGCATAATCAGCTTATAATTAATTCACCACGCGGGCCCAGTGCAGGTTGGTAGATGTCACAATGTCGTCGAATTTTTGGTTCTAGGACATGCCGGTTTCGTCACGATGTTTTCTTTCACCGTTTTGGGAGCAGTGGTGATGAAATAATTTAGACAAAGTAAAGCGCCTGTCGCCCCTCAGCTAGATGGATGGACAACCTAAGGAAGGTGGCTGGGGTAGACTGGATGTGGAAGGCGGAGGATAGGGTGCTGTGGCACAGTCTGGGAGAGGCCTATGCCCAGCAGTGGACTGCGAGAGGCTGAGTTGATTGAAAGCGCCTGTCTGGATTCGAACCTACGACCAAGGAAATGCTATATCACAACAAAATTGACAGCGTTTCCCTAAAGGTACTCAGATATGCAAGCGACCTTAGAGGGCGAGCATATTACCATTTACATACAGTACCCGGCGATAAATACTGCACACCGACCTTTGGAAAGAGACAATCGGCTAATTTCGGCTTCGTAGAGCGTTATCTCTGTCGCACGAAATACAAACAGTCCGGTATCTATTAAGAGCTGTTAAAACAATTATGATTTGCTTCTTTTGATAATTATTTTTATTCTTTGTATAAAATGGTTTTGTGTAAAAAGGTCGATGTGCAATATTTGTCGCCGGGTACTGTACATCCATTCAGGGTCCATTTTAAATAACGGAACACAATAGGCCAGTTATCTTGTTTCGCAGACTCGCAGTAAGTATAGTTACGTTTGTTACGTAAATTTTTCTAATTCTTCTTTTTTTACAGTTGCAATTAGTGGGTAGTATACGGGGTCAAATTAAATTAGCTAGCGAAACTCCGTAGACGATCGGTATCGATAAAGGCTCATTCACACAGGCGCGACACGCGATAAAATCGCGCGCGGCACAAAGGCACCGCAAGTCGCGAAACGAGCGGTGCCTTTGTGTAGCGCGCGATTCGCGTCGCGCGTCGCGCCTGTTTGCAGGAGCCTTAACTCTTAACGCGATAAAAAACAGATCTGACGCAATTTCTTTTTGGGGTGGTGACAGCTGGAAGTACATTTAATTGAAGAATGAATTGAAAAACTGTTTTGTTCTATTGTGTTTAGATATCGAAAACCA